>RCWM02000411.1:0-600000 GCA_003667255.2 Euschistus heros | reverse complement strand
CGTCCCTCCACTTATGGAAGCACAAGCCAGGCACAGAGACTTCCGAGCTCTTCTCTCTCAGCTGCGTCACTGAAGTAAAAAAAACCCAGTGGAGGCTGAGTGAGAGCGCTATATACATTCACTCAGGGCATGAGTAGAGAAGCTGGCAGAACTCCAACATGACTAAATTTTATAACAGATCTCGGGGCCACTGCCGTTTTAGTCTGTGAGGGGGGTTATCAGGATGTGCGGAAGCGGATAGTGATTGAGCCAGAGGGTTAGGATGAAAGGAAAGATTACTATTGAATTTCGAAAATTTAAGCGGTATGAGGTCGAGGACGTATGGTATATTGAGATTATTATGAAGAGTTTTGTTGGAGACATAATAAGGAGCATTTACAATAGTTCGGAGGATTTTGGATTGGAAGGATTGAATGCGTTTGATATTCGACTTTTTTGCTGTCCCCCACAGTTCAAGTCCATAAGTCCAAATAGGTTTGATGATGGTTTTGTATATGAGAAGTTTGTTTTCAATGGAAAGATGAGATGTCCTATTTAGTAGTCTAAACAGTTGGCTAAAGCTTCTGTTAAGTTCTTGCCTTCTGAGTAAAGTGTGTGGGTTCCATGTAAGTCTTTTGTCTAGGTAGAAACCAAGATACTGAACTGTGTCAGCTTTAGGTAGCGGAATACCATTGATGTAGGTAGGAGGAGTGGATTTACAGTGGAAGGTAAAGGTTATGTTGTGCATTTAGATTCATTTACTTTGATCCACCAGTCATTGCACCAGTCTTCAATCAGGGATAAGTGAATTTGGAGATTATGGGATGCTATTAAGGGATCTGGATGGGATGAAAGGATAGCAGTGTCATCAGCGAATGTTGCAAGGAAAGTAATAGTAGTAGTAGGGATATCTACAGCATAGAGGATATATAGGACTGGACCGAGCACGCTACCCTGTGGAACACCGGCCTGTATTGTGTAGCTGTTAGAGTACTCCGTTCCGCAGCGAACTCGAAAGGAACGGTTAGAGAGGTAGGATCGGAGAACTAGGAATAGTGATTGAGGTAAATGGGTTTTAAGTTTGAAAAGCAAACCGGCATGCCATACCCGGTCAAAACCTTGCACTATGTCCAGAAATGAGCCGCAGCAATATTGTTTGCTTTCAAGTGTGGAGGATATGTGGTCAACAACTCTAAGGCCTTGTTGGACTGTGGTGGAGTATGGAGTGCTTCCATAGCAAAGAAAAATGGGTTGTCCGGAGGATGCAATTGTATAGGTAGGTGAGGAATATGATTGCTTTATGAGGAAGTTGCTGAGGATCTGTGAGCTAAGGAGACCGTATCCAGGGGATTTACGGGGTTTTAATTTTTTGATAAGGAATCTCTGAGGTCAAAGAGGGTTTAATTGCTTTAGGAGGTAAGGATAGAGGAATTGGTGAATCAAGGAATTCATGGACGGTTGATGTGTTTAAGTTTAAGATGTGTTAGATTCAGGATGAGGAACAAATATGCTGGAAAGGTGCTGGGCAAATTCTTCGGATCTGTCCTCGTCAGAAGCCGCCCAGGTTCCATCTTCACGTCGGAGGGGATGGGAGGTGGGTTGATATTTTAGGAGTTTTTTAGTGGTGGTCCAGAGAAGAGAGTGATGAAAGATAGGAATTGTAGGATTCGGATCTAAAGGTAGTCATGTTTTTTTTTAAGGAGTCTGGTAAGGTAATTGTAGGATTTCCGATCATCTGGATGCCTGGTTCTTTACCAAATGGCTCTGGCATGGCGTTTGGATTGGATAAGCTCCAGTAGATCTTGGGATAAAGGATTTTTCTTTCGACCTTTGGGAGGGGAACGAGGTAAGG
Organism: Euschistus heros; assembly: GCA_003667255.2. NCBI lineage: Eukaryota > Metazoa > Arthropoda > Insecta > Hemiptera > Pentatomidae > Euschistus > Euschistus heros. The sequence continues at coordinate 598,169 of RCWM02000411.1, read as the reverse complement.
ATGCAGCCTAGGCTGCTTGTTGGATTATGTTTGTGAAGGAATTGGTAGCATTGTCAAGGTCTTAGGGTTTTTAGGGATACCCTGAGGTCTATAAAGTCGGATATAAATTGACGGAAGAGGTTCCAGTCTACAGGCCCTCTTATAAATGATGGGGGAGGAGGTTTCGGAATTGGGGTAAGGGAAAGGGTAAGAATTAAAGGACTATGATCAGAGGAAAGTTCATTTAGGCGTTCTATGGAGTAATAGAGAGGTCCTAAGCCTGAATGAATGAAGAAGTCAAGAAGGTCAAGGTTTCGGTTAGGATCTGTGGGCCAAGAGGTAGGAATACCGGGAGAAATGAAGGATCTTTGGGAACTAAGTGTAGACTGCAATGCTCGCCCACGGGAGTTGGTGGTTCTTGAACCCCATTGCTGGAGCTTAGCATTCAAGTCAGCACCTAGGAGAAATTGGTGACCTAAGGAATTAAAAAATGAGTTGAACTGGGATGTGGAAATTGGTTTATTTGGGGGGCAGTAAACTACTGCAATCGAGACGGGAAAGGAAAAGGTTTTGATAACTGCTGTGGATTGTAGGAATTCATTTGAAGGCAAAGGGAGTACGTGGTGAGAGAGGGAATGGTGAACGATGACTGCAGTTCCGGCATGGGCTCTACCGTCAGGGTGGTCTGTTCGGTAAGTTTGGTATTGTGATATACTAAATCGTTGTTCATTGGTCAGTCGGGTTTCTGTGATTAATGCTACATCAACTTCTTTGTCTAGCAGTAAGGATGTTATTTCGTTAGTGTGGTTTCGAATACCATTCGCATTCCAAAGGAGAATGGATATGGATTTTGTAGATGGCATTTAAGGATTTTTTTGAAGAGGGATTAGAAGAGGGATAACATTTGTGATATAAGTGGATTAATAAGAGTTTTTAACTCTGACAGGAATGAGTAAATAAGGATATGAGATCTGAGGTATTTGGGAGAGGAGGAATATGTGGGATCTGACGAGAGGTGTGAGAATTAGGTTGGGTTAGTGGTACTGGAATATGTTGAGTGGTCTGTTGGTACTGTGGTTGTTGAAGTTGCGGTTCATGAAATTGAGTCTGTTGAGAAGGAAGCGGCATGGCCCCATTTTCATTGTGGTATCTTTTTCCGCCCAGCATTTCAGCAAACGATACAGATGAGGTAGCAATTTTCGAAGGCTGTCTTCCTCTGTTCTGCGAGGTTTCTTCGGTCTGTGGTCGATTTGGTTGAAACCTGCTCCGAAGGTTTTTATATGTTTGGCAACCCTTGTAGTTGGCCGGGTGTCCTTGTTGACAGAGGGCGCTAACTGCTGGGACCTATCGGGATTTGGTGCATTCGTTTGATTAATGCATTTGCCCACATTTTACACACTCGGTATGTGATGGCAATGCGTTTTTGTATGGCCGTATGCCTGACAGTTGTGACATTGGACGATATCCCGTTTGGGGTAAGGTTTTTCTATTTGGACTCTGGTGTAGTAAATATTTGAGACTTCATAAATCTGTTCAACACCTGGTGTTGGTTCTAGATCCACAAAAAATAAAGGTAATGTAGTTTTGCCTCCATCCCCGGGATGTGCCCTGTTATCTTTAACAACATTAGTCACCTGCCTAACGTTATAACCCATGGCTGTCAATTCTTCTTAAATAATCTCTGTAGGTGTTGTGGGATGGAGGTTTCTAATAATTACTCTCAGTGAGCGCTCTTCCCTAAGCTGGTACGTGTGAAAATCAGCTTTCGTCTCCGATAAGTATTTTACTATACGGCGGTAAGAATCAGGGGAATCCAGCATGATTTTAGTGTCCTTGGTTCTACTTACACAGGCATATTTTCCGGTGCCGATTATATTATTTAGTTGGCTGCATAATAATGAGAAGTTTCCAACTTTTCTGACGAAGATAGAAGTAGGTCGTGCAGGTTGGGATGTAGGATTTGGAGAGAAGAAGGGGGACTCTTCTGTCAGCCCTTGTGTTGAAGTTCCTGGTTGAGGCTCTATAGAGGGCGGTGTGATGGGCGGAATATTCCTCTTATTAGACCTACGCGAATTTTGCTTTGCTGGTGGACTCATTTTAACTGTCTCTAAGGAGCGGCTTCTCTTGGAGTTAGTTTTTGATGACATAGCCATGTGGAAATATCTCATTAGTCTCACTCAGTGTTAAGAGGAGGAAATAATAATAAGTAACGAAAAAAAAAGAGAAGATAAAAAAAAAATATCGTAGCTTGGATTGTCTATGGGACGTAACCCCACCCTTATGTGTTGAAAGCCAAGGGCCCACTGACAGTGACCGTCAATAGGTATTAGCCCCCACTCAACTATTCCTTATCAGACGGCCACATGGGTCTTCATAGCTACGTAAATCACTGTAAATTCAATAAATAATTATTGTACTCACAGGGAAATTATTCAGGTTTGACCACTGTTATTAACTATTATAGCCCAGTGAAATAAGGCTCCAAAAGGCTGTTTTCAAGAAAAATCTGCGGAACTTTTATTCTCAACGGATCGTTATGTTTTTTGGGGTGCTGAATCTGAATCTGAAGTTTGCTACCCCGGCAACCATCGGCTTCTTATTCAAAATGGCAAAAAAAAACCAAAAAAAACCACGCTGTTATTTTTGTTGTTTTATCTATTACAAATATTATTTGTAGCTGGAACTAGTACCTACATAACGAAATTGGAGAAAAATTGGAGAAATTGGCCAACTTGCCGTCATTCCCACAGCTCCGCAAAAACACGTTTTTCGTACTCTTTTGGCTATAACTCTGAAACTATTTGTCCGATACAACATTACTTTTTTTCGTCTTAAAGCTGATTAAATTTACTATAAGAATCTATAATTGAAGTTTTAATCAAATCCCGTAAAATGTACATGCCAACCCGCTAATAAAAACGTAATAAAAAGGTTTGCAGTGGGTGATTGTTTAAGTCTTAAAATGCCGAAAGGCAATAAAAGATCCAATAGCCTAATTTCCTTGCATGTATTTATAATTTAGTCGGAGGTTAGAAAAAAAAAAAAAAAAAAAAAAAAAAAAAAAAAAAAAAAAAAAAAAAAAAAAAAAAAAATTGCAGTGGGTAACCTTTTTTTAGATAGGGTAGAGGTTTCTGATAAAATATATAGTTTATATAGATTGCCTCTTTTATGAGAAAATCATATTTAAAATGAATAAGATCATTTTTTTTTTTTTTTTTTAAAGTTTTATTTTACATAATTTAGAAAAGTAGATATACTAATTATACTCCCATTCTTTTTAAGAAGTTTGATATATATTTAATTTAATTTATTTAATTTTTCTGAAATAAAAATTTTGAGGGTGGGCATAGTGGCCACTCTAACGGAAACACATTTTTTTTAAGAAGTTATATAATTGTTGAAAACAAATAGAAATTACGTATAAAGTAGCTTATTTAGTTACATATCTTCAAAAAAATTCTGTTTAACCATATCTTTGTTATTTTTCGTAAAAACATTTTTTTTTTTCAAATTTTATAAAATGGCCACTTTGCCCGACGGGTAAGGGCAAAGTGGCCACAGGGTGGCCACTATACCCGATGTAAAAAATAATACTACAACCGCATTCAAAAAACAAATTATGTTTGTATTTTTTGCAAATTAAAGTATATTAAATTGCTTAAATATGTTTTAAGGAGAAACACAAAAAATAGATAAGCTTAAAGTTGCTTCACAACGTTTTATGAATTTTATGAGTTCGTTTTAATTGCAGAGATCACATATGAACTCATTGTCTTCCTCCTCACACGCAGCACAAGCTTCATGTGCCCAATTGTGGCAACCAGAGCATCTGATCCAACCTTCATTTTGTTTTGACTTTGAATACAAATCCTGACAGTACAGGCAACCTACATTACTCTCGTTACTACCAGAATCACTAAATAAAGCACGTTTTGCTACTTTTGATTTTTTTTTTGTCTTGAATAGGGTTATTTTTTTTCCAACTTCGGCTTATTACCAACTTCTTTTTTTAATTTTTGAGTAATTTTCTTCATTATTTCTTTTTTTTCCTTTTCTGCCATCACAGCTTCAAGTTCAGCCTTGTAACAGGTTGAAGTCAAAACTGCTGCCGAACCCTTTTTCCTCTTATTTTGTTGTTTTATAATGTTTGTTTTAGGGATTGGGACAATATCATTGGGGCTTACTGCAAATGAGGGTATGGCGATTGGATTTACAACAGATGTGGTACTGGGCATGGAGCTTGGGCTTAAGGTAGATGAGGTGCTGGGTTTAATAAGTGGACATCCAGGAGTTGGTGTATTATGGTTTGATGAGCCTCTAGAGATGAGAACAGTAGGCCTTGAGGTTGCGCTGGCATTGGGTTCCGGATCTACGGATCTTTCTTCGTTAGGGTTCGGTAACACTTGATAGACTTCAGCTGTTGGGTGTGTGTCAGTGAGATTAAGAATTTCTGTGGTTGTAGATCCAACAAAGTCCGCTTCAGTAAACACATGCCTGTTAATTGGTACTATGCCACATCTTCTGAATCCCTTTACGGCAACATTAGAGGTGGGAGCACTTAAAAAAGCTTCCCCAAGAAGACGAGACACCTGGTATTGAGTTACTTGCCTACCAGGGTTATTACGCAAGAATCTCTCCATTGCTTGGAGATAATAGGTGTTGAAAGGCCCCATAAACGATACGCCCAGTGGCTGGAGCTAGTGACTGCAATGAGGGGGAATGCAAACCACAGTAGTTTGGTGATTCCTAGCCTTTCCAATAAAGTCAAGGTTCCTTGTGTGAGTTGCATGTCCATCAAGTATTAACAACACAGGGTCATCTTTTGATGGTCTGGCATAGGTCAAAAAGTGTCCAAACCATTGAGTAAAAATTTCCGTTCCCAATCTTTCCCAGCTAATCTCTTCTCATGGTTGAAATTATTTTTGATATTATTTTTTTCTGCCAGTTGGTATGCAAGGCTACGCAAGTCAGATACTGTAATTCCAAAAAAACGTACCTCCATATCCAAAAGATGTTGTACAACCTGCTGTTCTTTTTCCTCGTTAAAAACAGGACGGTAGTGTCCAAGCACTTTTTTGTTTTCAATAGCACACTGGTACTTACTTAAAACAGGACGTTTCAAAGTGTTTCTGGGCACATTTAAGGTTTTGGCAGCTGTTTACCATAACATACCGTTTTTCACGGCATTGATAGCATGTTGCATCGCCTTAGAGTCCCAAGACTGCTGCTTGCTTTTTCTTTTGTGCTTTGACACCGTGTCTCTGTCTAAAATAAAAGCAAAGAATCAGATTGTAAGTACTTTGTAGTAGCTTACAAAGAGAAGTGCCGTCGTAGTTTTTTTTGTTTTGTTTTTTTTTAACATTGATTAAGTATTTAAAAGCACAAACTGTGTTTGGCACAGGTACCATATAAACATTTTACATTAAAAAAACTAAAAATTTTGTGTCGGTTTGAGGTTATTACCTAAATGCTACGCTGCGAGTTCACCGATAACACTAGCTCTTACTTTCACACATGTGATAAATGTGCCGAAAATCGTGGATTTAACAACAGTACGGGTTTTTAGGCGTCTGGGATATTATATTATATGGGATATTATAACTCCGAAAGTATTTGTCCGATTCAAAATGTTTTTTTCGATCTGAAAGGTGGTTAAATTTACAATTAAGTCCTATATATGAAATTTTTATCAAAATTCTTGAAATACAAAAGCTATCGCGCTGAAAATCACTTACTTTAGTAAATTACATGTTTTTTTGGCACATTATTCGCTATAACTCCGAAACCATTGGTCCGATCCAAAATTTAATATTTTTATATAAAAGCTGGTTAAATTTACTATTAGATCCTATACATGTAACTTATAATTAACACCGAGAAATAACCACACCAGTCTACTGAACATGTCGTAATTTACTTATTGTGCCAAAACATACACATGTAGCGTGCTAGCTTGGGTGGTTTACAGGATTTAATATAATTTACATATATAGCATCTAATGGCGAGTGTAATCAGCTTTGAGATAGAAAAAAGAAATTCGGGATCGAACAAATATTTGAGGAGTTAGGGCGACAAATGTGCCAAAAAACACTTGGAATTTACAACAGTACGTTTTTAGTAGCGGGCGGGCATGTACATTTTACGGTGTTTGATTAAAACTTCATTTATATATTCTTATAGTAAATTTTATCAGCTTTAAGATGAAAAAAAGTAATGTTGTATCAGACAAATAGTTTCAGAGTTATAGCCAAAAGAGTACGAAAAACGTGTTTTTGCGGAGCTGTGGGAATGACGGCAAGTTGGCCAATTTCTCCATTTTTTCCCAATAACGTAACTTCACAAAAAATGGTCCGATTTCGGATTTCTTTTTTTCGTTATGTAGGTACTAGTTCCAGCTACAAATAATATTTGAAGACTTTCTTCGAAAAAAGCATGGTTATCGTGTTATAGATAAAACAACAGAAATAACGTTTTTTTTTTTGCGATTTTGAATATGAAGCCGATGGTTGCCGTGGTAGCAAACTTCAGATTCGGATTTAGCACCCCAAAAAACATAACGAACCGTTGAGAATAAAAGTTCCGCAGTTTTTTCTTCGGCAAACCCTTCTCTTACTGGACTAATTAGTCCTGAGCACTTTTTTAATTATAAAAACTAATGAAAAACTCACTAATAAGAAAATTTTTTACAGAGCGATATGAACATGAACTAGTAAAAATGAAGATGGCGCAAGCGCATAAGTGTCTCAATATTATAAAAATAAAACATGCAACTATGTATATTTGAAAGAAATTAACAAAACCTTATTTTCCAATTTAGGAGGTTTGCTAGGAAATATGTTGCTCCTGTTGCTACTAAAAGTAGGGTTAGGTAGATTACTAGTTCTGGTCACCTGACCAGTTATCGGCAAGCTAATACAATTTTCTCAATAATAAGGGACTACTTTGTTTATTTGTGATATCACTAGGAGAAATATTTCTGAAAAGAATCTAAGATCCATTTACTAATGAAACCCTCCCATCCATCCCTTTCCAGCAGTAGTTACAAATATTTTCCTCAAAAAGTGTTCTATAATTATTATTTTTTGAGGTAACGCCTCATTTGGAATACCTTGCCAATAGGACGGCCTTATCATTGAACGGTCTCAGCAGGTAGAGGGGCGCCTTGTGGGGCCTCAGACACCCAGCTACGATGGCGATATATAAAGGATACTTGGTATCCTACGGTACGCATTTCCCGCCTGGTACCAAAATCTCTCACGCAGACAGATGAGTAGGCTGGCAACAATTCAGCGTAATTCTCTGCTGCGAGTCAAAGATCAGTGTCTCATGAGGGGGTCCAGGTCTTAGCACGAGGGATACCTCTTGATCTTGTACTGCAAGAAGATGGTTTTAAATTTAAAATGAAAAGGGAAGGCTCGGTGGGACTACCAAATAATCTCCGGTCTCTGATCGACGCAAATCCAAGGAAATGATTAGAGATTATCCGGAAGTACACGATAGAAGAATGGAACAGGCGGTAGGTGACAACCCCGAAAAGGGCTACTCTTAGAAAATATTTCCCCACTGTTAGGTCACGTCTTGAAGCAACTTGGGTCCTTCCGGATTACTGGATCTCATAGTTTCTCACAGGGCACGGGGGCTTTCGAGCCAAGCATGGTAAAAATGGTGACCCGCTTTGTCCCAGCTGTGGTGTACCGGAGACTACTGAACATGTGGTAATTGCATGCACTGCCTTTGAGGCATTGAGAGCCAAGCTACAGAGAGAAAGGGGTATCTACGTTCTAACGGAGAGTGATTTCCCTCAACTAGTATCAGCTGACAACTACCCGTATTACAAAGGTTGGAAAACTGAAGTGGGGGTAGAAAACCTCAAAACAGGAAGACCACTAGACAGAAATGATGCTGACGACAACCCCATCACCGAATAAAGCCTATAAAACGTAAATGTAAAAACTATAAAATTAAAAAAAAAAAAAAATTAATATAGCTATGTTGTTATTTTAATTTAGTATGTTATAGTTATTATGTAGTTATTACTATTATTATTAGGTATTATAGTATGTTATAGTTAGTATGTAGTTAATTTTAACATAGTATGTTGTGTTAAATATAGGTTGTTGTATTAGATATAAGGTATGCTGTATTAAACACAAGTATGTGGTTATTTGAAGCGTTTAATATATTTTAAATATTAAATGTTATTTTAAAAGTGTAGTGTAATCTTGAAATGTTAAATGTTAAATGTAATATTGCAATTTTCTGTTAAATGTTTAAGAAAATTTATTCTTGCAATGTTAAAAGTAATACTGAAATGTTATGTTAAACTGTTAAAACCAGCAGTGATGGCTACAAGCCATCCCTGCAAAACCCGTGTAGCCGAGAGGCAAGGAAGGGAAATAAATAAATAAAAAAAAACAACTACATTCTATGGCGTAACAGCCTATGTAGAAAAACCAACGAGAATTCAGACTATAAATTATACTCTGATAAACCCATTTTAAGCTGTCATTTCATGAGGGTTATCTAATATCAGTTATTCTTGCGCGTAATAAGATGATTCTGCTTTAATTGGCGTTCTCCTGTTCAAAACATTTTTTAAGTCTTTTAATGAAGAGTTTTTTTTTTTGGGTTTTTTTTTGTGACATTTTATTAGTTCTTATTCAAATGGAGTAAATAGAGTAAAAATCGAAGCACAACTGAGGAAATAGTTGTTTTCAGTAGGTAACACATGCCAGTAGGAGTTTTAAAGAAAGACTTTAAATTATTACTTTTCTATAATATGAATTGGATTAGTACATAGTTACCGAGACACATCTCATTCATACAATAACAGCTTTCTCTGTTTTTCGATTTATTATTTTTTAAGAATTATAAATAATTAAAAATCATATAATCTTTAGATGTTTATTAAATTAATAAAATAAAAATAATGGCCCATAGGAACACGGAACGGTTAACAGAGCCCTGGAAAATGGGGGTCCTACTGTAAGGTATTTTCTTAATAGTTGTGCTATGAGTTATATAACTCATTTTGACAAATAATAGAACAAGAAGAGGGAAAATTGAAACTGGTGTCAAATTATTTAATAGCGAGTGGGATATAAAAATAACAGATTTTTTTTTTTTTTTTTTTTTTTTTTTTTTTTCAGTTAGCTCCATCTAACTCCGCTATGTCACTTATGGTATGTGGATTGAAAATTCATATTCAGATCTATAATTAAAATTTAAATTTTTTAGGGAGATGACATAGGATCAAATGTCCAATTTTATACTCATTGTGGTTTTATTATTGCCCTAACGAGTTATTGTAACTGTATTTATTTTTTATAATTATTTACTTTGTTTTTTATATCTCCATCATCCAGTAAATATAAAAAAAGAAGAAATTAAAAAAAAAGTTAATGTTATTAACTTTAATTAGGTTTTTTTTCCGGTTTTAGGATGTTCTAGACCACTGTGCGGGAGTCCCAAAGAACTGAAAAACACTTAATCTTTCCAAATAATTTAAAATGAACCAATGGTAGATAATGAAAAGTATTTTTTAACAATATCAAGTACTAAACGAATAAAATACAAAAACCCTCGACACTATACGAGCTAAAAATCCATCGTAGAAGAGAACACTAATGAAATAAAAAATCGAAATTCTGTTGAAAATAAAACAAACAACTTAAATACAGCCATGCATTTTTGTATACACCGTATCCATTCTCACAGCTTTAGGAACATCGATCCAAGTATGTCACCACTTATGGAGTGCAGAGAAAAATATTATTTAATAAAAAATAAATTTTACATAAACCAAGTAGTTACAAACATAATGTACTATTTTTAAATAAAATTTAAAAAATGGAAAAAAAATAACTATGAAAAGTGCAAATGTCAGTCTCCTATATGAGACATTTGCTATTATCCAACATTTATAACCAAATTTTCATCCACAAATTATAGGAAAAGAGATTGAGTATGATTAAGATTTCATACAAATACAACTGATGAGTTGTGGGAGATTTTTTAAAATATATAAAAATATTATACAATAAAAATAACTTACTTCTTATCCAGTTGAAAAGAAATGCGAACAACGAATGATACTTCCACTTACCTATAAAAGAAAAAAATTAATTAAGAACGTTTAAATTTAATATAATCAATGTATATTGGAATATGAGTGTTTATAACAAAATACGACTTCTGGCATACACATATATTACAATATATAAGTTATACCAAAACTATTTGGAAAAAAAAGATATTACTTGATGTGTGTAGGCTACTATACCCCAATGTGCCCTAATTTGGGGACGTAGTTTTGTTATAAAATATAATAGAGAAGTGATCATAAGATATTATTAGCTAACAGGTGGTTTATAATTGAAATCCTTATAGTCTCAAAAAAGGAAACGATATAACGTATCGAAAGTATTGGTGGGTCAAGAAATTAATCAAGAAACTAAACAGTTCATGAATTAAATTATATAAAAAAAAAATAAAATAAAAGATAAACAGCCAAATTAGGGTAATTATAACGAACAATACGAGAAAAATAACTATATAAATTGAATTATTATGAATTAACATAAATAAGACTCATAATATTGATTATAAAATTATTATTATTATTAATACCTTCATTAATAAAATTATTGTTATTAGTAATTATTATTGCTTTCGAGACCTTCTTCCCCTTTTTGGAGTAAATAAGGTCGTTAATAGAAATATTAAATAAAAGAAAAAATAAATAATCGAAGGTGGAGTAAACGAATTAAGATTCACGAATCATTTCCCACTTTTATTGGAATTCTTTAGTTGAAGTTTCGATTGCTAAAGATTCATCACAAGTTCTAAGAACATACATAAAATAAACTACCAGAAACTTGATATATCAATTAAATGTACCAAAAGTTTGTTAGTGTAGAAGGTGAAATCTACAAATAATTCAAAACTGAGATTTTATCGCCACTTGCTAGCTTGTCCCACCGTACGATCACTTGATATGATTTCATGGAAGCTCGATTGTCACATTTTTTGGAGTTTGAAAGCCCGTTTCCAATAATAAAAAATATAGGCTTTGTAATTTTCATTATTAATATTTCAGAATTAAGGTTACCAGATATTCCTACTTCTAGCCTAATACCCTTTATATATTAATTTGAAACAATCCAATAGAAGTACAAAACAATGTTTAAATATAAAATTTACTTTTGATAGTTAAAAGTATTTTAAACAAAGTTTAAAATTTTCATCCTATATTTTAAGAATTTAATGTATATAATCTATATAACAAACTGCTGATGTTTTTAAAAATAATGATGAATGTTTATCATTCAACAAACCAGTATGTTCAAATAAAAAGTATTCCAATAGAATTGACAATTAATTCATCAATTCTAATTTTATTGATCCTTCTATTCTATCATGAGTACCTCAAGTAAAAATATATAAAAATTCTCATGGTTAGGATCTAAAGTTATAAAAGTAGAAGCCCAGCGTGTTGTAGTTAAGATAAAGTTTCCTATTTTGTAAGCAATGGATGATTTGTAAGCTGCTTTAGGAGGGGTGGGGGGAGTAGTTAGGGTCTGAAAATGAGGCCTATTTTTATCTGAAATCAAAGATGGCTTCAAATTTAATGATTAGAGTTTTGAATTATATGTAATAAAAACTGAAAAATAAAATAAGAAATATATATTGGGTACAATCTGCAATTAAATACTAAAAATATGTTACGATTTAAAATATTGAGAAAATAAAAAAATGCAATCCATATTTATACATCAGTACAAACTCAAAAACAAACACAATATAAAACGTGTCCATCATCCCCATTAAAAGTCTTAATTCAGAACCCGCGTACGTACATCTCAACAAGACCTTTTGTATTTGTAAGAGTAATTTTCGGCATTTTAGGAATACACAAATAAACAGCTAACGAATGATTTGGTTTTGGTGGACACTGTGTTAGAGACTGGTTAATGAAATGACGGTAGGAAGAAGGAAAATAAAAAAAGTGAATTAATATTTCATGTATTTGAACAGAAAGAGCGCGAGAAATTAATCCGATTACAGAATTCTAATAGAAGAAAATAACGATCGAAAGTTTACGCAAAGGGAAGAATCAGCACTTGGGTAAAGACTGTCTCATTCATTAGGAGAAAAAAAGAAATAGTTCCCATTGCTTTCATTCGGTTTTTATTTATTTCTTATTTTGTTGTCTTCCCTGAAATAAAAAAAAAATTCAAAGGTTAAATGCTGATATGCCGGTTATGCAAATATATATGCATAAACAATTCAAAATATGCATTGATGGCACAATATGAAAAATAAAAATAACTCAAATTGATTCAAAGTGCCTCAAAATATATTCATTTTGATGATATTAGGTTTATTAGTTGGCTAGCAGAAATATGCAAATGCATATTTTTCACAGCTCTACTAATGATTTTATAATGTAGGATGGCGACCGCGAGAACAGATAATTGTAAAGGAAATAGCAAAAGAAGTATTATTGGCGGATTAAAATGAACATCCATTTACTGGTGTGGTGTTAGCAAAGAGCTGGGATATCCCTTGAACAACTCGCTGGTAGCTGTTCATGTGCTTCTTGAATCTTGTATAATGCGGTTCTGTATGATCACTGTGTAACATAGGGTCATAGTCAAAACGGAAATAAATAACTTATAAATAATTACAACTATTATTTTACACCATACAACCATAATTCATTTAAATGTTTAAATAATTAAAGACTACCAACCTAGAAATTATTTTAAAATGGAAGAACAATCTGAAGGTTTTAGCTTTCTAGTGGTTTGGCCAGGAATATTCAGATTTGTTATCGTCCGTTTCTCAATAACTTATACATTCGTAATGAAATTTGGATTATCAGGTGGCGTAAAACTTTTGTGTGTAATATAAATATCACCACAAAATTTAGAAATGAGATTTAGAAAAAGTTATAAAATTGCATATTTAATTTATTAAAGGAAGCTAGAAAATTTTATTCAAGGGCAACTGTCGTAGTCGGAGTATCTTTCCGGTTCGGAACTTCAAATGGAATATTTATTATATTTGCATATAAATGGTTCCATATATTTCTTTTCAGTTATGCGCTATGTGATTTATTCGAGGTAAATGTCGTGTTATTAGTACTTTGTGCTTTGTATTTATTCTTCAGCTCTTAAATACCTATAAAAAAAAAGAAGAATCAATTAAATATTCCCGTGAAGAATTTCTTATAAAAGAAATAAAAGAATTATTTGCATACCTTGAACATTTTTTTTTTCTATTGGCATCTAATAAACCTTACTGAAGCAACATTAATGATCGTAGTGGCATTAAAATATGAGAATTTCATTCATTCTTATTATTTTAATTTTAAATGAGAACAAATAAATAAAACGTAATGATGCCACCATTATCTAGAGAAATAAATACTGAATATAAACAAAATACAATAATAAATATAACAAAAAGATAAATTAATAGATATAATAAATAAATTAAAGATTAGAGCATTGAAAATAAAGTACTACCTAGAAGTCTTACCAATATCAATAGGATTACGACAGTTAGTCTTCAAGTTATTAAAACTCAGCAATCAATCTAGCCAAAACATGGGAATAAATAACTTAAAAATAATTACAAGTATTTTCACCATGCCACCATAATTCATTTAAATGTTTTAATAATTAAAGATTACCTTGTAAAAAATTTAGATTTAAATTTTGTCATAAGTCTATGTTCTGTTTCTGGCCAATTTCCTTGTTTAAGTATAATGTTCTGTATCAGTCTTGCCCTTATATTGTCAAGTCCTTTACAGTCATATATTAAATGTCGGAAATTGTGAACCTGCCCCTCATGAGGACACCTGTCATTGTTTAATATGTTGAAGTGTTAAAGTATTGTTTGGTGTGTCCTTGTTCTGAAAGTATTTGGCTCATCCCGTAGTCAGTACTCATTATATGTCTATAATTTTGCGGTGTGATATTTGACTCGAATCGATGGAGGCTTTGAGATTTTTTCAGAAGCGGTCCACATACTATTCCATTGAATTATAGAGTTCTTTCTAATATTTCCATTTATAGAAAAGGGAGAGACCTCATCAAATAATACTGGAAGGTCACTGTGAGCTGCAAACTTTGCCAAAGGTCTGCTCTCTCGTTACCTTCTACTCCTAAATGGCCTTTTGTCTACACAATCCTAATTATTTCGTGTCGGGTACGTAGTTTAGTCAAGTTTTTTCTAGTTTCCTCATTAATTCTGTCATTTATATTGAGTGTATTACGTTCATACTGTCCGTATGAATAGTTATGTGGGTGTCCGTATGTGTTAAATTCTCAAGTAAGCATTCAGTGGCTAACTGCTAACTTCTCTGCATGGTTATTAGAACACTCCTTCCTTAATCTGTATTGAGACTCTATGAGCCTATCATTTATATCTTCTAGTAACCAAGCATATCTGTCCGAGTTTGTCTGTATGTTTGTTTATTTTCCAATATTTATGCTTGTCTCGCTGGGTGAATGCAATATTTACAATCGTATGGGAGGTCTATTTTTTCTTGAATGGTGGTTTTTAAGTCAGTAATTCGTTTATTTATGTTAAATAGTTCTGTCTATTTTGTACAGTACTCCTAAATATTTCAAAGTGTCACGTTGGTTTATTTTTAATTTATTCTGTTAAAGCTTGCTGAGTCATCTGTTTCTGTCTGCTGCCAAAAAGCGGACTGATTTTTATTAAGTATTGCATTTGTCAATAAAAACGTACATTAATCGATTTTTAATTTATTTCTTTTATTATTGCTCATGGTTTTCTTTTTGTTATTTTCTTAAATGAAATCTTTTGTAAGTTTTTGACAGCACTTTCTATAGTTCCTAAAGTGCACGAGGTGTCTGTTTATAATATAAGAATTTTTGAATTTCTTTCATTTTTATGAACTGTATCTCTTGTAACATCAGAAGATGTGGGTCTGTCTGAGAAGTTAGGATGACCACGAGGCCTGTCTGTATTCACTTCTTGATTAATGTAAGGAATATTACATATTCTTCCATAGATGAAATTGCAGTAACAGTCCTATTCTTAAAATCTTTTCTTAAGGTCGGGAAAAATAACAAATCTCTTAATCGCTGATAACAACGAATTCGCCTGCTCTGACATCTTGTTGGAGACAATATATGTGATGTAGGAGTGGTATGAATTAGGCTTTAGCTTTTGAATAAGAAATTAATGAGAACATATATGTTTAAGGAACAAGTTAAAAATATACGAAACGAATCATTTATTTTTATAAATATTAATTTTTTGTTAAAGAGGAATTTAAAACTTTAATTTAAATTTTTAAGGTTTAGTCTCTATTTTTAAATTAGAGTAAAATCAGAAATGAAGAGTTATAAAAAACAACCGATGAAGCTTGGCTCAATCGCAAAGATTTTTTTTCTCTTTAATCCCCTTTGACTTTTTTTTCACGGGAGATAAAAAACTAAATATGATTTAACCCCTTTTTTACGACATGGTGCACGTCAAAGGGATTCTATGAGGGGAAACGATTTAGGATATGCGTTCAATCGAATATATTTATCTAGTAATGGTTCCAACTAAATTTGGGATAAAGGGTATGGTAAGTTATCTCGGTGAAGCCTACGTGGTTTACCATGTTTTTTTTATCTCTGTGGCTTTTGAGTAGGCGTTAAGTTTAGCGCACAGTATTGACGAAGCGAAGCGGATTTTTAGACATGATAGGTTAGGTTGGTTGGGCAGTTGGGGCAACCCAGACCATATCGGTTCGGGGCGGAGCGCATTTTTCTATCTAGCCAACGTTAGCAAAAAACCGCTTCTATCTGTTAGTAATGTGTGCTTACATTTATTGTGCTAAATACTGGGTAAGTTCTATCATACAAAAAATTAATGTTTATCTAATAATTTGATATCCTTTGTTGTAATACATTCTGTCACTAGACTCATATTGTGTAATACGTATGTATATTTTAGTCATCTGTATCGTTGTATATCAAAAGATCCGTCTCAGTACCCCATTCAGAATCAGTTGGAGTCTTTTAGATATTGAATGTGAGATGTTTGCTAGCATCGGAGCCCCATAAAGGAGGTTTGTTTTTATGAATTGTAACGCCTGGTCTTCGCTGTTACAGATTTGTAACCATCATTGTGTACTATAGATATCATCGTTCTTACAGACGTTTTCCAAAGTGTCCAAAATTTCCGAAGGCCACAATGCAAAAGTTTCTTGTGGCAGCAAAAAGTCCACAATTTTTTTTTTTTTTTTTTTAAGAGGTTGTGGATCAGGACAGTTAGGGAATTAACTCCTGATATGTGGTGCTATACAACGATATTTTCTCTTGTATCTAATATCAAGATGCTCAACAAATTGGAAATTTAGTTTATTTTTTATTATGGGTAAATAAGTAAACTTAATTATTCTATTATTTTAAATTTCTTACACTTATAACGTTTATAAGTTCAATCGATTACTAAATATGTCAGATACTTTACGCAACAGTTTTTACATTACACAATAATCATCCAATTGTAAGTTACATATATGTACCAAAATGTATCTGTCTATTACAGCGAAACGCTAAGGTTTCATATTTTTCGTGCAAATTAACAGTCCATCATCACAATGTTCTTTGATAAATTAACCTAGAGAAGAGATAGAGTCTATGAAAAAATACTAGTATAATAAAAATATTATTCTTTTTTTTTTTTAATGGTTTCCTGATGTAATGATAATTCCATAAAATTTGAATAATATAACCATCATTTAATTTATAATATCGTTTCTACACTATACTATACTATACATATATATATATATATATATATATATATATATATATATATATATATATATATATATATATATAATGTAATGGAATATCTGAGTCGCTGTTAACTACCCGACAAACTGGGAGTCTTTGAAGTATGTAGATTTCGCCTTTCACTTACCCTTCTAGGTTTGTAATCTATAATAATGGTGTCCAAACTGCTCTGCGGTTTGTTGGGTTCGTTTCATTTTTATAAGGCGTACATTACAGAATGACCGTTGCATAAAACTTCGTAACCCTATAGACTGAGAAATACTGCAGAGCTGGAAACACTCAGTCAATAACACAAAAGAATCTGGGTTAAAGACTGCAGGTCATGTATGAAGTAAGCATATTATTGAAATAAAAAGAAATAATTTAACAATCTTTAACTTAAATTGAAAAAGGTAACATAATTAAATTATAGCAGAACATTTAATATTAATTTTGATTAGATGGAACTGTTATTACAGAAAAGTTTATGATTAACTAACAAGTAATTTATAAAAATAATGAATGCAAATAGTAATTAATAAATCATTCGTTATTGATGATAATTGAGTGGTTTAGATGTAAAGGCGAATTTTGAAAAAAATGGAGTAAGTGCGTATTGTGAAACTTAAAATTTCAAATAATTTTGTGGCAAAGAGATACAAGTGAATATCCCGTTAGGTGATGCCATCTATAGAGAATCCTGAAAGTTTTTGTGGCAAACGGATACTTTGATTGGCTTTTACTTTACAATGAGGTTTTGTTACTTGTACCATTTTGCATCTAAACCACTCAATTGAGAGACCTCAGTGTATCATCTTAGAGTTCCCAATTCTGAGTACCAGTACCTTTGTTTAAAAATTATTTGTTACTACGAAAAAAAAATCCATATGAGAACTGAAATGATTTATACAGTATTTATTCAGGAAAAAAATAAGTTAACAGCAAATATAATTGTTTTTATTATTAATATATAACATACTTATGTACAACAAAATAATTGATTTTAAATATTTTTCTTAACGGTTTTAAAAATAATTTTTAATGCGGAATAACAAACGTTCTCTATGAATAACAAAGAAAAAGTATTATAAAATGGTGCTATTGTCTGTCTGCATTTATTCTTTTAGTGATTAAGCTTCAGAAGTTTGAAATCCTATCTATTCATTTCCCATAGTTAAAATGAATATCCAATAACAATTCCAAGTTAAATTACAGTAGCAATGCTTGATATTGGAAGAGAATTGTTTTAAATGCTGTACTAATCGGTGTAGGTCAAGTACATGACAAATTGGTCTGTTATTAAAGATGAAAAGTTTGTTATTTATTAATTTTTTTTCGTTAGGTGGAAAATTCGACGTATGATAATCAAATAATCAGGGATTTAACTAAAACTATCGTTAAAGTATGGTTCAATTGATAGGGACCGACATTCGAAATAAATTCCTTAAACATCTTATCTTTTACGGCATGATTCTAAATTTCAGGATTACCTATTTAAGCAAACAAAAGTAAATCGCTGATTGATAAACAGAAACCTGTAGCTCCATGTACAAGCGGTTGTAAACCTTAAAGCGAAGATTTCGCCCGAATCCTAACTGAAGCAATGATCGGCTTATCTTCAGCTGACTAGTTGGCCAAAATCATATTCAGCCCATCACTGATTAATTTACTTCGGAAAACAGTTTACATTATTGCTGATTGCATTACATTCTAAGAGATAATGCATACGTACTGCAAAAGCCAGACCTAACTAGATACGTAACTCCTCATGGGTACTTGATTAACTGTGAGATAATTTTGAGGAATTCGAATCAAGATAACTATGTACAGAATAGTTCAGAACAGATGGAAAGGCTGAAAAATTTGCTAAGTTTATAACACTCACCGAAATTGGTTTAATACGAGTATTATTTTAATATGTGTCAAATTTCTTAACTTAATTGCTAATAAAAAGTTACCAGCGTTTTAAACCAACATTATGTTTTTATTTCAAAAAGAATTACATGATATTGCATACTGTGAATAGAGAATGTATTTTCACAAGTTTGTCAAAAAGTGTAACATTAAAATTATTAATGTATGTATTTAAAAAATACAAGTATTTAAACAACTGGATATCAGCTAGATAAAGATCTAGGGATCGAATATTATATTTAACCATAGCTTACAATCGTCTTTGTGGACCCTAAGTATAATGAAAAATATGTATGTGAGTGTGTGTGTTTAAAGTAGATTAAATCCCTAAAATATTGACAAATACCCAGAGCTATATATTACGAAAAATATTTTGTGGGGCACCTTGGATTATAATGGCGTTACACCCAGATATATGGGATAAAAAGAACCAATTATAAGCCTTGTCTTTGATAAATTGAGGAGGGATTTTATGAAAAACTGGTAGCTAACTTTCTGCATTAAGGAAACTAAACGTTTTCTGAATTATTCAAGCAGGAATAAATCGATTATATTTACGGTTAGAGGATCATACATCAGAAATCTGTATCCTGTGACATCTGATAGGGAAATTACTACATTAAAGTAAGAAGGTAAATTACACTCTTTCAAAAACTTATTATGCTCACTTTATTCAGTTCTAAAGCCATTAATAACTCACGATTTTTCTATAAATATATCAAAATAATTAATTAGTTAAAAGGAAGATAGTTAGGATGTGCGGCGGCCTACCTAAAAAACTGATATATTTTTATTGTGCAATATACGAGCGCACCCCAACCAACCTCTTTCTTCTAAGAGTATAGTTACCGTCAACAATATTTCTTCATTAATTTTTTTAATTTATAAATTATAACATGGAAAATATCTCATTCGACCTCTTTGATTTTCCAGCATGCAAATATCAATGATGCTGTACTATTAGAGGAAATTGGCAAAGAAATATTTTAATAACATTCATTACGTTTGACTGTTTTATGTAGAAAATAACAAATGAATTGTTCAGTATTGTATTGTACTGTATTATATTCAGTATATGAATACAGAATAATTCGAATATATCGTTCAATAGCCACCTAACTGTGAAAATAATGAAAATGGCTCTAGTCAGTGAAGGACTAAGATTGATTGTTACAAATCAACTAAAAAAAATAAAAAATAAAAAAAAAAAGTTACAACGTAATATGTCTCATTCAAACTAGTATAACTTCTAAAAAGTAGGTACTAGTGACAAATCTTATATTACAAAATATATTCTGTATTAATTTTCTGATGAGGAAATTGTCGATTAATCGTTGATCTGAGCATCACCAACAGAACAAAAGCCTGTCAAAATGTTACTTTTTTGTTGAGGGTGAAAAAAAGTTATACCAAAAAAGTATAAACCCTCCACCAAAAGAAAGAAAATACTATCAAACGATATTTGTGCGACAAGGTTTTGTCAAGGCTGAAATTTGGCCCATCGACAAGTTCATATCAATGGTACTTATATCTATATTATTGGCTATTTTTCAATTACGGTTTTTGCTTAGCATGAAAAATTTCTTATAAAGTTGGGTCTTGGTTCCACCGAATAAGTGGTATGTCTAACATGTGTATGGAAACTGGATACAGCCACTATTCCTCTATGTTATCAAGAGAATAAATAATAAATAAATGTAACCATTGAAAATACCAAGTATTGACTACTTGCTAACCCCGCAGCGGCTTCACCCACTCATAAAAGTAAATAATTTAAATAATTTTAACTAATAATTAAACTGTTATTTATCTATCGATAAAAATCTTGTATTGAAGTATGCTACTGTGTATTATTTCTACAATAATATATTCAGAAATAAAATTGCACTGACAAAGTGTTTGAAGATTACGTAAAATCATAATATGAAATCCAATTTTTAATTTTAATGTATGAGTTGGTAGTCCAAATGGACAGAGGATATTAAGAAACGGACTGACAAAAAACGATAATTGACATTTTGATGTGGTAATAATTTTTATGTGGCGGAAATAATTACATTGATTACATATGGTTGCATTTTAATTTCTAACCGTAAAAGTATATAGTATCCTGTAGCAAACCTTGTCTCTTCCACTCAACATTGTACATTTATATTTTGACTATTATAAATTCTATTATTGCTAAGCCTTCCTAGAACTATGAAGACGATGTAGATAAAATTTGGTACAGATGGGTCCAGTAAGTTTTACTATTGTAAACTCTATCACGGAATGTTGCTCACCGCATATCGGTCGATTTTCAAGCTTCTCCGGAATCCACCTGTCACTTAAAATATTTAAATTTGATAAAATAATTCAATTTAATATAAGTAAATTTTATTATTATTATACAACACCGTATCTTGGCAACCTCTCATGTCGAATGACGCTCACTACCTATCGGCCAATTTTCAAACTTCACTGTTATCCACATATAATCTTTTTTTTTTTAAATAACAAATCAATTGAAAATCAGTAAATTGTGTTACTGCTAAACATTCCTGGAACGATAAAATTGATTATCGCACAGATGTGGCTAAAATTTGATTCGGCTTTTCGGGGCTAGTGATCACAAACGGGAAATGGCTTGTCTTATTATGTAATAATATAAATTACATCAGAAAAAACAAAACAAAGTACCCTAAAACAATTATTATTTATCTTACAATACAATGTTAATTTGGAATAAATATTTTTATAATCTATTATATAATATTTTTTATATTACTATAAATATTTTTTTCAATCTTGGAATAAAATGCAATTAAAGTAGCATGTATACAATCAGAAATACGACTGGTCGAGTCATTCCAATTCGGAGCAGGGACGGGGAGACAAATTACACTAGAAATAATTGCATCCTTCTTCTTAAGAACCCTGTTACAAGAATTCTGGTTTCGGGTCATAGTCTAAAACATTTGTCTCAAGTGTTGTTAAGAAAGATTAACAGCTTCCTCAGCTCATATGTGAATGGTTTAGTTGGCCATTCACATATAAGCTGAGGAACGGTCCGAAATTTGGTCATTTAAAACTTAGTAAATCGTACCGGTTTAAACTGGAATTAAAATTGGACTGTTGATTACAATAGTGTACAGGAAAATATCGGAAATATTGATGAAAAATACAAACAATCTGTATTTATGTTGATTATGGTTGGTTTGGATGCCTGATTTTGTTTAAGATTGAATTAGTACGTTTTTATTAATGTATTTAGGTAAATATTTATAAACCAACCCGGCTACAAATTTTTACGCAAACAAATATTTCAATGTTTAAAAAAATATATATATATGTATATTTTTCTCAAATTTAAACATTTTCTACTATAACCTACGAAATTAAAATTAGTTGAGGTGAGTATATGGTAGAGCGATGAATGGAGAATCAACGTAAATTAATCTAGTTACATTAACGAAACCTTTACCCAGCGCGGCAATTCCTGTTCTACTATCAATTTCAATGTAATTCCGTTAGCTAAAGCTGGCACAGTTCGGTATCTTGAATTCTAATTAGACAAGAAAGTCTCTTGTCTCTATGAGTACAGATCCTCATACTTCACTCAAAAGGGGAGAGCTTCACAGAGGCTTCAGCCATGTATAGACTGCTAAATAGCACATCTCATCTTTCCGTTGAAAACAAACTCTCTTATACAAAACGTAATCATTAAACCTTTTTGGACGTATGAATATAAAACTCGTTCAATCTATTCTATCTAAAATCCTCCGAACTATAGTGAAAGCTCTCAACACCTTTTTTAATAATTTATTTATGTTGGAGTTCTGGAAATGGCCAGCTGTTACACTCATATCCTCAGTACTACAGCTCTCAATCAACCTCACTGGGTTTCTTTAAGCCAATGAAGCAGCTGCGAGAGAAGAGCTGGGTTCTCTTTGGACGGGGCTTGCCCCACCATACGTGGAGGGAGAGATCAGGTTGGAGGATCCATACGATGAGTTTATATTGTAAATAAAATCAGGTTGTATTTTTTATTTAATTTAATTTATTTTTTATTGTTGTTAATATTTATTTTTTAAAATTTAATTTAATTATTACTTATTTATAGATTTATTTTATATATTGTATAGTTTCTATTATTTATGTATAGTATAATTCTTTTCTATTCTCTTTTTCCTTTTACCTCCGATTGTACATAATGTGTTATTGTAATCATAAAACTGTCTGTATTACTTATTGCCCATGTATGAGGCAGATTACAACTACTCAATAAAAGTTAAAAAAATAAAATTGAGGTATAGAAGCATCATTACGATTAGAAATTATAGGATCAGCTCTTTAGGTTGCATTTGAAATATACACGCTTCAGGTCAGTCACAAAGATGTATATATTTCAAGTGCTATGCATTTATGGATTTTATTTTGTGCATTTTGAAACAATATGCGTGCACCATTATTGAAAAAAGAAGTGATATATTTATAGGTAGTTAATTTAACGCCTTTTACAAGCGTACAGAGCTTTGGCTCTGGAACAATGTTGACATATTGTCTATAGGTCTTAATATGTGGAAACTTTCTTCTAATGCTATAAAACCAATAAATAAGAAACAGAAAGAAAGGGAACTGATCCAAATAAATAATTACTCAAAAGCCCAGTAAAACTTCAACTCAACTGAAATCACTACCACATATCCTTAAGCCACCGCTACAGAACGTTTATCAAAACGAGAAAATCCTATAATTTTACACAGATTACCAGGCATAAAACAAAAAGATTATGAACTCAAAATTGCAGGCCAAAATTCGTTAGATACACCTCCTTCATATTCACCATGTACCTGTTACCTTGTGCAACAGTAACTGTTACCTTGAGTATTTTTTTGAAATTTAAAATTAATTTAAATATTTTTTAAAAAAATGGACCGAGATATAAAAATATAATTGGCGTCAAATGGAAGAAACAAATAAAATTAAAAAGACTAGAGGAGGCAGGATAATATATAATATATCATATCATATATATCAGATCTTTACTTGACTTACAGAACAAGAAACATTTTTATACTTAACTCGTATACTGAATACTGTCTGAATATGCGAAGGAGAACTTAGCGGTTCAGCACACATTAAAATTTAGCAATCATTAAAATAGAAAACCATCAATCTCTAATCCTTCGCAAAATTTCCTGCGATATACTTCAAAGAATAAACAAAGGCATAATCAAACCGTTTTGTTGAAATATACATTTTCGAAAATCCAGAAAAATTTAAAACTCAAAATTACCTCCCCTCCCAATCCCTTTCATATATTCGCAGAATAAAATTCATATTCAAGCTATCTCCTGATTTTTTACTTATTTTCTTTAAATTAAATAATTAAATTTTTTTACTTATGTTTCTAAGTCCGTTATATGTAAATGGACTGGCCTCACTTTCTAAATTAATGAATTATTGCAAACAAACGTTTTATTCGGAGTTTTTTCAGTTGCATCTGACTTTCTTTATTAATAAAACAAAATAGTATTCTAGTATTTTTATAAATATTTAATCTTTTGGTAAAAAGTGAAACAAAACAAAGAATATTCTAGTAAAAAATAAAGAATAACAAAAAAAATCAGTTTTATCAGGAATTTTGATGAAATTATACATTTCCAGTTTAAATGTAGGTATATTTAAATAAATTTTATTCAGCATTTAACATTTTAACCTTAGATGGACTTGCACCACTTTTATAATAAACATATTTTCCATGCTGTTAAGATAGATTAAATCTTATTTACTATAAATTGCTTGCGCTTAAAATAAATCATAACAAGTTTTAACTATAACCACCATTATCGCTTTTTTTTTTTTTTTTCCTTCAAAAATGGACTCTTTCCAGTTTCAAAATAAACGGCTCAAATATAAATTCCGCTGGATGCTTTATTCACAGTTTTAAATGAAAAGAGGGATAAATAAATAGCTAGCTAGCCTTAATTAAATAAAGTAAAAAAACAAAACAAAGTATTCCTATATGTTGTCAGCATTATTACAGACTTGAAAAAAAACAAAACAATCCAGGACCACATAGAACAAGTTCAAAGATGCAACTGAAAAATGCAAGATTTCAGATATAACTGTAACGTCTAAAAATGTATAAATGTTCACCTACCTAATGGATTCCAGAACTGGGTCATACCCTGATAAAACTTTTAGAATATTCTCATCAGCTCTTAGAAATCAACCTGAAGGAAGAGAAGGAACTTTAAACCAAACTCGTTGAAGTATATCTCACACTAAACACGGTAAGTTTCCTTGCAAAAATGAAATTAAGTGTTTAAAATGGGGTAGAAGCTAAGTAAACCCTTTTACAATATCATTTTGCTTATAATTTTTATAAGAAAATTAATATTAAGATGACAACTTCTATAGATTAATAATATCTCGTTAAAAATAAAACTAATGATAAAAAACATTTTTTATTAGGGATAGCACACAATTCTGTCAAATAACCAGTTAAGTAATGGTTAAATGTGATAAAAGATCTATAGTAGGTACATGGATGTACTCATATCCAATATAATGAATTAAAATTAATTGGCATATATAAAAATAAACAAATTAATTGAAATTCTTCTAATTGTTATATTTAGTGGTATTAATTTTAAGGATGAATTCTGAAAAAATCTACTTAATATTACCAGGATAAAAATGTTTGTATTTTTATAATCTTCAAGGCGCAGGATTGGATTAGTCTTTGATTGATAGATTAGTAGTTGAAAACAAGAAACGTGAATATTCAAACAAAAAAGTTCTTTGTCATATTGAAGTCAAATAAATTGAAGACATTTGGTCGCGCCAATTTCAGTAAAACGAGAGGTCGCTGGTTGTACGAAGTACAACACTCTGTTTTTTATCCATTCTTGTCCAAAAATTATCTTAACTCTATTAAATAAAATATTTTGACCATTATATATTACAAATAGAATATATGTACAGTATATAAGCCGAGAGAATAATGTTTGTAACTCAAATGAAAATATGTTTATGATAGAAAATAATAAATAAATAAAATATTTATTTCTAAGGCATGTGATGCATCAATAACGAAGACTTCCAAGAGAAACCAGCAGATGGCAGTTAGGAACAAGGATATAGCAAATCTTCGGCAAGTATGCTTGCGCACTAGAAGGTTAGCTTAGCGCACAAGAGGTCGCCAAACGTATGAGTCCCGAAAGAAAGAGTACAAAGATGCAAAAAGAAACCTTGTAAAAGCAATTAAGAAGAGTAAGCGCAACAGCTGGAGAAAGTTCTGTAATGAAGTGATCGAAGATCCATGGGCCAGAACCAATAAAACTGTTACGGCCAGACTAAAACTATCAAGTCTGTCACCACCGAGCTCTCCGGCATTGTACGAAAACATAGTTGCGGCTTTATTTCCGAGCAGACCAGAAGTTTTCTTTCATAGCTGCCAGCTACTATATCAGGAAGTGCAAGAAATTACCCAGGAAGACCTAGCTTGCATTAAAATAGAGGACTCAAAGGCACCAGGTCCGGATAACATTCCAAATGTTGCCTTGACAGTGGCAATTAAGTCAAGGTCTGAACTTTTTCTGGAGGTATATAATACTCGTATCCGTGAAGGAATCTTCCCAACCCAGGGGAAGAAGCAGCGCCTCGTACTTCAGCCAAAGGGTACAGTACCACCAAACGATCCGACTTCTTATCGCCCGATTTGTCTCTTGGACACTACGGGAAAGTAGAATAACTGAATACAGTGAAGGAGCTAGAGGGCTATCTGATAACCAGTACGAATTGACAAAGGGGAGATCGACGATCGAAGCAATCGATTATATGATCAAATCCGCTAGAGAAGCGATCGCAGGAAAAAGATGGAGGAGATGTAGCAAAACGTACTGCGCCGTTATCACGTTGGACATAAGGAATGCATTCAATTCAGGACGATTGGATTGCATTCTGGAGAGATTGCGAAGGATGGAAGTTCCACAATACCTTATGAGAATTATCGAGAGTTATTTCTCTGACAGAGTACTGAGGTATGATACAGATGCTGGGCAAAAAACGGATAGAATCGCAAGTTGTGTTCCTCAAGGCTTCATTTAAGGGCCTCTCTTGTGGAATGTGATGTATGACGCGGTGCTAAGACAGCCCATGGAGGAAGGAACGGTTACTTGAGGTTTCGCCGACGATCTCCCTGTCATATCTTGTGGAAAACTGCTATAGGAAATTATCTATGGTGTGAACACAGCTCTAGCCACAATACGCCAGTGGCTCTCATCAGTAGGTCTCCAGCTTATTGATCATAAAACCGAGGCAGTTCTCGTAACAAGTAGGAAAGAAAGGGAAACAATTAGCCTGACCGTTGGAGATTTTAACATTTGCTCCCAACCATCTGTTAGATATCTTGTGGTGCAGATCAACACCAGACTAAGGTTTGATGAACATCTGCAAATAAAAAAAAAAAAAAACACAGCCCAAATAACGTATGTACTTGCTAGAATTATGCCGAATATGGGTGGCCCCAGACAAAGCAGAAGAAGACTTCTGGCCATTGTGGCTCTGCTCTTTTATACGAAGCACCGATTTAGACAAACGCATCCCTCGTGCAGTCATACGAAAGATCAATAGTGTGTACCGAAGAAGTGCCATTCGTGTCACTAGAGCATTTCGCACTGTTTCTTACGATGCAGTGTGTTATAGCTGACATGCCGCCAATTGACCTTCTGGCGGATGGACGCAACCGGATCTACCTTCGAAAACGAGAGGAACCGGGTGCTTATTGGCGCACAATCGCAAAGGAGGAGAGAAATGATACTCTACAAAGATGGCAAAGCACTGGGATTCGTCATCTTCGGGAAGATGGACCCACCGTTTGATACCAGATATCATGGATAGCCCGGAAACATGGAGAGGTTGATCATTACCTCAACCAACTGCTCACTGGGCTATCTGTTTCGGTTCAAACTTGATAATGAATTATCTTGCCCCAATTGTAGAAACCTAGTGGAAATAGCAGAACATGTATTCTTCTGTTGCGCTAAATTTGCAAAAGATAGAGAAGATCTAGCCAGGACTCAGGGCCATCTGTTGGTGCCAGAAAATTTGGTTAGCCAGATGACTTCTGCCGAAGAAAATTGGAATGCTGTTGCAAATTACGCAGCTAACATCTGCAGAAAGCTCCGTAAACAGGAGCGGGAAAGACGAGGCCTCCTACTGGCTTAATAATTAGCAGCACTAAAATATACAGTAGACACATAGCCAGTCCGCCCCCCGTGAAGTATTGCCTGACAGCAGTTCCGCGGGGTAGTGAAGAAGAATAGGGAGTAAGAATGGTTTTTAGTGAGTAAGAATCTCATATCGTTGTTGACTTCGGTCCACTTCGCCTTATAAAGATTTTCCTCCTCCCATTAAAAAAAAAAAAAAAAAAAAAAAAAAAACAATACACACAAACATATATATATATATATATATATATATATATATATATATATATATATATATATATATATATATATATATTGATAATTATACCCCTAATAATGATTTGGTTATTGTAAATGGAGTTTGCCGGAATTTATTACTTTTTTAAAATTTATTTTACGTCAATGTATGAATGCGTAAACATTGTTCTAATGTGAATTGATATCAACAATGAATTATTCAACTCTCACATTGACATTAACTGACGAGTAGGTAATGACTTGGAAACTTTCAACATTGCCTTAATGCTGTAACATAATGACTACCTGCACGACACCAAAAGAAATTTTTATTCAGGCTGACATTTATGAATAATATTAATTTACAGACTCGGCAAGGTGAACTTCCTGAGTGTCTGTCACTGAAAGATCCACATTTTTTTTAGCTATTATGCATCAAAATAATCATTACATATTCGGAATTTTCAGCCAATTGATCAAGGAGCTCATACAAAAAAAAGGAAAAAGAAAAATGAAATTTCGCGTCTAATGTAAAAACCCAAATAAGCAAACTCAGCTTGGATCAGGTTTTGACAAAACACATTTGTGGTTTTAGGCCAAAAAATAATTACACATGTCCATCAAAGCACATTTTATATTTAATGTCATAAAAGCTGCTAAAATGCACATATCGGAATTGGCAATCTGGCCAACGCGTTTTTTCTTATCCTCCATTTATTAATATAAAAAACCAATAATAATTGGAATCGAATGATCTTGCGTTGCCTTCTTAACATTTTAAGATTTGTTGCTAAGGAGAAACAGATTTTTTTTTTTTTTTTCTAATCCTCCATTTAATTCTATTTATAAACATAAAATAACTAGATTTTAGGAACTTGGATTGCCTGTCGGCATTTGAAGATTGGTGTCCTTGGCTGCTGGTGGGTCCTTTGTAGACGGATGGTCATGTTTTTCTTCTGTGATGATTGAGGAGGAATCGCTCGGCTGGTGGTGGCACTAGTGGGTCAGTCTGTAGAGCCTGAACCCCTTCCCTCGGCGAGTACGTCCGCGCTAAGAGGGTCAAACCTTGCCACCTCCCAGGCCTGGGAGGCGGGGCTACGTCCCTAAAGAGAGGGTTGGCACAATGTTTCAGCCCGTCAAAAAATTTCATCTCGGCGGCCAATGAAATTCGGGATGGAAAGCATCCTCAGCTGTTCGAGGATGTGTGTTTTTGGCCTTCTCTAGGCTGGTACCACGGACAATTATCCGAAGGACGGAGTTTTGGAACGTGTGGAGTGCACGGAGAGTACTTTTGAACATAGTTGAGCGCCATGTAGGAGGGTGGGTCTAATAATAGATTTGTAAATCTATAGCTTGAGGCGGAGGGACAGTAAAGGAGAGGCCAGAAGAAGATATAGGCGATATATTTTCGCACTGGCCGGCTTGATTCTACTGTTCACGTGGGTGGTAAACGTGAGGTGCCGGTCAAAGCTAACCACAAGATATAGGACGGAGTTGGAGATGGGCTGCTCCACGTTGTCCACCGTGAAGTGCTTTGACAATCTTTGGGATTTCTTGTTTTTGGCAAAAGACATCACGATGGCATCGGTCTTCTTAGGTTTAGCCTTGATACCGCAGTTTTGTAGAACCTCAACTATGGTGGAGGTTGCCCTCTGAGCTATGTCGAGTGCTCGGCCAGGGTTTAGGCTGGAGGCGTAGACGGCGACGCCGTCTGCGTATGCAGCCCCTACCGTTTCGGGGTGTTTGAGGAAGACTACTAGAGCGGTGAAGATGTTGAACAGGATTGGTCCAAGTACTGATCCCTGTGGTACACCGCAGGTGGTGGGGACTGTATGAGACAGGCTCTCGGAGAAACAGAGCCAAAAGAAGCTCACTAATTAGTGCGCTATTATTATTTAGTATCTCCTAATATCAAACTATCAAGCTACGCGTAACGCCCTTCCGTTCCATAAAAAACGTGTCGCTTTTGGCCAAGTAGGTCACCGTTAAAACTTTAAAACCGTAAAAAAAAAAATCAATAATTCTAGAATTAACTTTGCTAATAAAATCAATGTTGATTTTAATTACTACTTATGTTCTACAGCACAGAATTCCTGTCGAAGCTTATACAAACACGTGACGGGTTTAATTCAGCAATATAATTTGCACTTGTATATTTAACGGTCTTGTTTACTTTTTGAAAGAGAAAAGGAATCATAGACCCTACTTAATTTTTAATTTGAACACAATTTTTATCTGTTCTGAATATTTCTTTTGGGTATAACTTATCTGCTTGTCTATTTAAATCTACCAATCTCAGAATTTATCAACTATTGTATTGAATTAAATTTTAAAAAATAAGTAATGAAACGAACTTTGTAAACAGCAATTCTCATTATGAAATAACAGTTTTAAATTAATAGACTTTATCTGTTTTTAATAATAATATGCAACTAATTTAAATAATTGGACGTACTAGTTTACCTAAAGGTCTAAGTGACAATCATTTTTCATAATTTTTTTTTTCTTAAATCAGATTTAAACTGTTTTTTGAGTTATTTTCCTACAATATGAAATCCACAGCAAAAACCTGAAGAGCATCTGTTGCTACTTCTAGGAAAGACCTAGTTTGCCTATAATCCTTGATTTTGACATTAATAGTGTTAAATGGCAAGGATTTATAATCTCAATATGGAAAGATACTTTCGAACTAAAAGATTAGTAAGTTTTATACTTTGGTTTTCAAAGTCACCATGTTTCACTAGTGAAACATAAAATATTCTGATTTCAGCAAAAAAAAAAAAAAATTCATACGCAATATTTTGTCGTATTTGTGCCACGCTTTACCTTGACTGATTACCTTGACCGGTATGTGTGTACGAGGTGTGATCAAAAAGTTCTAGGACTTTTTATATACTATGGGAATGCAATGTCTTACAGCGATGCGGTTGGCAGCATTTTATTGCCTGACTCAACAGGAACACAGCTGTGTTTGCAGATCAATCATAACATCACTGAAAGTAACATTAGCACAGTTTGTTTGAGGTTAGTTTTGTAGAGTTTGGCTATTTTATGAAAATGAATGTGAAAGAAGAGCAACGTGTTTGTGTGAAGTTTTGTGTGAAACTGAACAAAACGTTTTCTAAAACCTTTTTGATGTTACAAGAGGCTTTTGGTGAAGAATGTCTAAGCCGATCATGCTGCCGTCAGTGGTTCAAGAGGTTTAAAGATGGCCTTTTTGTGTAAAAAAGGCAATGACTGTCATTCCTCAGCCCCCCTACTCACCTGACCTGGCCCCAGCCAACTTTTTTCTTTTCCCGAAGCTCAAGAGACTCCTGAAAGGACGAAGATTTCAAACAGTTGACGAAATTAAAAAAAAAAACAACGGAGCTGCTAAACACCTTTACAAAAGAAGAGTTTTCTGGGGCCTTTGATCAGTGGAAACACCGGCGGGAAAAGTGTGTAGCTTCCCAAGGGGAGTACTTCGAAGGAGACAAATTTGAATAACCTGTATGTTGTATGAATAAATGTATAAAAATTCAGTCCTGGAACTTTTTGATCACACCTCGTATGTAATCTTTCAGTGAATATTTAGATAGGTTTGCAGGTGGACTGTACACCACTCGTGGGACGTCGGTAAATGACGTTTTTCTTCACTGATAAAAAAATTCTTACCATTGGAGGTAGTTGAATGGAAGAAATGTAGTTGGAAATGTATGTCGCTCCACCATTTTTAATAGAACTTGATTGACCAAAGTTAATAGGGAAAGTTTTCAGTAATAGTGAAGAATACTAGGATATTCCTATTAAGATGCAGGGCATGATTATGAGAACAATAT
Source organism: Euschistus heros (assembly GCA_003667255.2). Classification (NCBI taxonomy): domain Eukaryota; kingdom Metazoa; phylum Arthropoda; class Insecta; order Hemiptera; family Pentatomidae; genus Euschistus; species Euschistus heros. The sequence continues at coordinate 566,212 of RCWM02000411.1, read as the reverse complement.
AGTCCTGAAACGTCTAATAGATGTTTAGTAAGGTTCTTGAAGTTCAGTCAGTAATTAAAAACAACTATTTTAGCGACGTTTCGTGACTATATTGTACTCATAATCATGCCCTGCATCTTAGTAGGAATGTCCTTATATATTCTTCGCACTCACCGGTTTTCTGTTGGATTTCTGAAGTTTCTTCATCACTGTGATTGCTTCAGGACCGTGGGTTGTCTTGATTTCTCCCTAAAATCCCATTCTTCCACTATAACTATTTTCCAGTATTGACTCGATGTTCTTGACTAATCAAACTAAATTTCTTGACTAATCATCACGGATTAGTAAAACTAAATCAAATGAATATGTTATCTTTCCATTTATACACCAATCAATCCTCTTTGTAGGTACTTGATTAAGAATAATAAAGCTTGTGAAAAAACACAGATTTTTTTTTTATTAATTGTTGATTACGTCTGTCGGTTAATTTTGTTGACTGTATCAATAAAAATTATAGTTTAAAAAAACATGCTTCAATAGCAAACAATACTGAAAAGTAGAAGATATTTTTATTTCATGAATATTTTCTATTACGGTAATAGAAAGCCACGCATTATATAATGATTAATTAAGTTGGAATAAAACTAAAGCAAAAGTTATTATCTAAATAATTCAATTTATTGTAAAAAAACGTCGTGTACTTGTAATTAAATGTTACGAAAATTTGATTGATAACTACTTATAAAAGTAGAGTTATTATAAAAATAATAATAATAATAACAATTAAATAACCCGTGTGGAGTTGCTAGACTTCCATCGGGCGCCTCTCCAGGTGGCGGATAGGGGAACCCTCACCAGATATGGTGGGCACCGGAGAAATAAAATACCCGGGGCGGACCAAAACTAGCTCAAATCCAGGTGCTTCTGAACCCAGAATGGGCGGCATCCTGGTCAGTGTCTGATCCTCATGTCAAGGCGGCTGGTCAAGAACCTGGCAGAAGGTATAAAATGCAACTTCCCATTAACAATGGTACGTACTAGACGAAAAGCCTCGGACGAATCCTGAGTGAGGGCTGCTCCGGAGGGAATCATTGTTCAGTCTTCAACATCGACTGGTAGTGCGAGCGGTGCCCCGATGTTGTATGGAACCGTAAGGCGGCCTTCTAACGGACTTACCTCGGACTTGGGCTTGGAGGCTTTACAGTCTCCCGCGCATCGAAGAGCACCCCCAAATCCAAGTGGAAGACAGAAGCGGATGAGATGGACAAGAGAAATGAACATCGCTGTCATCCGTGCCTACTACTTGGTAACTAAAATAGAGACTGACATAACAGTATGAAATATACCCTGATGTTATAGTCACAGAACAACGCATCGCGGACCAAATAAAAGCAATATTCCAAAACAATTTCTTGTCTGCAATGGAGATCAATGATATAAAAAACGAAATATTGCAACAGGAAAGTGACCAAAATATGGATCAAAGTAGAGAGGTAAAAAACAACGCTTCACCTGAGGCTATAGAACGTGTAGAAGAAACTGGCCAGAATAATGAAGAGCAAATTAGGCTCAGAGAGCTGTTGGAATCTGAGCATTTAGTATTTGAAGGTGTGCCACTCAAAGACCGCCCCTTGCTCGTAAAAGTGCCATATGGAAAAGAAACTGTTAAAATTGTCCAGTTGATTGACAGCATTCTTCAAACGGTTTTAACGCCAGAAATGGAAATTTCTGAAATTTGTCATTATATATACATAGCTGCAAAAACGGTAATAAAAGTGCTAAGCATAAAAACAAAAGAGACAAATATTAAAAGAACTGATAAAAGCTCTGAAAATAAGATACCAGCTTGGGAAATTAGAATAACAAGAAAAATAGAAGAAACTAGAAGACGACTTGGAATTTTAACAAATTACCTAAATGATCCTAGTCATGCTTCAAAGAAGCTGAAGGTAAAAATCGATGAGCCAATAGTTCTTTATATTGGACCTATTCAAACAGATGAAATGCAACAACAACTAAGCATATATATGGACAAGCAGAAGCAAAGATTGGCTGCGTTAGCATGCCGTTTACGAAGGTACAAAGGGTCTATGAAAAGAAAGAATCAAAACCAGTTATTTAAAGCGAATTAAAAAGCATTTTATAGATCAATAGAAATGAAGACCCTCGGGCAGGTACCACCAAAAGCTGTAAATATGGTTGAATTTTGGAAAGCTATATGGGAAAAAGCTACAAATCAAAACCATAAGGCCTTTTGGATTTCTGAAGGTAATATGAAAATGGATAATGTACCCAGTATGGAACCCACACTTATTACTATAGAGGGTGTAGTGCAAGCGGGAAAAACAATGCAAAACTGGAAGTCCCCAGGCCTAGATAAGATACAAAATTATTGGTTAAAAAATTTTAAAAGCACTCATAGAGTCCTGGCAACTTACTTTCAGCGTCTTTTAGAGGGAAAAGAAGCTCCTTCAAGTAACTTTTCTCAAGGCATTACTTATTTACTGCCAAAGAATAATAATACTAATCCAGATCCTAAGGACTATAGACCTATCACCTGCCTCAATGGAGTTTATAAGCTTCCAACTCGGATATTAAACAATAAGATCATGGAACACATTAACAGAAATAATCTCATGGCCGAACAGCAACTTGGAAACAAATCTAATACAAAAGGCTGCAAGGAACTCCTAGTTCTTGACTCATTCATAGCAGCACAAGCAGTAAAAAAACAGAGAAATATTTATATGTCTTGGATAGATTACCAAAAAGCATATGATTCTGTTCCACATAGTTGGCTTATCGAAACGCTCCAGATTTATAAGATTAATAATGCTATCATTGCCTTACTTTCCAGACTGATGGATAACTGGAGCGTTATTCTACGTATAAAGCAATATCCTCGAAGGCCCAATAAAAATAAAAAGAGGAATACGTATATCAAGGAGACTCTTTGAGTCTAACATGGTTCTGTTCAGCACTCAATCCTCTCAGTGAATTACTAAATTCTTCAGAAAAAGGATATCCTTTAAATGTAAAAACTGGACCTGTCATCTCCCACAGTTTCTATATGGATGATTTGAAATTGTATGCCACAAATGAGAGAGACATGAAAACATTACTGGAATTGGTTGTAGGATTCAGTAATGATATAAAAATGGCATTCGGTCTTGAGAAATATGCTATGGTACATTAAAAGCTGTACGTGGCGAACTAAAAGAAAGTGAAGGAATAGGGCTATCTAATAATACTAGGATACCCAATTTATCTGAAGGCGATGAGTACAAATATTTGGCTCTAATAGAGCTTCTGAAGTTCAAAAAAAAAAAACGCTAGGGAACGGTTTGAGGAAAAATTTAAAAGAAGAATTAAATACCTCCTCAACACACAACTGTCTGGTGGTAACATAATAAAAGCTATAAATACATGGGCCCTTCCCGCGTTATCTATAGTTTTGGTGTTCTTATGTGGTCGGATACAGACCTGCAGGCCATTGACAGGCATGTAAGAGTGGAAATGGGCCGTACAAGAAAACGGCACCCAAAGACTTTACATTCCCACTTTACATTCCCAGGAAGCACTCTTGAATGCTCATGGGATGTGCAGACGTATTGAGAATGACATAAGAAATTATTTCAGCACACATCAATCACCTAAATTCAGAGCAATTAGTGTTATGGATCGAGGCCATACAGCTCTCAGCTTGGCAAGGGATCACGATATAGAAGAACCAACAATCCAAGCAGTAATAGATGAGTGGAAAACAAAACCGCTTCATGGTAGGTATTATTTTTAACTTATGGAAGAAACCATAAATTTGGAATCGTCTACCAAATGGCTGGCAAATGGGAAACTGTTCCCTGAAACTGAAGGGTTCGTAATGGCGATGCAGGACCAATCGATTCCTACCAATGTTTACAGGAGACGAATTTGCGGAGAAAATATCTCAGAAAAATGCCGCCTTTGTAAACAAAGTCCGGAATCAATACAACACCTGGCATCAGGATGTACTGGTCTTGCAGGTACAGAGTACCTCCGCAGACATAATCATGTAGCAGGAATCCTACATCAAGAACTTGGAAAGATGTTTGGAATGATAAAAAAAATGGTTCATTATTACACCAAAAAGAATAATGACGTCAGGGAGGTATTGGGACGAACAAATAATAACGGACCATACAGTTCTCCACAACAAACCTGATATATTAGTAATGAATCTGGAAAAAAAGGAAGCAAAGATGTTTGAGATTGTAATACCAGTAGATGACAACATACAAAAGACCATATCCACAAAAATATGCAGGTACCAAGAACTAACTGGTGAGTTGAAGACTATTTACAACCTTCAAAAGATTTCAACCCTGCCAGTAATAATATCATGCCATTGCCTTTTACCTCAAGCGACAGTGCAATCCTTCAAAGATAGAGAATTTCATTGAAAAAATTAGAAGAAGCACAGATGGCAGTCCTACTTGACACAACATCAATAATAAGAAAAACGCTTAATATATAAACTTTTGGTTGGTACTAAACCCCCAAACGTTTACATCACCACTCATGTGTGTTTCAATAAACAATGAAATAATAATATTAATCACCAAGAAATAAGACTTCGATATTTCAATGATTCTCGGCGTTTCTTAGGGAGTAGAATCGAAAAAATATTAAATTTCAATGGTGTCGGTCCGTCTGTCCTTAACTAAAGTTAGTTACCCACGCTTTTATTTAATTTTATTTTTTTACTATAAATTCAATTATGTTTTTAGTAAACTGTTTTTAGTAGGTATTACTTTAATTCTATACCAACTTAATTAATCACTATTGATTATCGGGTTTACTATTGCCGTTAAACAAACTATTCATGAAATAAAAATAATTATCTACTTTTCAGTTCTGTTTGCTATTGGAGCGCGTTTTTTTTTAACAGTAATTTTTATTTACACAACTGAATTAATGAACAAACGTAACCTACAAATAAAAAAAAAAAATTCGTTTTTTTTCACAAGCTTTATTTACTTAACACCTCTTAGTAGGTACTTGAGAACGTACCTACAAAGAGAATTGATTGGTGTATAAATTGAGAGATAACATATTCATTTCATTTGGTTTTACTAATTGGTGTTATTTATATATCCTTATCGTGTTATCATCCAGAGCTTTAACTGTAATAATTCCACTATAGGGGATTGGAATACGTAATCACTTTCATAGTGGTGTCGCCCAACAATGATTGAATTCCGTATTCAAGTGTTACATAAAGGATTTTGTCATATATTATTCACAATATTATTCTTATCCCAAAGTCACATTAGAATAGTTTGAAAATTATTAATCAATATAAGTTAAATTTAAAAAAAGTCTAGAATTGTCGGTATTTCAAGGAGTTTCTGATTTTGCGACACAGTCAGTACCCTCATTTTAAGATTACAGCACCTGAGTTTGAAAATGAGACCGATCCTCTCTCCAGCCTATACATATATAACGTTTATAACATCAAAGTAACAGAGTAATATTGAGTATTTTGATACTCGGTTGTCATCATCATTTGTAACAAATATTGATTGTTTTGGAAAACAAAAAAAAAAAGTCAATACGCTGTTTTGCTTATGTTTCTCAATTAAATTTCTTTATTGTGGTCTATAAATAAATTTATTTGTTGGTACGTTTTGTACCAATACTTTTCATTAGACATACACACAGATACAGACACGCACACGCACACGCGTAAACTCACACTACCGATTTGTTAACATTTTCTTTTTTCTTCTTTTTATCCTTCCAGTTGTGCCAGTATTAAAGGAAACATACATTACTATTCTCTAAAGTCAATCCTGTTTTCTACCTTCTAGTCATAACAGGGAAGCCACTTGTCACATCGACGGTGGTAAATCCCCTAACTGGAAATCTCAACAGCTGTCATCGAACATAATACCATCCCTGACAGTCCACATTACCCTCAGCGACACACTTGGCTATCGTCAATTTAGATTTTATTTATTTATTTATTTTTTTTTTTGCGTTTCACAGTTTCGTAAAAAGAATATCTGGTTTCCCAGACCGTTTCCCTGAACTGTTCAAATACACACTATTTTATAGAGACTTTTTTTAGTGTGATGTTCACATAAATATATCATTTTACAAACGATAAGTATCTTTTTATTATACCAGTCTATTGAATAAAAAAAAAATATATATGCTTCAAAGATTGTTTCATAACCTAAGATAATATAAATGTTAAGGTAATTCTAATAAAAACTAGAGAATTATGGTTTACTTCTCATCAGAGCTATGGCATAGTTATAAGATTCCTAATGTTCTTAGATCCCATTTATAGAAAAAATTAAACTTCTCACCACCTTAGAGATATTAATAGAAATCGACAATATAAAGATTTTACTATATATATATTGCTTCAACTTAAAAAAGTTTCCTTTAAAAAAATCACTATATATAGGGTTTCTAAAAAGGGTTATAAATAGAGTTTATAGGTGTATAAATAAGGATTATTTTTAATAGTAATCTATTAACTCTTCCTATGTAAAAGGACATAAGACAAAGATTAAAAAAAATAAACAAAATGTCTTATATTTTGACACAGCGGTGGTTACAATGCATTTTTCTTTGAATAACTCTGTTCAATATATTTTTAACAAGTTTTAAATAATTAGGAATCCTTCAATGAAGACACTAATAGCACATTTTTCTATTAACACGAGTAACTTTCTGATATACCGATGTCTTTATAAAATTTTGTATGTAACGTGTCCCAAGCAAATGACTGACGCTTTTTCTTTATAATGAAATATAAATGATGATATTAAGTTAAGGATAGAAGGTATCAATTTACAAGCTAATCCTTAACGTTAATACTAAGAGGATTTAAATGAGGAATACATCAATTGCTATCCAGTTGCTGTGCGTGTATTATTTTATTCCTTTTCTTTTCTTTTTTTATCTTTTTATTCACGTTGAACATAAGTGGTGCCGAAACCCGGGAACACGTAAGAAGAAATTCTTTATTATTTTCTTTTCTTTCTCTCTCTTTTCCGTTTGGTTCGGAGATAAATTCTCTTTTGAGAACTTAATATTTCATCAATTATTTTAATAATTTAACAGAAATGAATAACCATACCACCTATACCAACGAAACCACTGGCGGCCGCACACGCTAACGTTCTGGAGTTATGGAAAATAGAAATAGTCACTGCACAAGATTTAAGGAGGCGATTTCTGACCTTGAAGGATATGATGGGGAAATCGGAGAACTGAACCTCTTCATTAAAGGTGGAGACTGGTTACTGGCCAGAATAGAAGCAAAAGTTGCCGATAACGTGCTGGATCAGGGAGATGCCAACACCCTCAGGCTGCTTTGATATGCAGAGTGAAAAGGAGCGTCCTGAATCATATCCAGGCAAACGAGGACACGCCTTGGGTAGTGGTTACAGAATGGCTGAAACCACCTATGAACAAACCTATGAAGGGGGTCGGTGGACTCCAGAAGAGGATATATTCGATATGTTTCGGGAAACAAAGCGGCAATACCAGTCAAACAGGCACTATGCTGGTACTCTCATCATCAACTACAACAGAATAACGGAGAAGATGAGGGAAACCAAAGAGCAAGGGCAAGTGGAAGCAAAGATGGTATTTTTGGCCACCATCCTCTAGGTACAGTTGGCCCGAGAAACGGGAAGGAAAGAAGCTGGAGCCAGATAAGAAGATTTCCGGAGGAAAGACGAAAAGGAGAGCGGCTGGAACAGAGTTAGTAAAAGAAGAAGGTAAGAAGAAAAACGATCGGAGAGGATATGCTTGCGGAAAGGAGCGAAAGTAGTTCTGGGAGGAGAGAGATACTGTGGAGACAAGAGGGACTCCAGGAAGCGGAGCAAAGGAGCGGTAGGAGAGAAGAGAGACGATGCCATGGGTGTGGAAAGACCGGATATCTGGTAGCTCGCTGTCCACGAACGAAATGCTTCAAATGCGGCACAGAAGGTCATATCGCGAGACAATGTCCATACATGAGTAGGCGGAAAGAAAGAACTCATGGAGAGCCCATGGAAGTAAGCGCGCAGAGAGTATGGAGAGGGATCCCAGCGGAGCCAACAAGCTCTCCGGAGACGTCAGAGTCGGAGGAGGAGAGGAGCGAATCAGGGGATATGGAAGAAGGAGGCAGGAAGGAGAAGCCGAGGGACACGCTCAGAGGTACGCAGGTGGAGAGAAAAGCGCTGCCGGAAGAATAAGGTGAGTGTGGTGGGAGGGGAAACTATACAGTGTTAATCATTAGAGTTGCAGGGGGGGGGGGGAGAGGGGAGTGTATTGATAAGTGGGTACTGGTAGCTCGAATACCATTATGAGCTGTAAAGCTGTGGAAGCATTCTGTAAAGGAAAGAAGATACCACAGACTAAGATATGTAACTGCAGATTAATCACATTAAACGGACCTTGCAGAACAGAGGGGGCAATAGAATTAGAATTAGAGGGGGGGAGGGGTAAACTGAGGGTTCACGTGGTGGAAGAGATGCGGCGAGGGTACCGGGCGATCGTAGGGTGCGACCTCTTAGGGATGCTAGCTAGGTGCATGGGTGAGGGTGAAAAACAGGAGATGGGCGTTGCAAATAGGGGGAAAGAAATATCGGGGAAGGCAGGTGGTGACAGGCAAACACGGGTTGCTAGGAGTGGTAACGCGGTCAGAAGATTGTCGACAGAAAATCATGCAGGAGTATAGAGAAGTATTCTTCAGGGAAGGATAGATTTAGAGCTCATCAGGAGAGACGGTGCATGAAATAACATTGAAACAGGAGCGTGTGGTGTACGTGATGGAAAGGAGGTACCCTCAAGCCCAAAGACAACACATCCGGGAATAGCTAGAAAAACAAGGGATTATTGTGAACAGCACATCGCCGTATAATAACCCGTTGTGGGTAGTTAAAAAGAAGAGCGACAGGGGGCCGGGGCAGGAAAAAAAACAGGGTAGTGGTGGAATATAGGAAAATTATCTTGAGAGACGGGAAGAGCCCATACATGATAATTACTTTGATTAACAATTCCTCCTCTTTTAAAGGTAGCTTCATCGGTCCATATAATTTTTAATGGAAATAAATTATCATCGCGAATTTTGTCAAGAAACCAGTTACTAAAATTCCGCTTGCCGCGATATTGCTAATGCAGCAGATGCTCTTCGGATGCTGGTCTCAGGATTGTTATCAAAGTGGCGTTGGACACAATTAATTCTCCGATAATCTGCTCTTATTGCTGCCCGGAAATGGTCGCCTTCATTACGTATTAAAAATGACCCAGTCTCTCGTAGTCTATTAAAAGTTAACGAAAAGACTCGTCAATTAGGCACTCTTCTATTTGGAAATGAGCGCGCATACTCCCGCACCGCTTCTAAAGCATTACCGTTACAGAAACCATACACAAAAATCATATCAGCGTATTCAACACTAGCTGAAAATACCCTGCTCCGCTACGGTTTAATATCATTAGGTTTAAGGACAACTGAAATTAGTAAAAGTTAAGCTTAACATTGATAATTATTATTACTTAAATAAACCTAAAGAATTCCATTCTTAGAATAATGTCAATAAGTAAATTTGATAATTTGTTTTTAAGACTTTCTATGGATTTCAGGATGGGTTTTCTTATACTTCTGTACAGTCCCTTTAAGTACAGTTGGGTGATTCTCAGAATATGTGTATACAGCATATCCTTAAACTTCAGGTTGGCTTTCTTTAGTTTTTTAACCACTTTCCTGCTAATTTCAGGATGATTTGTCATGTATTTCTTAACAGCTTTCCTGTTGACCTCTACATGTGCTTGAATATATTTTGCAGCCAAGTTCCTTAGTTGTTTGTTGCGAACTGAATCAGTGAATCATTTCCTACGTTGTTTACTTTTAGATTGATTGGTTTACCTCAATGTTGCAACAGACTCATCTGAACTGAGAAAAAGGTATATTCTAGGTTCAAGGAATGAAATTCATAAATGCTATGTGCAACTTGTAAAATACAACTTGGGCCTGGTAAAGAAAAGCCGATTATCTTATGACTGAAGGAAGAGTGGTTGGGGGCGAAGCTAGTGGTGAAGCAATGTTGGTGGGCTGCTCGTAAGGAATATGTACATCAAACTGGCCTTACATGTCATCACCGGAGAACATAAGTCTTTTAATAGCTTCTCGTCACGAAACAACTCAAACTTGTAAGGGTACACCTCTGCAGCCACCATGAGTTCACAGAAAGTACCATATTATAAGGTTTCGACATCGATTGTATTTTTGTGTTTAGAACTATAAGGAAATTAATTTGTGGTCAAATTGTGCAGGTTAAACATCTAACCTATTTTTTAACTTAGCTTATCTCGAAATACCATATGACAATTACTCTAATATCATTCACCCAATAAAAATTGTACTATTACAATTTTTATTGGGTGAATGATAATAGATTATACATATATACACATATCTAAATCTAAATTCTTAATATTTTAGTAGTGAAGTGTTTTATTTATTTGGTGGTTTGCGGGAAAAGCATTGTTCTAATATTTTTGAATTTCATTAATTTATTTTCAGTTTTTTTTTTTTTTTTTTTTAATATTATCGGAACATGTAAAATTTATTAGAAAAATATAAAAACACTTAGTAATCACAGATTAATAAATAAATAAGACACTAGACTGGTATTACTTGGGGGATTGGGTGGGCTGGCATCCCAACCAACTAATTTATTCAAGGAACATATGTTAACAAAAAGTTACAATTGCACAATGAAGCTGTCCTATTCAAATAACTTAAATTTTATTCAAGAAAGTCGAACTTTAATTAGTATCATTAAAGTTTGGTTTTATATCTCAATAACGAGTCCATGTTGGCAGAGTAATTAATTCCATATAATCATTATAATTGACAATATCCTGGTGACGTACTGATATCAAGCGTGTAGCTGGAAATTTCACTCAACAGGAAAACCATGTTCACAATAATTCGATAAGGAATAATATGAATCATGATACAAGGTATTCACGTTTTTGTTTTTACTATTGTAATGATCTACAAACTTATAATCGAAGCGTAGAATTCCAAAACTAACCAAGTAAATTTTTAAAAATATGTTCACAGTTTTTTATAAAGATAAAGGTCTGACTGGATTTGAAAGAGGCGTTATTTTTTGTATAGACGTTTTCTATGTGACTTAACTACATTTGGGAGAAAACCTTACACCTTAAGATTATCTTGTAGAAAAACGATTCAAAATAATAAAACTGGAAATTGGACTTGGCTGGTTTTAGAATTCTATGCCAATTACATAGCCTAATATTAGATACACTTCCCCAAATCGCAAACTCAGATGATTAAATGGTTATAAAATGATATCTTTCTTATACTTTTTGTTTGTTCATGAACATGGCAGACAATTAAATGGGAACGCTATAATTCTTATAATATAAGTATAACCAATATTTTTTTTTCTGAACGCACACCGGTTTATTTCAATAGCACAATCTCGATAATCTGGCCCTTCGATAGTTCGTCACCCCCAGTAATCCGGCCCTCTCGCGACGACACCACTTCGACCCGACACTGGTGAACATCAAGCTCGGAGGAAAATTGATATTAAAAATCTAAAGTGTTATACAATAAAATTACTGTCAAAGACGATTACAAGGCTAACGATAGATAGCTAGATAAATTTATAAGTCGTATTGTGATAAGGTTTCTAGCAATTACATTAAAAACTACCTCTTGTGTAAACTAATTAAATAATTCTAAACTAAAGAAGTTTTCCATAAAAATTAACAAAATGCAATATTGTTGATAACGATAAACATAGTTGTATTTATAGATTATATATAGATATATTAGTGTCACATTAGATGCCTTTAAAATATTTAAATTAACATAAAATAGTTAATGAGTGAATTTCAAAATAAATAAAAAATATTAACAGGCTGAGCGAACTTAAATATACAGACAAAAAGACTTGATCAAACAATTACTTTTTTTCCATTGTTTTTATTTCTTATAAAGATATATATATATATATATATATATATATATATATATATATATATATATATATATGTCGATGAATGCACCGGAATCTATTAGTACGCCACTATTTGCTGTTCGCATCGCTTCATTGGGTTTTCTAGCCCTTTGTCCAATGGAAAATACAAGATGGTCGCCCAGCGTACTGTGAAGCCTCTCTACGTCTCCTCTGCTCTTGGTGTTTCCCGGAGTTTTTTTGTGCCATTCCACATCCATCCGTTTTAACTCTTCTCGAAGATTTCCATTATCAAATTCTCTTCTCCCCATTCCTCCGTCCGAAGAGATTCGGTTGGGTACCCCCCCATAAAACAGGAACCATGTGTCGTACCGCCTCCAGGATTGCTTTCCGCCGATCGTTCGTGTGAATCCAATACGCCATTGCCAATTTACTAAAGCATGTCTAGTATCGTCACCCATTTTCGAACCCCTCCAGTAAATGTGTCCATCTGAGTTCCTTTAGCGGTCCCGACGGCGTTCTAGTCTCCTCCCGTACTCCATAGGATGGACGTCTGTCATACTTTGTGGTTTGGCAAACTCGCACTTCTGCCAACACCGGCTTCGATCGTCTTCCTCATGTTTTCCCCAGAAAGTACTTTCGCCGTAGTGCTTGGAACGTTTCGTTGATGCCCCGGTGATTCGTCTTCCCCTGGTGTGTGCCAGTGTGACCTCTTTCTGCCTCTCGGGTCCCTGATCGTTTCCCCGATCCTAGTGCATCTAGTAAAGGTCCGATCAACCCCAATCTTTTCTTCCTTCATACTCGCCGAATCTTGTCCCACACCGTATTGTTCCCCACGTATAAATGGTAGTCTCTTCCCGGTTTCGATGAGTCCTTGAGTGCCTTTATAATTTGCTCCTCTCTAATCCCCGGTTGAGACCAAACAGTCGTAATAGAACATCCGGCATAAGAAGTATACTCGATCTTTAACAATCCCGTAGTACCTCGTTTTTCCAAATTATTTGTCGTCGTTTGTCATAATAATAAGTATCGTCCTCCTCCATGTCTGTGTGGTCCCACTGTCCTCTGATGGCCTCGTCTCCCCATCGTCTTGTCCCTCGGCCTCGTCTGGGTTTGCCTGATCGTCCTTCCCCCTCCGGTGTCCACTCCCCTAATGAAACCCCGAATGCCCGCCTGAGTATCCCCTTCCTCTCTTTCGATGGCGTTCACCTGGATTGCTCGGGATAGCCAATCCGCTACAACACATTTTCCCTTCCAGGTTTGTAGGCGATTTCCCATGTTGTATTGCCTCAGGTACTCCTTCCATCGGGTGACCCGCGCTGAGGACTCCTTTATTTTTTTCCTACCCAGAGTAAAGGTCACCCAGTGTGGGGCTCAGTCCTTACTGTAAATCTCCGCCGAACACATAAGGTCTAAAATGTTTCCACGGCCCATATCACACCCAGTTAATTCCCTTTCCAACCGCACTGTACCTAGCTTCTGCCCCGGTTAGGCCCTACTGGCATATGCCAACCGGCCGTTCGCCCTTTTTCCCCGTCCTGCGATAGGACCGCCCCTAGTGCGTACTCACTCGCATCCGTTGTAATAATAAACGATTTGTAAAATCTGGGAACGCTAAGATCGTTCTGTTTGTAGACGCTCCCCTGCACTTGCGAACATTCTCTTCAAGAATTTCAGGCGTCGTAATGACAATTTTTTTTTTTTCCCTTTCTTTTTTAGCAGATTATTTTCTTTAGCGGCACCAGACACTCTGCCATCTACCGGTACAAACCTCCGGTAATAGTTCAATGTGCCCATCAGTCTACCCCTTACGACACCTTTGCGTCTGTGGGTAGTGCCCTACGCTGAATAGCCTCTACTTTGGCCCGTCTGGCTGTATACCCCCCCCTCCCCCGCGATATCCGATGTGCCCCAGGAAAGTAAATTTCTTCTAGCCCCAACTTGGATTTTTCGGTCTCGTGAAAAGTTTCAGTCCAAATTCCCTTAGTCGTCTAAACACGGTCCGTAAGTCCTCCGATATGCTGTGCTTCGTCCTCCATTGCTGAAAACTAAGAGGGTCGAAATCCATGTAACACTTGGGCAAACATGGCCTCTCGTCCAACCCTCTAAGGAATTCGTCCATTAACCTTTGGAACGTTACCGGCGCGTTTTGTAGTCCAAAAGGCATCCTCGTGAATTCAAAGTGCCCCCTTTCGAAGGTGAACGCTGTCTTCTTCCCTATCCTTCGGGTGCATCTTAATTATGATGATAACCTGCTTTAAGGTCCAGAGTTTGAGAATATGGTTGCCCCGCCCAGTCTTGTCTAGTATATCGTCCAGCTCTCGGTATCGGGTATTTCCTCGTCTTAACGGTGTTGTCCCATTTAATTTGTTTCTAAGTCGCACCACGACCCTATATTTCTCCTGTGCCCATTTGCTCCGTCACTTTTCTTCTTGACTACCCACCCACAAAGGACTGTTAAACGGCGAAGTACTGTCCACAATGATCCCCTGTTTTTTCAAGTGTCCGTTCCTCCCGATATGTTGCCTCAGAGCCTGAGGGTACCCGTTCTCCCCCCTTCGTCTTTCACGTACACACCACTCGTTCCTGTTTCAACGGGCATTTCATGCACAGTCTCCATCCATTGCACATCAAAGTTTTCTCCCTCCCTGAAGAAAAATCATCATTTGTTAAATTCCCTGGCTGATTGCTTGTCGCCATCCCCTGACTGCGCTACCCACCCCTATCATCCCGTTGCTTGACTATCATCCCCCCCATGTTTTTCCCCGAAACTTCCCCGACCCCTATCCGAAACCGGCCATTTTCCCCGTTCTTTACCCTCACTCGTGCCAGCTCCCCTAACATCCCCTAAAAGGTCCAATCCCCAACCGATCGCCCCATACTCTCGGTGGCATACTCTCCACTACGTGAACTTTGCAGTGGTTACCCCTCTTCCTCCCCCCATTTACTCAATTCTAATTCTAATTTCCCCATCTGTCCTGCAGGGTCCGTTAGTGGTGATTAGTTTACAGTTGACATACCTTTGTCCGGGTCTCCTCTCCCTCCCTTACAGAATGCTTCCACTGCTTCCCGGACCTCCTGATGGTGGGGTTCGAGCCACCTGTATCTACGACACACGTCACCCCAACTGCCCGGCCCAACTTCGCGACTACCTTCAATAGGCAACCTCCCCACGTACCTTGTCCCCCTCTATGTTTTATTTTCACACGTCACATATGGTTGCCTTCCCTCTCAGCGTACGCCTCCTCATTCTTCCCTGTGAACGCCTCTCCCTCGCCCGCCCTCCACCCCCCGCGGTTTCCCCTTGCTTCGGGTTCCCTCTCGTTTGCCGCGTCCGTCCCTTCCTTCCCCTGTCCTCCGTGGTTCCCCCCTGGTTTCGCGGTCCTCTCCGACTCTCCGAACCCCTCCGATGATTCCGACGATCTTTGTTGACTCCGCTGGGGTTCCCTCTGATGCCATACTCTCTGCGGCATTTACCTCCATGGGTTCTCCGTGAGATCTATCCTTTCGCCTACTCATATATGGACATTGTCTTTCGAATATTACTTCTGTGCCGCACTCGCCAGCATTTTGTCCAGCGTACACGAGCTACCAGGTGTCCCGGCGCCCACCACCCGTGGGCAGCGTCCTTTCTTCCCTTCTTCCGCTCCTCCTCTCAGTCTCCTCCCGACGTCCCTCTCGTTTCCACGTTTCCTTCTCCCTTCTCTGCGGAACTTGACTCTTCCTCTCCGTGCCTAGCTCCTCCTATCGCTCTCTTCTTCCGGCTCTTCTTCTGTCACTCACTCGGCTCCAGCTGGTCTCCTCTTCGTCTTTCTCCGAAACTCTTATATATATATATATATAAGTATATCATGCTATCAACATGGCGGCAAGTGTATGTCAGTTAGAAAACGCTCTAGAAGTTCTAAATGAAATAGCAGCCTTCAAAGTACTCAGAAAAGATCTAAAAGATAAGTTAATTCTGTTAATAGACGAAATCAGACAAACAGTGCACAACACTTCGGATTTTCAAGGAAGTCAGAACGCTCAAAGCCAAGGTAACCTAAATCGTTCTTATTCTGAAACAGTGGTTCCTCGTTACAAACGAAAATCTATAGCTTCCTATAAACTAATACTTAAAAGCAAGAGTAATCGAAACGCAGATGACGTCAAAAAACAGTTTAAAGAAATAATAAAACCCAAGGATTTAAAAATTGGTATTGACAAAATAACCTCAAAAAAAGATTTAGTAATTGTTGAAACTAATTCTGAAGAAGAAAGAGGAATAATCTCTAGAAAACTAGAAGAAAATAACGATTTCTTTATTAAATCATCGAAAAGGAGGAAGCCAAGGCTTCTTTTTAAAGACGTAGATGAAGACCTAACAATGGAAAACATAGTAGAACATATTGTGGAGCAGAATTACGGA
The DNA here is from genome assembly GCA_003667255.2 of Euschistus heros. Classification (NCBI taxonomy): domain Eukaryota; kingdom Metazoa; phylum Arthropoda; class Insecta; order Hemiptera; family Pentatomidae; genus Euschistus; species Euschistus heros. The sequence goes on along the minus strand of RCWM02000411.1, from coordinate 549,826 downwards.
CTGCAAATTGAGAGTAATTCCTTACGACCAGTTATCTTTTTGAAAAATGCAAGATCCAAAAAGACACATGCTGTAATCGAGACGGACGGAATTACTAGAATAAAATTGCTCAACAACAGGATAAGTTTAGGCTACAACAAACATTGGGCCGAGGACTACCTGAGGATCAGACGATGCACCAAGTGCTGGAAGTTCCATCACTCCAAGGAAAGGTGCCAGGGTCAAACAACTTGTCCTCAATGCTCAGGTAATCACTCCATTAAGGATTGTAACCAACAGAGTAAAAAATGTCCTAACTGTTCTACCTATAACCGACATATTAAACTAGAACGATTTAAAATTGACAGCAACCATTCGGCTTTTGACAAAAAGTGTCCCTCATACGTTAGAGAATTAAACAAACTCACTCAAAACACAGACTACTAAATTAAAAAACTACAGACTTACTACATTTCTTTATTCATTAATACTCATATATGGACTTAAAAATATTACAGATAAACACACATCATTCTAAAATTTGTACAGACTACATAAACCACTTTATTCAAGTCAAAAATATTGATATAACCCTCATACAAGAACCTTATACTAGAAACAACAATATTACAGGTTATAATCATCAAATTCAGATCTACCAAACACATGTTTCCAAACCTAGAGCTGCTATATTAATAAATAATAAATACATCGATGAAATCTTACTTACACAACACAGCGACCAGGACTTTTGCACAGTTGAAATTACTATTAAACAATACAAATTCTTACTTATCAGTGCTTATTTCGATGAAACCTTAGACATTGACAACGATCTCGCCAAAATTGTGCCCATTATAAATTACTATAGCAATCATTACATTATTCTAGGCATAGACTCCAACAGCAGATCATTCCTCTGGAACGACATCAAAATTAACCCCAGAGGTCGAACTTTAGAATCATTTATCATTACCCAAAATTTGAGCTTAATCAATAAACCTTCTGAGCTGACAACATTCGACGGCTCTAGAGGAAAGAGTAACATTGACTTAACTATTTGCAATAACAAAACGACAAGATTACTTAAGAATTGGACGATACTAAATGACTGTAATTTCTCGGATCACAATGCTATTTATTACGAAATTACCTGGCAAAATAACGGACAACACCAAAAGTATGACTGTTTAGGCAACACTACATAACCAAAAACATTAACTCGGAAAATTGCAAGAAAAATTTGACATTCCAGCTGAGAAAACAGTTTAAGATACTCGAAAATGACTCTAATACACTAGAAACAGAATCAGAAATCATTAACACCATTAACAACTACGAAATCAACAGAATTATAGAAATCTTCAACAAAGCTATCACTAAAACCTGCAACATGACGTTCAAATTGACTAACTCAAAAACAATAAAAGTCAGACCTCACAGAACGGTACCCTGGTGGAACGATAAGCTAACCGAGCTAAGAAAACAAACAAACAAACTTAGGAAAGCTTATCAAAAAACGACTACTAACCTAGACCTGAGAACACTACAAAAACAAGAATATTTGCACAGCAAACACAGATATCAAGCACTTATAAAAACTTCGAAAATTGATTCTTGGAAAAATTACTGTACGGAAGAAACTAACCCCTGGAATTGGACTTATAAATACGCAACAAACAAACTGAAAAACCAAGACATTCTACGAACTGTACAAACAAACAGTAACGAACTAACAAAGGACTATAAGGAAACAATCAAACACGTATTAGACAGCTTGATACACGAAGACAACTCCATTGACAATACTCAAGAACAGCTTACAATTAGGGCAAACGTAAATACACCCCCTGATTCAAATAATGACTATCTCCTGGAACGATCAGAAATCCTATACTGTATCGAGAACTTAAATAAAAAGAAATCACCGGGACATGACAAATTCAATACAGACATCATACAACAAATTACAAACATATATCCAAATTTAATTACTAAAATTTACCAACTGATCTGGCTCAAAACCGAAATTCCGATAATCTGGAAAAAAGGACTTTTACATATAATACCTAAGAGAGACTCTAACAAGCTACGTCCAATCACAATCCTCCCAATAATGAGCAAAGTCTTAGACAAACTAATTAACAACCGACTCACTCACTTTTTACTAACAAACAAAGTACTCAACAAAAACCAATTTGGATTCATTCCCCAAAAAAGCACTGTCGACGCTCTCTACCATACTAACTTGATCATAGACTCAGCAATAAATAATAAAAAAAATTGTTTAATGCTGAAACTTGACATATCGGGAGCATTTGATAATGCATGGGTACCTGCCGTAATGTTTAATCTGAGGAAGTACCAGTGTCCAAGAAATTTATTTCAACTGATATCAAGCTTTTTTTCAGGATCGATCAGTTGAAATTAGATCTAACAACTTTAAAATTTCAAAGAAACTGACTATTGGCACTCCCCAAGGTTCTTCCCTCTCACCGACACTCTGGAATGTTTTGATCAACTCGTTATTCGATTTAGTATTTCCAGAGAACGTAGAAATAATCACGTACGCAGACGACATTTTACTCCTTGTCACTGAAAAACTATTTTCTCAATTACAATCAATCACTAATCACACACTAATTATTTTGGAAAAATGGGCTAAAAAAAATAAACTCGAATTTAACACTGACAAGTCAAAATACATAATATTTAGCAAGAAACGAATAACTTCAAATTTAAACATTAGACTCTATTCCAAAACTCTTGAACAAACTGAAACCATGACATATTTAGGGCTAACATACGACAGGAAATTAAACTGGAAAGCACACACAGACTACGTTGTCAACAAAACACTGAAAACAGTAAACGGACTCACTATAGCTGCAAGAAACACATGGGGCTTAAAGACAGAGGCACTAAAAGTTATCTACGAAGGAGCCATCATTCCAAAACTCCTTTATGCCATACCCATCTGGGAATCAGGAGCTGTTAAACCAATCAATCTGAAAAAACTTCAGCGGGTCCAGTGATTGATGGGAATAAGGATAAGTAAAGCATATCGCACTATCTCTTACGACGCTGCCTGTGTCCTTGCAGGGATAAAACCAATACACTTGAAAATTAATGAACTAACGACATTATACAAAACAAAAAAACAACGACTAAATTACAAGGACATGGAGCCAAGGGACATTGAAGATGAACTAACCACCAAACACTGGATACATCCTGCTATACACGCTAAACTAACACAGTACATAACAGACACAGGAGCTGCAGATACAGACTCAGCAAGTATTGACAATTACACGGATGGAAGCAAAGACGAACAGTACACAGGATGCGCACTAACTCTATATCACAATAACTGCTACTACGACGAACTATACAGACTTGGCCAAAACTGCTCAAACAATCAGGCAGAGAAACTAGCTGTAGTTAAGGCCACGGAACATATTCTTAGACAGACGTACGTTAATCAAAACACATACAACATCTATACGGACAATAAAACAGTAATAGATTCAGTTAATAACATCAAATCCAACGACCCACTGACACATCGACTAAAGAAAAATTTAATTGAAATAATGGAACGTGGAACACCAACAAAACTAACTTGGGTCAAAGGTCATAGTGGCATCGAAGGTAACGAGCGAGCAGATCTACTTGCAAAAACGGCTGCTCATGATTTAGAACTTTCTTTAGAATATACCCGCGTTCCCGTTTCATTTATTAAAAAATGTATCAAAACAGACTCACTTACTGAATGGGACAAACTTTGGAACAACTCGACAAAAGGACGACCCTTGCACAAATACATCCCAAACATCACACTACAAAATCACGGTACACCCAAAAGTACTCATCACAAATTTACACAACTGTTAACGGAACATGGACAGACTAACCACTACTTGAAACGGTTTTATTTGACAAATACAGATACATGCGAATGTGACGGACGGACTCCACAAACATTTCATCACTTACTATATGACTGCATTATTTATGAACACAAAAGATCAAAACTAATAAAAACAGTACTGATGAATGGGGACACTTGGCCTTCCACCGAAGCCAAACTATACAAAACTTACAAGAAACAGTTGGCAGAATTCGCATTAGCAATTGGAAAATAGACGATACACATCAAGAAAGAAGACCACCCCACATCAAAAACAAGATGAACAATAGAAGACATTTGTTGAAAAATCAACTTGCCCGCATGTTATTTTTCTATTTATTTTTATTTATTTTATCAATCTATTGTATTTTTATTTTATTCTAATTTCTTTTTGTTTAATTATGGAATTACTGCCTTTTGGTATTTAAATTATTGTTATCTTTTTTCTTTTTCTTTTCCCTAAGTGTTTATTTTAACTTCAATCAAGAACTTTGTTATTTTTGTAATTTATCTAATTAAAAAAAAAAAAATGTTACACCTGCTAATTACAGGTAGTATGCTAATTTGCATGGAACTTGTAAAATTATCAGAAATACACTCCCCTCCCATAGGGTTACTATGGAAGGGAAACAAATAAAAAAAAAAAAAAAAAAAAAAAATATATATATATATATATATATATATATATATATATATATATATATATATATATATATATATATATATATATATATATATATATATATATATATATATATATATAAGTATTCATGATCTACCTGCCCATAATTTGCATTGATAAGAATCAACAATGCATTGGGTGAGAAATTAAGAGTAATTAAACAAGAGTTACATATCTAACAATCAAGGCATAAAGTGAACACAATTGTATTCAGAAGATTGTGAAAATAATAAAAAAATAACAACATTAATATGCAAAAAAAAACAATGAGCGACACATAACAATTAGAATAATACAGGTAGCTAAATTGTAACTACGGATGATTTAATAATTACTCTTTAAATTTAATGGTAATGAAAGAATAAAAAATATGTTTATCTATTATAAATATGTATGACAAATATTAAGATTTTGAAACCAAAATTGCCTGGAATTGATTAAATTTGTTAACAGTACAAGTATCAAAGAAGCATAGGCCCAAGAACTGAAAATCACGTTATATCTTGTTGGCATTGAAACATTAATATGACGGGGTCTTTGAATCGCAAGGTATAAACGCTCCACCTGACCTTTAGAAAAGGAATCGTAAAGCATCTACTTTATTTCCTCATAAGGGATGGAACTAATACCAAACAGTACAAAGGGACGATATACAGTTCTAAAGTATCCAGCAAATGTCTGAGAAACCTAATAAATATTTAATTCGATCAAAAGCAGACCAGCAATATCAGACCGATAAAACGGTTCTTTATGTTAAAGTAATGTGTAATTTAAGTATTCCTAAACCATATTTTAATAACTGAACTATACTTACATCGATATCACATAAATGTTAGCTTTTTAAGGAAGGAAAGATTTTGAATTCTACGCCTCAAATAAACTCATTAGTATATACATTTACATTAAAATTCAGTTTCTTCAAAACTGCGTCCATCCAAACTAATTTTTGAAGGAGGGGCATATGATTAGACACTTATTCCTAAAATCCTTTGCGAAATCCTCAATTCCCCATATTATGTCACAAATAAACTTCTAAATAAAGACATTGATGTCTCATAAATGGAGATTTGGCCCAATCAAGATACTTACCTTTCATGACAGACTTTCATACCCGAATCCACTAATCTTCTAACTTGCTTCTCACTCGATTCCAGATAACCCTCTGAAGTTTCTGAACAGAAGATGGCCTAGAACGTTCGATTGTAAATTATTTATTGAATTGCTATTAATGGGTAATTCTTTACAAGTTATTAACACGTTATTGTATTCATTTTCCCGCACATTTACTAATTGTATTTATTGTATACAGTTGTGGACATAAAGAAAGTATATAAAAAAACAATAAAAAGTTGACTTTTAAAACAAATCATATATATTTTTTCTGTCTGGATCTAAGGTATAACACCGTAATCTAAATCGTCCCCTCCAAGGCAAAAGATGTTAAGCACCATTTTTCAAATTTTACATCTGTCTCACCTTTAATTACATGAATATTACCCATATTTTTTGATTTACGAAAAAAATCTATAAAATCTTATAGAAACACAGTTTTCAACTAATCTTGGTATATATGATAATATCAAATGTTTGTCGGTTGGATATTTTCATGCACTAGTTTTACGATACTTAACTATTGTTAAAGATATTTTAATATACTGATAAGATAAGACGGTTAAGATACTTCTGGAAAGTTGATAACGTTTGTTTTTAGTTTCTCCTAACATAAAGGTTTATCGTAAGCACAGAATACAGAATATGATAGAAGCGGTGAGTAGGTGGGGGGAGAAGGCTCGCGGTTCCCAGTCAGTACCACTGTTTGTCCCGTGTTTATTTGGAACAATTGGTAATTGTTAGGTCTCTATTGTGTGTGTGTGTGTTTTTTATTTTTATTTTTCAATTGGATTAAAAAAAAGCCGTGTTGTGCCGCATTTGGATGTTCTAGGAAAGAGTCAAACAAGGATTTAAACCCTCCAATAACCCTTCACCGGTACATTCTAAACATACACAGTTTAGTTTTTGAATAAATTGAGAAACAGATCTTCTTTCCCTTTCACCACTGTAAAAATATATTTATTGTGGAGCATTTTTAACTTTACTGTTTAATTCCCCTATATTAACAATAGTAGGTATTGTGACCACAGAATACAGAATATTCTATATATTCAATTAGGATTGATAAATTCATTGCCATATCTATTTAAATTATTTTTATTTGAAAACTAGGTTCGAATGTTAAACATTAACACCGTAAGACAAATGACGTTCTGTAATAATAATATAGTTTTAGATTTGAATAAATCTTTAAAAGGTAAACAGTTCCAGTTTTACCTTTTATTTTTTCCTCAGCTTCCCTTCAATTGAAGAGGAACGAAATAAGTGTGTTCAAGCCCTGAGGCAAGAAAAATGGAACCCAATAAAAACAAGTGTTATTTGTTCAAAACATTTTAAAGAGGACGATTTTGACAAATCTTCTTCATTTCGAGTAAATCAAAAGAAAGGTGCAATTCAGTCGGTTTTTTGATTTCCCAGATCATTTGAGACAGAAGATTATTAAGGTATATAAAACTTTTTACGCTTTACCAACATACGTAGGTATTTAAACTAAAAAGTTTAATGGTGGATTTTTTATATTAGGAAAGGGGCCAATAAAACGGCTTGCGACTCCATTGAAAAATATTAGGTCTTCAAATAAAAGGAAATATAAAAAATGTTAGAGATCACTAATAAAAACATAAATGAGCTCAAAAAAACAACTTGATGAAAGATCTATACATCTTCGAAATACAGCTGATTCATTAAGCTTCACTAAAAATTCACTTTCTACCACAAAAAAAAAAAAAAAAAAAAAAAAAAAAAAAAAAATACAGGTTGAAAAGAAAAAACAAATTTAAAACACGGCACTAGTGCCGTCAGGTTCCATCGTTTAGACCTGACGGCATTAGTGCCTCTGCCCCTTTTACTATATTCTGTATTCTGTGATCGTAAGCGACGAAAATAATAAGGCGTATACGATAGATTCTAAGTAGGTATACATTTAGTTTGTGTTATGAATTGTTAGTGAATAAGATACGAACAAGTAGTTTACGATATTTTTCTAAAACTATAATTATGATGTTAAAACTTTGAGTGTATATTGGAGGAGAAAACATTTTTAGACGCCGAAGATTATGATAAAAAGATGCCTTTTTTCAGGAAAATTCCAGAGTCAAAAATGACATGATATTTTTGACAGAAATGACATGAAATTTTACCTTGCAGGGGATAAAATATGTAATTATTTTGTATTCAAAGATATGGAAAAGTTATTTAAAATAATACAGTTTTCGCAAAAGTATGTTTTCCTAAATACAAAACAAGAATCATTTTCAATTTACTATTATTATCACAAATGTCGTTAAAAATTTCGCTCCGGTTTACAATGGTGAATATAGCCAATTTATCTTAACTAAAGTTCGAATTAGTCTGGAAAAGCCCTGTTTTAAAATGATGTATTTGCAAATGTGTTGCTGATTTATCCCGGACCAGATACCTACCCTTTTGCAATCAACTATTTACCTCAATATTGTATCAACATGGGACAATGAGTAAAAGAGCACCGATCTTCCAATATAGAACTTTCGAGGGAGCACAGCCAGTGTTTAGCTTCACAATTTTTATAACGTTATTAGATTCATAATAGGGATTATTTATTCAGTGTACTTTGTTTTTATACTTGTTGATTACAACAAAAAAAAGTTTTTATTTATAACTGATGTATTATGCATCACATTGTTGAGAATTCATTTGTTTCTTTTAGTAAAAAAATGAACTAAAAAAGCCTACGACAAATAATTACAAAACATTATCATATTTTAAAATTAAATGTTTAAATGTAATATATATATATATATATATATATATATATATATATATATTTTTTTTTTTTTTTTTTTTATTTAGTTTTAATACGCAATAATCTACATAAATTTTTGTACAACTTAAGGTTATGTTTCAATAAATAAAGAGCTCCAGCTCCATCCATATGATGTTGAAAGATAGCTAATCAAAATATTTATGTCATAATAACTTATCAGAGAAGGTAGAATAAAAAAAATAAAGGGTTATTAATAGTTAAGAAACTAGAATAAAAATACACTAGGGTTTAAAAACAAACTGGACCTAATTTGAGCCTACTTAAATGCCCGATGATATCTTCACTAAAAATTAAATGATGAATTAAACGTAATGAGTCGAAGTATTTGCATTTTTTTCCAAACATGTTTTTATCATTTACCTCTTATTTACGACAAAAATTAACAACATGCTGTTAAAATTTGGTACAGATTAGTTTAGTAATTTTCGTGGTTAGTGATCAGAAAGGAAAAATGGCTTGTACTTTTATATAGTAATATAGATATGGAAATTAATTTTTTAGCTGTAAATTGCTTGTAAAAGTCAATCTGGTAAATTTAAGTTTAGTATACTAAAGTTAAAATTGTTGTTATTCTTACAATGCAGAGAGGCTAATGAAGTTCAAATGTAATGGCAATAATAGCAATCTACAGTTTTTTGCCCTTACATCTAAACTATTACAATTTATGATAATAAAAAAAAACTATTCATGTAATAATTATAATTGAACGGAGACCTCCTGTCTCCCTAGCATAGAAAAGCTTCTGAAAGTGGAAAGAAAAATCCTGAGGAAAATCTATGGGCCTAAAAAGACACCCGAAGGATATAGGCTAAAGTCCAACAAGGAAATATACGATAACATCAAAAGCCTAGAGACCGACATCAGAGTAAGAAGACTTAAATTCTATGGTCATATGATGAGAATGAGCCCTGAAAGGTTAAACCGGGAAATCTTCCGGCGATTCCACCAGCGCAAGAACAAGACAGGTTTTTTTTAAGCAAATCAGGATCGACATGGATTTGGCCGGACTGAGGGATTCAGACTGTCAGGATAGAGAAACCTATAGGAAAACACTAAACGATATAAAAGTCTTCGTGGGCAAAGAACGCCCCAAAAAAGGTTGTGCGTGGTCGGAGGAAAGGAAGCGCAGACACGAGGGAATGAGGGAAGTATGGAGAAAGAGGAAGTTCATAAAGAAAACCTGACCATGATATTTGCGTGGTCCCTAAGGCCTTTTCGCATTTAAAAAAAAAAAAATATTATAATTGAAAATTCGTTCTGAAATCAACTCAAGAATGTTTCCTATTCATTCCACTTGTATATAAAAATATAACATTCGTATCTAAATACAAGGCTGAATAACCAATATAATTTGAAGCTCCTTACAAAGATTAATGATATTGTAATTTATGCAAGTTAGATATTAACATATTCATAATGATGTTGTTAATAGATTTGCCAAGGGTTCAATGCTAATGCCACTAGGCCATCATCCCTATTATCCCTCCTTACTCATCACTTAGAAAACGTAGTAGTTTATCAGAACGACGTGGATTTTGTTAAATTGAGAACTCATCTCACATTATATATTATTACTCATCTCACATTATATTATATTATTTATTATTATTTTTTTTATTAGTTTACATGGATAATTCTTTTGTCTAGGGGCCTATACATTTTTTTGGTAACTTTTTTTTCACGCTGAAAAATATAACAGTGTTGCTCGGATCAAAGATTTGCTGGCAGTTTCCTTATCAAACATTTAATAGAAGAAATTTAATATTTTGTTCTACAAAATTTGTCGCTAGGTTTATTGTTTTCCCAGCCAGATAAAATTTGAATTTTTTCAAAAGGTGTCACATTTTTTAAACCAAGAATGGAAGTTTTGCATTCTTAAATAAGGCAATATGATTTGGAGTACAAGTCAAGATAATTTAAATGGGATCAAGTAGCAAATTTATATAAAACAGATAGTGTAGTCATGATAGTCATCAAGCACATTCCTGATCATAGAAATTAGTATTTATCCTGCAGCTTCAATTGTCACTATTTAGAGATATGGTCTTTAATGTAAAAGAAAATTTTGGGGAAGGAAGAGAATTGCAATCTTAATCTCAATCTTAGTTTTTAGAAATAAAAACAAAGTAAAGATTGTTAAGAATAGCATATTGAGGCCCCAACACTCCTCTAATGATATTATTAGAGAAAAAATAAAACAAGAAAAGGATATGTTACTTTTGAAACTACAGAATGTATTGTTGAAAATAAGAGGCTTTAACAGTTTGGTTATTTAATCAGAATGGAAGAAAACAGATGGGAACAAAAAATTGTCTTGTTAATCCTAAATTAAGTAATATTTTTTTGGTCGGGTGGAGAAACTAAAACCAGGGTAATATATTTGCTAATAGAAAGATCAACCCAAATTAACATTCAGCGATACACTAATAGAGGTAAAGACTAGAGTTTTTCTCTAAAGTAGAAATGGTATATATTAGTCACAACCTCAATATAAATAATTTAAAAAAAACAAAACTAAACCGACTTCAAGATTAAACCTACATAAACAAACTTGAATAAAAAATAAAAAATAATATTTTAATTGCTTCGAAACAAAAACCATTAAATGACAATCAACGAAATTATGGATAGTTATGTACCGATTCACAATTTATGATCAGTTATCTTTGGAGTCGGTGCCAACCAAGAAGGGCAGTTTAATCCTGCCTTTACAATAAACTTTCGAATGGCTGGAGATCTTTGCAATTACAATTTCTTTTCAAATTCTGTTTGTTTTGGTTGGCACCGACTCCAAAAATAACTGATTATAAATTGTGAATAGGTATATAACTATCCATAATTTCGTTGAATGTCATTTAATAGTTTTTGTTTTGAAGCAATTAAAATATTATTTTTTATTTTTAATTCAAGTTTGTTTATGTAGGTTTAATCTTGAAGTCGGTTTAGTTTTTTTTCTTAAAATTATTTTTATTTTTTACTTTTTAGTGGTGAGTGTATTTTTATTTTATAGTCAATTCTCGATCTTCAAGCTACCCTGAAAAATAGTTCGACTTACTGAACAAAGAGTCATCGAGGTTATCATTCCACTTATCTGGATGTAAATGGGAAAATTGTAGGTGAAATCATTACGTACATTTTCATTAATGGGAATGATGTTTGTACATACTTATAAAATCATTGATACAGAAAATTAAATACCTGGTACCACTTTATCATATAACTTATGAAATTCTTTTAATTTGAGTTCGAGTTATAGAGGCGATGACTTCTAATAGTTCGTTTCATAGAGGTAGTCCTATAAGTTCTCTCTTTTGAACCCTATTTTCAGTTCTACTTATTTTAGACTCTGTGATAAATTAAATAGACCTTAGACGAGATAATAAGGCTTCATTGAACTCATAATAACACATTTATCAACAATATAATATAACCAGATGTTACATATAATTTGGTAACCAGGACAACATTAATTAATAAAAACTTTTCACCACATTCTCCCCCACTTTATTTTGAGAGTGATTGAGATATTCTGGAATTCGAGTAATTCTAGTTGATTGACGGAGTGCAGGAACTAGACAAGGTTGAGATTTTACACATGAATCATTGTCAAAAGTTCCTAATGGTTCCTTGCTAATAATGGTTTTATTCTTAAAGAGGGGACCATTGAGGGGTGATTCTAGTCGAGTGGCCCTCACTTCGTTCGAGTCTTGAGAGGTCCCCAGTTCGTTCAGGTTTTGAAAATATTGAGAGGGATTCTCAAGGTTCGGTACCTCATCCACACTTCCGTCCACTTCAATATCCTCCTTGTTACAACCTGCTGGAGCTAGGTGCCTAAGATTGACAGTGGTCTCTTTACCGTCAGGGAGTTGAACCAGAGCATAGTTTGGGTTGACTTCAAGCAGTGTTACTTCTTGTAGTAAAGGATCATATTTGCTTTGACGAACATGATTTTTCATTAGGACTTTACCAGGTGTAGTTAGCCATGATGGAATAGAAACTACAGATCTAGATTTTCTTTTATGGTAGAACATTCGTTCATGTGGTGTGACATTAGTCAATGTGCAGAGTAATGAACGGATAGCATGTAATGCTTCTGGTAATACCTTCTCCCATTGTGATTTTTCTAAATTCTTAGTTTTTAATGCAAGCAAAATGGTTTTCCAAATGATTCCGTTGTATCGCTCCACTTGTCCATTACCGCAAGGGTTATTTGGTGTGGTTCGACTGGAGTCAATACCATTCGAATAAAAGAAAGATTAAAGTTCTTGGGATAAAAAAGATTTATCTCTGTCAGTGTGTATATACGATGGATATCCAAAGAGAGTGAAGGTTTGGTTCAGCGCTTGAATAATCAGTGAAGATGACAAATCGGTACATGGTATGGCAAAAAGGTATCTTGAATATTCATCGACTATTGTTAGAAGATACTTCCTGGATGTGCTGGATGGCAAAGGTCCTTTAAAATCAACGCTGAGTCTTTCGAATGGAGCAGTTGCTTTAATGAGAATGTTTGGCAAAAAATAAAAGCGTGGCTTGATCTCTGAACATGTTTTACAGGAAGAAGTTACTCTGCGAATTTCGTCAATTGATTATGGAAGGTTCTGAATTTTCACCCAGTGATTCATTCGAGTAATACCTGGGTGACATAGAGCATTATGATGAAGAACTAGCTTGTCTAAGGTATGTAGTGAGCAGCTGGTTCTAGATAGAGCATCAGCAGCAACATTTTCTCTCTCAGGTCGATAGATAATATCATAATTGTATGAAGCTAGTTCTAAGCGCCATCTTGTGAATTTTTCATTTTTAATTTTCCCTGGATGCTGGGTATTGAACATATATGAGACGGATTTTTAATCTGTAATTAATTGTAATTTGCGTCCAACAAGGAAATGCCTCCATTTCCGAAGGGCTTCTATTATTGCATAAGCTTCTTTCTCAACAGCAGAATGATGTTGCTCACTCTTTGACAAGGTTCTTGAAAAGAAAGCTACAGGACGTTTATTCTGACTCAAAATAGCAGCAATTGCTATATCTGATGCATCTGTTTCCAGAGAAAATGGGATGTCTTCTTCAATATTCATTACAAAGGATTCAAAAATGCCTTCATTGGGGAAAAAACCTGACGATTGAGCGTGAATTCTGGCCAAATCACCTCCTTTCATAACCGTTGGCTTAGAAACAGTGCAACCTTACCTAAGTACTGAACCCGAGACCTTCTTTAGACTACATAACAGTTGAACTTCATGTAATTTTTTAAACCCAATCGATTGAGACCAATCCCGTTCCCGAGATATGTAATTCTTTTGGCTTTTCAGTCGTTTAGCCCCACTCTGCGCCATACTTATCAAAATCTCGCCTATACTGTGGAGATTCCTCAAACATTTATATCACTGTAATACATTTTTATTTATCAATCAGAGTAATTTAGAATTAAAATAATTGTATTGGATTGTAACATATCATATCTTAGTTTAGCAAAATATATCATCAGAATAAACATTAAACTTTTCAATTAGTAAAGTTTTCCTAATACAAATTTGAATTTAGTTATTATTTACTTCTATAACCTTCAAAATAAGAAAAGAAATACGACCTTCATGGTGGAGACCGTAGAGAACACAGATTTTCAATCTGAAGTTAGGCAATTAATGATATTTATTTTTATTTATTTATTTATTTATTTATTTTACAAGCATCTACCCTAGAGGGTCATTAGCAACAACAAATATATGTGTTTTTTAACATTCAGTTAATTCAAACATTATTGGTATTAAAAGTAAGCATAATTATACAAAGTTATAAACATTGGATATTTTCAAAAATTTAAATAAACTTTGCACAGACGTTTCACTGTCACCAAGAGCGATGTCCATCCGGTTGGCCATTCCGCAATCTTTCCTTACATCCTTGTATTCCTCGCAGTCCATTAAGATGTGCTCCACGGTCATGGGTACATTGCAGATCCTGCAGGTCGGTGGATAGAGTCCCTTTAGAAGATACGTGTGCGTTATGGCTGTGTGTCCCATTCGTATCCTTGCCAAGACAGCTTCTTCGCGGCGATTTCTCCTTTCTGATGTTCTCCATACGTCAGGACTACTTTTAATTTTGCCTAATTTTTCAGCTGTTTTGTTCCACTCTGTAATCCATGATTCATATATTCTTTTTTTTATATGAATACGCCAATCCGATGCAGTCGTTTTATTGATGTATATGACGTCTGAATTGGGTTTCAATCTTGCAGCATTTGCAGCTTGGTCTGCTTCTTCGTTTCTTCCGATACCCAGATGAGAAGGAACCCAAAGAAATCTTACCACTTTGCCTGAACGTAGACATTCCTTCTCAAGAAGTTGGATTTTCATCACCAAAACGTCTTTTGAGTTTCTGTTTTCCAGTGATTTCAGTGAGCTTAATGAATCGGATACAATCAGATGATATTTGCATTGACTATTCATTATGAATGTCAACGATTTCCAGATTGAATAGAGCTCACCGGTGTATGCACTATTCGATTCTGGTAGAAGAAATTTGTAACAAACAGAGCCCATAATAATGGCACATCCAACTTCAGAGCTGGATTTTGAAGCATCGGTAAACCAAAAACAGTAGTTTAAGTACACTTCTTTTCGTTCATTAAACATTTTTTGGTAAATGTGATGAGGAGTCGTGGGTTTTGAAAAAAATGATAGACTGTAATCAATCGTACTTTCTGTTTGTATCCAGTTAGGTATTGGATTGCCTGGGAATTTAAAATATTTAGGGAAAGATAATTGTAAATCATTTGCCCATATTTTGCATCTACAATGGAAACATTTGCAGGATCGTCTATGCTCTTCATTCAAAATCGTATGTGTTGTAGGATCGTAAGCGAGGAGGTGTTTTTTTTGACATAATTTGGCCGAAGTATGCTAAACTCAAATATTTTCTCCTTAATTCTAAAGATGGCTCACCACTCTCTATGTACAAACTTTGGGCAGGTGTGGTTCTGAATGCACCAATACAAAGACGAAGTCCCTGATTATGAATAGTATCTAGTGATTTCAGTGTTGAAACACTAGCAGAACTGTAGGCAACAGCTCCATAATCAATGATAGGCCTGATCAGAGTACGGTACATCATTAATAAAGTTCGTCGATCTGATCCCCACTGAGTGCTGGACAGAACTTTTAATAAATTTAGCCCTTTCTGGCATTTTGCTTTTATTTGACGAATATGTTCAGACCATGTTAGCTTTTTATCGAAGTAGATTCCTAGGAATTTGAAAACTTCTTCAAACATAATAGGTTGTTGAAACAAACTTAATGACGGGTGCGTTTGGCATTTTCTCCTTTTACAAAAATGGATGGCCACCGTTTTGGAACTTGAAAAGTTGAAACCAGTATTTTTAGACCATGATTCGAGATTCCCTAGAGTTGTTCTTAATTTCCACTCGATATATTCTATTGACTTGCTTCTTATATAAATAGCAAAGTCGTCAGCAAACAAAGAACAATTTACTTCTGCAGGCGTTGTATTTACAATGCTATTTATGGCTATTAAAAATAATGTTACGCTTAGCGGAGATCCTTGGGGCGTTCCATTTTCCTGATGGAATGATTGAGAAAGGTTAGATCCAACCTTAACTTGAAACGACCTATCTTTAAGAAAATTGTTAATAAATGTCAATAGCTGCCCTGAGAGACCGAGTTTGGATAGTGTACTGACAACATTATAGCGCCACATCATGTCATATGCTTTTGTGATATCTATGAAGACAGCTACCAGGTGTTCTTTGTTTGAAAAAGCCCTTTGAATTTCGTTTTCAAGCTTCGTAATTTGGTCGATAGCAGAGCGGTGTTTTCTGAATCCACACTGGGAAGTTGAAATGAATTTTTTTGAGTCCAAGAAATAAATTAGTCTATTATTAACCATCTTTTCGAGAAGTTTAGAAACACAAGAAAGTAGTGAAATAGGCCTATAGTTATCGATGTTTATATCTTTTGTAGTTTTCCTGATTGGAATAACGATGGCCTTCCTCCAGGCTTCGGGAAACATCCCTGTCGTCCAGATTTCATTATAAATTGAAAGGAGAAATGAATGTGCAATTGACGGTAGTTTCTTCAAAAAAATATATGGGATCTGATCGGGGCCTGCAGTAGATTTATCTTTGCATGTGTTTAAGATAAAATTCATTTCAGCTAGAGTAAATGGCTGATTAAAAATTTCTGAGCCATGTGTATGAAATTCAATCGAGCTTTTTTCTTGTTCACATTTATGCTGCAGAAAATCGATGTTATAATTATCAGTTTTCGACATAGTAGAAAAGTGATTTCCAAAATGCTCAACTATTTTACCAGGGTCAGTTATGATTTGATTATCTACTGAAACCGAAGAAACAAAGTCAAGTTTTTTGGATCCTTGGATGGCATTAACTTTTTTCCATACTTCTGTTATGGTAGTATTATTGTTGATAGAATTGACGTAAGTCATCCATGAATTTTTTTTGCTGGCCCTCAATATCTTGTTAGCAATTGATCTCATTTTTTTAAATCAATTAAATCTTCCAGCGATCTTGTTTTTTTTGTATCGGTTCAGTGTTTTTTTTTTTTCATAATTGCGATCCGGCAGTCTTCATTCCACCAAGGAACTAGACGTCTGTCATTATAAATTACTTTGTGTGGAATATTCATTTTTGCTGACTCTATGACACTTTGGTTAAAGAAAGTAATTTTGTTCTCCAGATTGACATATGATTCTTTTTTCATTACCATTTCTGATTCTATCAACAATGAAAACTTTTCCCAATTCGCTCTTTTAATTGACCATCTCGGAACTCTATGTAATGTAGCATTTGAAATATCATAAAATTTAACAGTCACAGGAAAATGATCACTTCCATACAAGGTGTCCTTTACGCTCCACTGAACTTTATGTAAAAGTTTAACGTCTATGAATGATAAGTCGATTGCGGAAAAGGATCCATTGGCACAAAAATGAGTAGGGGAACCGTCATTAAGTAGAATTAAAAAACTATTGAGATCTAAAAATTTCTCTATTTCTCTTCCTCTATTCTTGTAGTCTGATAAAGTTGAACCCCACAATTTATTGTGACCATTCATATCTCCGACCATGATTAGAGGTCTTGGGAGTTGGTCAACTAAAGTTTGGAGATCATTGGCAGTGAAGTCTCGGTTTGGAGGTATATAGATATTGCAGACTGTGATAGGTTCAGGTTTGTATAATTTTATAGCAACAACTTCTAAGGATGAGTCAATATTAATCCGTTCAGAATATACTTCTTTTTTTTTTACCATAATCGCTACTCCTCCCCAGGCAGATCTGCAATCATTTCTGTCTTTTCGGTAGATGTTAAATTTTTTTAAATTAACAGCTTGTGATTTTAAAAAATGTGTCTCTTGTAAACAGCAGCATATGGGATTTTCTTCAGCTAAAAGTAATTTGAAGTGCTCGTAATGTTTGTAAAATCCGTTACAATTCCACTGTAATATGATTGGGTTTTTTGTTGTAGTCATTTTATTAAAGTAATGAAAAGTTGTTAGTCAGTTCCTAGTTGTCGGTGCTGTCGTCTGTATTTAATGTATTTTCTGTAGAGTCCCACTTTCTTTTTAATATCTTGGATATCCTTAATTTGGATCGTCTGTCAGTTGTGTGTTTCTTTGCTTCGGCAAGCATGTCTTTTAAGCCCTCTTTGTTGTTCGTGAACTCGTGAACTAGTTCGCTGAAGTTTTTAGTTTCAGACGACATTTGAATGAATTTCACCATTTCATCAAAAGAAATGGGATATTTATGTAAATTATCTTCTATTAACTGTCTAGCATTTTCGAAGTTGGTTTCAGTATTGATATTGGTCTTTTTCAGTTTTTTTGACTTATTCCGAGAAGGTTGAGGTGCTGGTATTGGTGGGAAATCTTGTAAATTAATGGTATTTTCAAACTCATCCGGAGAATCTAGAGATAAACTTAATTCTATATTGGATAAAGTAGAAGCAGGAGGACTTGAGTAACATCGTTTAGTGCCAGAAACCGCCACGGGTAACGCTGCTAAATTATTGCTCGAATTAACAGCTGATTCGGCACCGGAACTATCTACAGTGATATTGTTTGACTCATCACCATGGCTACGTGATACTTGGTTTAAAGGCTCTATTCCGTTACTGTCTTCTAGTGACTCTATTTTCAAAGGGTCTCCATGACAACCTCCTATGGTCGTTGGAGCCTTATTAACCATATGATTTGGTGTGTCTAATATTGAAGAATTTGTTATTGTTTCACAATTATTTTTAACATCTTGATCAAAATGTATTAATAGGTTTTCTTTCCCGTTAGATGCCTCCTGAAAATTGTTATCATTATCGCACTCAGGGCAATCTGTAGATATATGACCCGGTTGTTTACAAATAAAACAAGTGACAATGTCTTCACTGAAAAAAATTCGATATGATACATTGTCATGTTTTATAAGTAAAGACGTTGGAAGTTTATTCAAATCTTCGGGTGGAATATACACTTGCCGTCTAAAACTTAGAACGTGCGCCAGCCTTGGGTCTTGGTAACCAGCTCTTAGAAAATGCATGGGAGAGACTAATTTAATACCTAGGCTTCTGAGTTCATTTTCTATTGCTTCGTGTGGAATTGAAGGGCAAGCATTAGAAATTATTATACGTTTGGCTGGGTTAATTAGACGTTTTATAATTATTTGTTTGTTGTCGATGGTTATCGATTGATGTTTTTTTAGGAGGTTATCGATTGCTTCCTTATTGCTAAAATGGATACAAAATCTTGAATTGGATATTCTAGAGGTGTATCTTATGAATTTTGGGTCTATTAATTCTGCGATTTTGAGAACATATTCTTTTTGTTTTATGCCTGGTAATGTATGTAAAATGATAGCATTTTCTCGTTTTGAAAAACGGTCTGAAGCGGTGGCTTTAGCATATGTGGTTTCAGTTGCGTTGAGGTTAGACTGGGTTTTCGAGTAATTACTGCTTTGGATTAGTTCCATTTCTTTCTGTTTTTGATTTGTTGGTTTCAAAACATTCTGAGACATTTTTGAGGTATTAAGAACTGTTGCCATATTGTTCCAGAGCCAAAGCTCTGTACGCCTGTAAAAGGCGTTAAATAAATTGACTGACT
Organism: Euschistus heros; assembly: GCA_003667255.2. Lineage (NCBI taxonomy): Eukaryota > Metazoa > Arthropoda > Insecta > Hemiptera > Pentatomidae > Euschistus > Euschistus heros. Next base: position 530,210 of record RCWM02000411.1, on the reverse strand, counting down.
ATATATATCACTTTTTTTTTTTATAATGGTACACGCGCACTAATATTGTTCAATGTGCACAAAATAAAAGTCAATAAATGCATAAATAGCACTCGAAATATATAAATCTTTGGGACTGACCTGAGCGTGTCTTCTTCACATGGAGCCCAAACAGCTGATCAGATATTTATTTTTATTTTTATTATAATTGTGTTCTAATGTTAACTGTCGATTAAATACAATTAATCTGATAATTTACTGTTGCGGGAATAAAATAAATGACATAAGAAGCAAGAAAGCTAATACTAATAAGTGCCGATTCCTTGAGGATTGTAGTTAACATTAGTTCCATTACTAGATTCCTCATTCATTCCCCCTTCAGCCTCAAATCGTGCACTGCTTGTGTCTTGTATGAGCCTGTTAGTGTAATCATGTATTTTTTCACGGAATCATTTAAGATGAATTTATATGTGTTTATTAACATCTGGCGGGTGTTAATATTTTAGTAAAGGTATGTACCATTATAATGTGATTGTTCTTAAAGCAAATTGATATGTATTCTGAAACATATTTTATTTTATATTTAATGATTTATTAGTTTCAAATAGCACAAGTATTTATTGGTAATCATATTCACAGGAAAACAAACTTGTAAAAGATAAGCGGAATCCGATTCCGAAGTCTGGTCACATTGGCTGTAATTGAACGCTTGTTAACTTTGCAGTTACCTGGAAACGAATATTGAATTGGGCAGCCAATTGTATGAAATATTATGGTTCAGCTACGGAAGGAACCTTTTTATTTTCAAAACCATATAAAAGGAAATTTTATTTTTAATCCTAATAGTCCTTAGCTATTAAGCATTGATCATTAGCATAATAAATATTCAAACATTTTTTTAAAAAAATATCTATAATAACCAGTCAGTTTAACATAAGAAGTTGTAGGTACTAATGTGTAAGTTAGTGATAGCTTATTCGATAGGGAAAATCATCATTTAACAAAAAATATAGTCCTTTTTAAGTACATTTATTTATTTAACAATTGTTAGGTGCAATTATGTTTAGTATTGCTATAATTTATTTTATTTGTTCCGTATTTTATTGTTAGTTTTGCTTTACAAATATTCTTTTGTTTTAAGTTTTATTTTTAAAGTTTAGCAAAACCTAACCTTAATTTATTTCAATATACAGCAGTGTTCATAAGTTTCCGGCCAATCCAAAATTCCATCTTAACTTCCTTTTCATATGTTTTAAATTAAAATTTTGGTTAACTAGGATTTTGTTAAGAATTGGGCGGCGGGGTAGCTCAATGGGTACGGCACTTGAGTCCGACTGAAGGCAGGCAATTTATTTTCGGTTATTTCGGTTGTGGCTCGCCTTTGAGGTCGGGAGACCCTACTGGGGGACACCCAGCTTCTACAAACTTGGTACCCTTAAATAGGGAAACCTGGTGGTTGAGTGTGATTTCGTTCAAATCTCCTCCTTTCACATCCGCTGGCTTAGTAAAAGTACATCCTTAACTAAGGTATGGGTATGACCCTTCATGAGTTGTTAGTTGTGCAGGTTTATTTTTAGAAGAAGAAGATTGTCAGAGATGCAGTCAAAGAAACACCAAGTTAAAGAAGGAATTCTTTAATACGTGCCAACGTTTCGACCTGCGTAGCAGGTTTTCTTCTGGGCCACCGAACCACACTTGTGAGGAGAAGGACGATGACTGATCATCAACAATCTTCTTCTCCATTCATCATCCAGTCAACTATACTTTTATCATTAAGGTTTATTTTTATTATTATTAAGAATTAAAAAGTTTTCTACAAAAAAAAAATCATTAATTTAAAGGAAATCAATAAAAACAAATGAAATATATGCCAATAATGGAAAACACATTTTTCAACTTTTATTAGTTTAGGAGATCTTTTATAATATTAATATAATAATAATATTTTCTTCTTCCTCGTTTAGCATAACAGGCGCATATAGTGGCCTCTCGCTTTTGCAACCTATATTTTATTTATCAAATTATTATTTATATATAGTTTTCATACCTTTGGCAGAAATAACAGCTGAGCACCGTAGTGGTATAGGATTTACGAAGGCCAGAATTCTGTTTTGTGTAATAGACTGTCAGAGTTCGGTGATTTGTTGATAAATTTTATTATAATTTTGGGATTTTTCGGTTTTAAAACGGCGCACAGTGGGCAAAAAATCCATTTCGGCGGCCAAAATTATTTTATTGCAGAAATATGTTTTAAATGACGTCCGATATACGGGAAAAATATTTAAAAAATTTTCATGAAAGTGGAAGAGTTCATAATAAATTACTGAATTGTCGACCTAAAATGCAAGGAGTACGGTTAAATGAAATGGCTGTAAGCCCTCAATTGTTGATGACATTTCTTTAATATAATATGATACAAATGAGCTGTTTCTATATATTAACACAGCAAAATCATGTACGATCGATTATTTCAAAATTAAGTGCATTTTTGAAGACTTATTAAAAATAAGTCTTCAAAAACTAAAAGTAAAATTTTTGGAAAAATAGCCAGCATTTAAAAGGACGATGGAGTACGATGTCGAAACTTATATCACGTCGATGTCCATTATTTTGTGCTAATGAAATCCCAAAAATTATATCCGTTTCGATCCGTGTCTCATTATTACCCCCCTCCAAATCGCAACCGTTCCTTTTTGTAAATTATTACTTCACACTTTTTTAGATCTGGTGGTGGTTTTTTTCCGGTACATAGGTACATTGTTATCATTGAATGTACTTCTGTACATCTTGACAAACATAATCAGGATACATACACAGGAGTATACATCATTTTCTGAATTTACATCATGTATTGAAAAACCTCCAAAACAACAAGTTTATTAAATAAATTATAAAAAATAAATTACTCTCTATATTTATGCCCTTTAGGTATTTACATTTATCTGTATAAATCCCGTCAAGACATGGAGTAGTTGTTATTTACATTTAGGCAGTTATTTTGTTGCTCTTGTTGGATTTCATTTGTTTACTACATATGCTATTACTTTTCTGCTACTGTCAATCAATTCGGTGTTATCTAACAGTGCTAGCATTTAAAAGTTCTTTTTATAATGTGGAGTTAAAGAAAATTGAGTGATTGTTTCTTCGATGATACTAAAGCGGATTATATTCAGTTTCGTCAGAGAGTATCTGAGCAGTTGGGATTAGAACCTGAAAAACTTTCAATAAATCTTAAAGGTATTCTCGGTTAGTTAAAATCCAGGTATGTATCCAGCAATTATAATGAAGTGTGTTTTTCGTTAAAAAAACATTCGGATTGGCTAGAAACCACTTTTTATTTGACAACGAACGATGATGATTTACCAGCAGGTCCGTCTATTTCCAGTCAAAGTGACCTAGGCGATCGCAGTCACGGATGTCCAACAAAAGCTTATAGTGAATGTTCTGAAAGAACGAAACGTCGAAAAAGAAGTGTCGTTAGGGCAAATATATCTTCATTAGAAATGAGCCTCTCTGAAATGTTGACATTTCATTTAAAGCAAAATCACGAAATAAAGAGAGGTGAAATTATCGATGCAGCATTGAAAGCTACTAAAGACGAAATGGATGGCATTTATAACTTGATGTTCAATAAAACTCAAGCTCCTGAACTAAAATCAATATTATTCACCTATTATAACGAAATAGTTTATTTTACATTATTTTAAACAAAACCTACCATCAAAACAGAAGTCATTGATCATTAAGGTAGTAGGGTATTTGTTTTTTTTGTTTTTTTTTGGAAGTATGTTAAGAAATCAAAAGTTTTTTTAACAATTAGCTACTCCGCTTTAAATTTTTAAAATATTTTTTTCCGTTAGTTGCACTTCATTTAGAACATATTTCGGCCGACGAAAAGATTTTTTTGCCTACAGCATGTTGTATATAAAATCATTTCGGCGACCGAATCAATTTATTGCATATAACACGTTGTATATGTTTGTACATCATGACAAACATCATCAAGAGCATACATCGTTTTCTGAAATTACATCATGTACCTGAAAAATCACCACCAGATCTAAAAAAATTATGAAGTAATAATTTACAAAAAGGAACGGTTGCGATTTGGAGGGGGGTAATAATGAGACACGGATCGAAACGGATATGATTTTGGGGATTTCATTAGCACAAAATAATGGATATCGACGTGATATAAGTTTCGACATCGTACTCCATCGTCCTTTTAAATGCTGGCTATTTTTCCAAAAATTTTACTTTTAGTTTTTGAAGACTTATTTCTAATAAGTCTAATAGTTCTAACGGTAGCACGTTAGATCTATCTGTGTTAAGTGTCCTTTTTACCAGTGTTTTAGAATAAAACAGCATGTAAAAAAAACAATGTGAACAATCTATTAGGATTTCTGTTTATTACAGCGTACTAACGTGAGTAAACAGCGTGTTTATAAACTATATAACAAACTTATGTGTTTACGAGTGGCATGAGACTGGCGTGTACTGTGACAATCTTATCTAGCAGTACCCCCATCAGGCTAAGCCAGGACTTTGCCAGTTGTTGTCGGGGAAGGTGCAACTCGCGCTTTCCTCAGATTGTTACGTATTGCCATACGAATACCTATATATCTATATATATATATATATTTCTTTTATTATTTTTGTTTTCTTCTCTTTATAATAATTATATGAGCACTATAATAGCATGCGATATTTCCATATGGTAATGTCCAGTAAAAAGACAAACTCTAAAAGATCTAGAAGTTTAGGAAACACACCCAGGAACTCCACGGCAAAACAGAAACCAAAACGCTCTAGCAGAATAACTCCCAGAGAACTCAACAGACCTGGAATCACTACCAGGCCCTTCAACCCAAGTATTTACTGATGAGTCGTCATTCTTTACACCTAACCCTTACCAAGTTTTATCAAACACAAAAGAGACAATAGAGACTAATACCACCCCAAAAGAAATTAAGCCCCCGCCCATCTTTGTAAGAAATACTAAAAAAATTGACCTCCTATCCGTGCAATTAAATCAAACAGTAGGAACTGGAAAATATACATTTCATAGCCGGACAAATGAGACAAAGATTATGCCAGACTCGCCAGAAACGTACAGAAAAATTGTGAAGTATCTGTCAGATACCAAGGCAGAATTCCACACCTACCAACTTCAACAGGACAGAGCACTTAGAGTGGTAATCCGGCATTTGCACTCATCAACACCAGCCGATGTCATCGAACAAGAACTGACTGCCATGGGTTTTAGGGTCAGGCAGGTTATAAATGTTCAAAGGGACAATAGAGACCAGTCGGGCGCATCAAACAAAATAGTCTTGCCTCTATTTTTCGTCGACCTCGACAGAACACCTGGGGTTGAAGAAATTTATAACGTCAGCAGACTCTACTACACAAGGGTACCCATTGAAAAGCCATACCCAAAGCGGAAAATAGTCCAGTGCCACAACTGTCAGGCTTATGGCCACACAAAATGGTACTGCCATCAAGTACCACGCTGTGTAAAGTGTGGTGAACAGCAAAAATCTGAAGAGTGCATTAATTCTAGACAAACACCTGCAGTTTGTGCATTATGCCACCAAGGGCACCCAGCCAATTATAAGGGGTGTCAGACATATAAAACAATAAAATCTAGAATCCAGACAACCTCTAGAAGGGAAGAGCCATCCAGACCAAGACAGACATCCAAACAAGTTAACCAAGCAGTGAGCTTTTCTGAAATGTTAAGAGGCCCAGAACCAATATCACATCCTCAGGCACTGCAACAAGCTGAACCTGCCTCTCACCAACCCCTAATTCCACATCCTTCCGCCGCTCATCCAATGCAAAATACCTATGCCACCAAACCAAATTACACTCCATACATCCCTCCTCCTCCGAATTCCTCTGACCTCACCAACATACTATCGTCTTTCCTCTCAGAGTTCAAATCTATAGTTACCCCTGTGATAACCCTCCTTTCCACTGCTCTTTCACATTTTGTAATCCCACTACCTAGAAATCCCTAAATGTCATCATTTAAGTACTTTCGATCCTCCTATGGAACGCTAATGGTGTTCGCAGTCACACTAACGAACTAACTACTTTATTACAAGACAGACAAATCGACGTAGCCTTGATTATCGAAACAAGACTAACCAACAAACGACTATTTAACATACCTCAGTACGAAACATATCGGACTGACCACCCAGATGGAACAGCTCATGCTGGATCCGCTGTCATCATACACCAATCCCTCGCTCACTACCTATTTCCCTTACCAGTTCATGATTTCCTTCAATCCACTGCTGTAAAAATCCAAACCCCTTTCTTTCCAATAACTATTGTCTCAGCGTATTCCTCTCCAAATAAACCCATTTCTGAATCCCACTACTCTTCCTTTCTAAATTCCTTAGGCCAACACTTTATTTTAGGAGCATTCTTGTCCTTGCAATATCCTCTCCCCCGGCTCTCCCACATATTGGCCTACCGATCCTAATCGTAATCCCGATCTCCTAGACTCTTTTATCCACAAAGGCCTAGGGCCACTTAATCATTCCATTACCCGCCTAGACGACCTATCATCAGATCATAGCCCATTAATCTTAAATCTATCCGTATCACCAATTCCTAAATCACCCTTTCCCTCATTTATGAGAGGTCCAGTAAACTGGAAACTCTTCCAACAAATCCTGACCGACCAAATTGACCTCAGAGTTCCCTTAAAAACCCCGGAAAACCTGGATGATGCTGTTCACTCCTTCACTCCTTCACTACCAAAATCAAGCAAGCCGCTTGGACAGCATCTTTACCGAAAAATACCCCTAAAACCCTCCAAAAAAACCCATTACCCCAAAACCTTTTAGACCTGATCCATGCCAAGCGCCATTATAGAACAATGTGGCAACGCACAAGGCATCCATCCGATCGTTGCACCTATAATTACTACACGAAACTAGTTAAGCGTGAATTGGCTTCCTTTAGATCCTAGTCATTCAATAACTACCTCTCATCCCTTTCCACTCATGATTATTCCCTCTGGAGCATAACAAAACAAATCCTAAAATCCAAGCCCATCTCCCATCCCCTCCGGAGATGTGATGGCTCATGGGCCGCATCTGACATGCAAAAAGCAGAGGAACTAGCCAATCACCTTTCCCAAACATTTACTCCAAATCCTGGACCTTATCCCGATCAATCCAGTTCAGTTGAAGAGTTCTTATCTTCTCCCATTCCACTCTCTTTACCTCCCAGAGCAGTGAACCCCTCTGAGGTCAAATTCCTACTTCAAAAACTAAACAAAAGAAAATCTCCTGGCTATGACCTCCTTACTCCTCAAATCCTCCGCCAACTTCCACATAAAGCAATAATGTTCCTCACCTACATCTATAATTGCATCCTACGCACAACCCACTTTCCTGTCTTGTGGAAACACTCCGTTATAATAACTTTCCTAAAACCAGGTAAACCTCCTAACAACACTTCTTCATATAGACCAATTAGCCTACTTCCTTTCCTATCTAAAATATTCGAAAAAATCCTGCTTAAGCGTATCCTATCCTTACTTGATACATCCAGTTTCCCCTCCCATCAATTTGGATTCCGTCCAATGCACTCAACAGTTCAACAAGGCCTCCATCTTGTTGACCATGTGTCCTCTGCTCTGGAAAGAAAGCAATACTGCTCGGGTGCCTTTCTGGACATTGCTCAAGCTTTTGACCGGGTTTGGCACACCGGACTGCTTTTTAAAACTTAAGAACCTACTACCACAAACCCTCTACCTCATCCTTCATTCCTATCTTACAAATCGCTCCTTCCGAGTCCGATGCGGCTCTGAATTTTCCGACTGCTATCCTATCCGAGCCGGAGTTCCTCAAGGCAGCGTTTTGGGTCCTGCCCTTTACATCCTCTTCACAGCTAACGTTCCTACCACTCCTGGCACGTTCCTGGCAACCTTCGCTGATGATACAGCGATACTATCATCACATGATGATCCCAAAACAGCTTCTTCTGACCTACAAAATCACCTTTTAAAGATTGAAATATGGTGCAACACATGGAGAATAAAAGTCAATGAATCCAAATGCACCCACGTGACTTTTACTCTACGTCTTAGTTCCTGTCCAACTATCCTATTTAAAAAGATCCCATTACCCAGATCTGATACAGTGCGATATCTTGGTTTCATCTTAGACAAAAGACTCACTTGGAACCTACATACTAGACTTAAAAAACAAGGACTTAACAGAAGATTCAGCCAACTATACCCCATACTATGTAAAACTTCAAAACTTACAATAGACAACAAGCTTTTAATTTACTAGACAATCCTAATTTCTAAGGGTCGACAAAATATAATTTTGATATATATATATATATATATATATATATATATATATATATATATATATATATATATATATATATATATATATATATATCAGTATTATTCAGGAGATCACAAACGATTGTCAGCAATTTTGTGATATTATAGTATTCCACAATTTTTATATCCAGTTGTGCTTTTATTTATTTATTTATTTTTTTAAACTAAATATAGTTACTTGTACAACCGTTTAAATGTAAGCCGAAACGCCGCACTGTGGGACGAATGGCCCAAATTTCCATACATGCACTAAAAATTGAAACTATTTTTTTGCAATCTCCGACCACTTTGCACCATCTTCTAACATCTTAGGAATAAGAAAATGTGGAAATTTTTTAGAAATAATTAGTGAAAATGCTGTTTTTAAAAAAAAAAGGTAATGAAAATTGACATAAAAATACACGAAATCGTATTTCGTGATTATGATTGTTCCTGTAACTTTTTAAATTTTACTGATAATTATACCTCATAATCTCAAATAAAAAATTACTTTCTATTTCGTATTAGTCTATTCAAACTAAAAAAAAAATAGTAGTGATGGTTTTATCATTAGAATGAATTAGGATTTTATAAAACAATGACATGTGAAAACGTCCAAATTTGTACAAAAAATGAACTTCATATACTTTTACCTTAGGTATTTAATGAGATAAATACGTTCCATTATTTTCCGAATATGGCCGAATTAACCCGTTGTTAAGCAAAGTTTATATATTTCTAATGTTGTAATTCGACCTAATTAAACCATCAACCTTTATTTTTATATGTACCTTTCCCAGTTATGAAAAACAAAACAATCTTTGTAATTTTTAGTTTAGAATTGTATTTTGTTAATTTCAAAATGTTTAGTCTTAGTTATTTTCTTTTCTTAACTTTTTCCACATTGCAGTAATGGTAATAGGCGTCCTGAAATAGGTGCATATATTTCTCGACATTTAAATAAATCTTTATATAATCTATTTTTATAATAATAAATAAAATATTTTTAGAATAATACTAAAATAATGTAACTTTAATTTAAAATAATTGAGTTAAGATGAAATTTAAGCAATAATTATCAAACGAATTTATACGCTAATTGATGAAAAGAATAAAGATTGGAGAAAAAAAAATTAAATAAAAATATATATAAATGAATAAAAAAGAGAAAAAATAGAAAAAATAGAAGAAGAAAAAAAAAGTATATATTATTAGGAGTAAGTAAAATTATATAGACAGTTTATTCGTTGTGCTCCATGATCTCAAGGTGATCCACAAATAGTCTTAATTATTGTATAGTCGTTTGTTGTTAACAAATGACAACAATAGCCATAAAAACATATAGGCAGCAACTGACCCATTTTTTTTTTTTTTTTTTAATCATCACTTACTTAATTATCGCGGGAAGTCGGGGTTAATTAATTATAACAGGTTAGTTTTTTTTTTTTTTGTTGTTTTTTTCATTTAAATGTCAACAAACCCTGATTTCTTAAATATTTAAAAAGTCCGATCGACGAAAAAGGCTTACAACACGTATAACTAACATAAGGGTAAACTGATTGATTTTCAAATTTTTTAAATTCGATAGGGCACATAAAAAATCATAGATAATAATATCTTTCGAATCAAAACACGAACAAACGAAAATTGGATTTGTTGGACACACTATTGGTTAACAGAGCAAAACCTCGAAATGAAAGGCAAAAACAAACTTCAGATTCATATTCTACACCCTTGAAAATATACCCATGTGGAATTTGAAGACGATGCAAAAATTTTTAGAGGCTCAAATTGGGATGTCTAGAAAAAACACCGTTTCGTCCCACTGTGTGCCGCACAGTAGGACGAAACTGTTAACCAATAGTGTTTCTAAAAAAATCTAATTTTCGTTTTTTCGTGTTTTGATTCAAGGGATATTATTTTCTATGATTTGTGATGTGCTCTATCGAATTTAAAAATTTACAAATCAATCAGTTTACCGTTATGTGAGTTATATGTGTTTTATGCCTTTTTTTTTAATTATCACTCTTCAGTTGGATTTAAAAAATTAGAGTTACTCATATGAAGGCTAATTTCACACAAAAAAATAATCAATGGAGCAATAATAGTATTACAATTGTCGCGCCGCTTGCTATTTTTTAATTATTATTTTCTGTAAAAATATTATTAGTTTATTATTATTTGTAAATAGTGTTAAATTTTGTTTACTGAACCTGGCAACACTAAGTGATATATAAACAGATGATTACCTTTTCCTAATTCTAATTCTAGTAAAAATCTTATATAGTTTATTTTTGTTTTGTGCTCTCTGATATTGTGATTCTTGTTAAATAAAACTATGAAAAGATATTTATGAGTCTGAGTTGATCAGTTGATCTGTTAAACAAAAAAAGGTCTGTAGCGGATAGTCCAAAGAGACTATCCAACAATAATAAGCTATAAAATGATTAATTATCCTAAAAAAATAAAATAAGTTGTAACAAATTATTTTTTAATGCGGTAGTGAGAAGACATTCTTGAGATCAAAATATAATTAGAGGCTATCTAATTACGGATTGACTTTGTCTGAACGATATAATTTATATTTGTCGATATAATTAGTCATCTGGACTTAAAGAAAACCCAATTCGAAGATTGGTTTCAATTTCTTCACCTATTTTCTTAAATATGTTTTATCATATTTTTATAACATGATACCATAATATAAATATCATATAAATATTTTATATCAACAAATATATTTGTTTTTATGCCTTTTAAAACAATTTAATCCGAAACTCTTTCTTCGTTAAAAACTCTTTTAATAGTTATCTTTCCAGTTCGGCAACGTTCGGCATTAATGTCCCATTCCGATTACATGGAACATCGAGAACTGTCTAGCATTTTTCATCAAGTTAAGTGCTAGGACAGCTTAAAGTAGTTTCGAAAAGAGAAAAAAAATGCTTTCAATTACTCTCCTTAAAAAAATACTCAACTTTCACCAGATATATATGATAGGAAAACACACACACACACAAAGATATATATATATATATATATATATATATATACACACACACACATTATTTTTATTATTATATCTGTTTAGATTAAAATAAATAAACGATTTTTCTATAATGTATATTATATTGGTTTTGAAGATCAGGATATAAATCAAACGAAAGAAATGTTATATAGGGTTATTCACATAATCTACCAACCAAACACAAAACAAAACTTATTTCAATTCAGATCTGTTTTAATGTTTTATGAACTTCAAAGAACGGATTCATTGTTGAATGAAGTGAACTTCATAATGAAAAATTTGTTTTGTTAATATTGTTCTTGAGAACATCATGAAAGATCGGAAAGATATGGAAGGAATGTGGAAGCCACAACAACTTGTTCAAAAAGAACATATTTCATGAGATACGTGTAGACCAAAACTTAATTTAAACATTTTTTAATGAGACATCATTAAACAGAAAATAAGTAAGAACAATAAGAGTAGAGACACACGAGTATTGTACTAATGGTGCCCTAATAGAAGAGGAGTTGTAATACCTGTTGCGTATTGGCCACTATGAAGCACTCAAAGCATGAAATATGGTTCTCTCTGGAACAAGCAGATTTTAATGAAGATTTATAAAATCATTGCATCCATCCATTCTGTTTCAAATAAGCACTGGTGTGTGATAGGGTGTATGATGCGCAGAAGCAAAGATATGATTCTATTCAAATGTTTTATAATCATAAGATTTGGAAGGAATTAAGTAATACTTTATAAGCACTTAATTGTGACAAAAATGACATACGGTTTAATTTTAAACAAATATTTAAATATTATGTAGAAGAAAAAGCTCAAATTGATTGGATTTTAATAATATTACTAACAAAACAGGTATTTCAAGATATTTCTTTGATTTATATTTATCTATTGACACGTTTCAAAACAATTTGAACAGATTATGATAATTCAACTATTCAAACAAAAGATAACAGCAACGAATAATCCGTTAGTAAAAACTTGTCAGTAATTGACAACATATGTGAATTTATTAGGAAAGCTAAAAAAACAAAATAAAATGGGTCATGAAAAATACCTAAAACCTCACCCAAAAATCAACGGTCTCCTAGAAAAATAAAAACACATAGTGTTTTTACAACAAAACCCTTAATTAACTTAACCATTATCTACTAAAGAGGTTGTAAGTAATTTACAATTAAACTTAAGTACAAATTTAAAATTTTATACCTACCTTCAATGATTTTTATATTTTTATCTTTGTTAAGTTCAAGACTTACTTAATAATTTTCCCGTTAAAATTAAAATATCAAAAAGGTCGATAAAAGTTGTTTGCTCATTTTTATGTCCAAAATTTAGAAATACCATATAACAAAAATATAATGAAAACAAATAACTCTAACAATTATAAAATAATGATCTTTGAACTGAATGTACACATAATTTAGACCATTTTTTAAATTGCATACCAAATTTATTTTTATAAAATTCTATTTTTAAACATGAACATCCAAAAAATTTTTATTATTTTGTTCACTACTTTTAATTTTTTTTTTTTTAATAAATAAGCATCTAAATAATTAGTATTTTATTGATTTGTTTGATAAATCAAACTTAATATTTAACAACTTTGAAATTATTTATATATTAATTAATTAAACTTGTATTAAGTAAGACATTTTTTTTTTTTTTTTTTTACTTTGTTATTTTTACTATAATATATAGGTTTTGTAAAATGTTTAATGTCTTAAGTAGATTTTCACAAATTTTTTTTTTTATAAAATATTTCATGAGATTTCGTAACAATATCTTTCGCTTGTAACAAATAATAATGATGCCAAGAAAAGAATAGAGGCAGGCGTTGTTCAAAAGGGTCTAAGGTTTAAGTATTTATCGTGTAAGGCTAAAATAAACCATTATTAGACCTGTCGTTACGTTCGCCAGTGAAATATGGGTGCTTACAATAATAAATGAAAAACTGCTTGGGATTTGGAAGAGAAAAATGCTTAGGAATATATTTAGCCCAACATGGAAGAAATGAACGAATCACAGCAGCGAGCAGGATGTTTGAAGCGGTTAAGAGAGGCTTCCTTAATAGGCGAGAGGTGGCAAGGAAAACAAAAGTGGCTGTATTCAGATCTACATTTCTCCTCATTCTAACTTACTCTTCAGAATCATGGGCCCTAACAAAAAAGCATCAATCCAGAATTCAAGCGGCTGAAATGAGATTTCTCCGAAAGATAGAGGGGAAAACAAGAAGAAATCGAATACGTAACACCAGCATTAGATCAAACCTCAGCGTTAACCCTGCCAACGAATTAGTAGAGGAAAACCGGTTGAGATGTCTTGGACACCACCTACGAATGGATCAGAACAGAGTTGCCAACCATGGGGCAAAAGTAGAAGGAAAGCGAGGAAGAGGCCGTCCTATAACTAAATGGGAGGACGAAGTTAAAAAGGACTTCCGAAAAAGAGGACTTGAGTGGAATTGCAGAAAACAGTTAGTAAACGACCGACTGAGCTGGAGAAGGCTCTATAGACTTCTTCCTCACACTGCTTAAGCGGTTCAATGAGGAATGACTATGATGATGATGATGGAAGAAAGATATTTAGCCCAATCTGGATAAATGGAAACTGGAAAATAAGAAAAATTAAGAGCTTCTGACATTGTTTGGGGAGGCGGATATAGTCATCCAAATAAATAAGGCAAGCTTAAGATGGTTGGGACACGTGGAAAGGATCCCTGTCTGCAGAGAGATTATCTAGAAAATTATTGAATGAAAAACCTGAAGGATTAAGAATTCTAGGGTGACCATGAGATGGCTAGATGACGTGGAGTAAGACCTCCGTCGAGCTGGAGTGAGACGAGAGCGCCGCAGAGATGGATTCTTGAGGAGCTCCGTGTTCTGCTTTGAGGACTGTCACACCATTCGAGTAAACAAATAATTAAAATATTTCATCCGTTATGTTTTGTGAATATACGAATTCAAAATCGGTTATGGTCTTGGTAAATATTTTTAATCTTATGATCGGTAATACGCACGGCCGAGTTCTCGAGAAAACTGAAATACACGTTTATCTTTATGCAACACTCAAAGGCTTGCTATAAACTAATTTAACACCTCTTGTGGTGTCACCTACAAAATTTTGTCTTCACACTACAACATTTTTTCTCATCTATTCCAGTATCATCCGGATTTTTTCTTATCCATTCCTATACTTGATTTGAACCAGCATGGACCTTCAAGCTTTAAAAGCCGTTAAGATAAACATATTTAAAGAAAAAATTCAAAACGATTTGAACTTTCAGATGGAGCGAATACGGTAGGAAAGGCAAACATAGAAAAAAATAGAAATAATCAAAATTCAAAGAATATATGTCTGAGAGGCGAGTTAAATGTACAAAATAATTAGTCAATGTATAAATTTTGATCAAAAAAGCTTTGTTTGCATTGTCCAACTAACATTTCAATTTCTTTTGGTTTTGGCAAGTTTTGAGACTAACCTAAGAAATAAATGTTTTACATTTTTTCATCCATTTACATTTATTCATTGATTTTTAGTGATATAAAATTAAAAATGATAAAAATTAAAATTAAAAATTAACTTCACCAGAACTTATAACAAACAATGTTTTTATTATATTAAAAAATTATATTAATCAAGGAATTCAAGTCCAAATTAACTTTAAATGTTGGGTAATGCTGAACCTGGTATTGACAGTATGTTTCACTTGCTAGATAACAATATAAACATGTATGAATGCGCTTATATGCATTTATCGGGTAATAAAGACTGTTATAAACCATATTATTCCTATATGGTTTATAACAGTCATATTCCTACGTAACATGTTTCTAGCCTTATTTCCCTCATGGTTTTAATGGGCTTCCTTAGAAAGGTGTCCCATTGGAAGAGCTGCTGTTGCTATAATTTCGGCACCTTGAAGTTTGAACTTTCAGGTAATTATTTTCACAAAAATTACAATAACTATCGAATATTCGAGCGAATACAAAACTCGAGCGGAAGACTTGTAATGAAGACAAAGAGAGACGTAGCAGGTCTTCTATAAAATACGAAGCTCAGCTTACTTCTATGAAAACCCCAAACACCTGTTTGGAATTTGCAGTTACTTTCAGTACAGCAAAATGATCATCGCCTACCACCTCAAAACATTTGGAAACTTGGATTACTAATCCGTTTAAAGACGGGAAAATAACAACAAAAAAATCATATTTCTTCCATTTGACTTCCCTTAAATAACTTTTGGAGCTTAGTTTTTACACAGCCTTACCTATCCTACTATTCTAACCTCTCTCATAACGTCAACCATTGTTCTTAACACCAAGGCAACTTTTCACAAGGTAAACAATTTATTCGTCAGAAGTCGATAAAAAATGCGTTTTGGAATCAGTTAAAAGAGAGTATGTAAAAACCTGCAAAATAATTGATTGAATTCTATTGAGAGTAATAGTGCATATTTGATTTCTAAAAAAAAAATATATAAAATATTTGATTAATAAATTGAAAAAAATTTTAGTTCTACATTTTTTTTTTATCCTGCATTAATGTAGGAACAACCCAATAGATATAGATATAGGTGCAAAACCTAGGATCTATCTCATGATAGGTATTTGTATATTCCAATTATCCGCAGTAGTGACCAATACTTATATCCTCATAATTCCAAGTTCTAAATTGAATCTGTCACAAACATGGTTATGACTATTGCAGGTTGCAATTTATAACTACTACAGGCAAATCCTAAAGCATTCGATTAAACTTGTGAAATGATTTGAGATCAAATCATCAATATTTTACGGACAAAAATTGGGGAAGAACTATTAAACGGTAATTTTAAAGCTCGATCATCATAATAAAATATTGATTTTATAGATATAAAATATTCAATGAATAAATATAAAAAATAGTTTATTGATATTATTATTTTAATTATTGATAATCAAAATATAACTTTGATTTATCTTATTACCCTATACAAGTAGTACAATTACAAGCAATATAATTTTTTCATGAATTTATAGTTGAACATAAAACAGTGAATGCTCATTGCTTAAATATTAAATAGAATTCGATTTTCTTAGTTTCGACGACTTATTAGTCTACTCATTAAATATAAACGGACGATAGAAATGTATGTCAAAATTAATGAACAATTCATAGAAACTAATTTTTTTTTAGGTTGACCTTAGTATAAATCTATTATAAAAATAGATTAGGGTATTTGGTGTTGAAAACAAGGTTTAGATGTATCAAATGTTCACAGAGGATCATTAAAAAAAATATAAATTCATGAAAAATAATTATAATGAATATAGGAAAACAAATACATTCGACTTCGCTTCATAGTCAAATGAATTGATACGTTTTAAATAGCACTTTCCAGAGAGGTGAAACTACCATTGGATATTCATTTAAACCCATAACCCAGTATTACTTTAATATTTACAATATAAAATCCGTTCAAACATTGTGATAGTTGTAAAAACATGATAGGATCTGTCAAATCTCGACCCAGAGTAAATCAGATTTCATAACAAGAACGTATATAATAGTGTTTACGTCTATTCATCGGTGGATTCTCCGATTCCAAAATATATAGGATTTCCTCATCATTTAGTTAGATCATATCTAACATCCAATGTCAACTATATATTAATTGATGTTCATATTTGTAATTTCGCAGAGTACCTTAATTATAGTTTCCTGACATATTTCTATATGTATAAATAAGATTTTTAGTAAATATAAAAGACAATAAATACTGTGAAATCTTTGTTGAGAATTTTGTATTTCTATATAAATATACAACAACTCCCTTGATAATCTAAGTAATAATATTTTTATATTTAAGTTCGAGCAATGTTTATCGTATTATTTTGATATGTTTGTTTATTTATCTTTTTACTTTACTGTTCCTTTATTTATATTTTATAGTCTACTATTGCGATTCCACTTATATAAACATACAAAACAATGTTTAAGAGCATGGTGTTTATATAAAGCATATGAAACAAATAAATCTCTTGTAGGTATTACTACTATTAGTACCTAAATAGTAGTTTCCAGCCCTACTTATATTGTATATGGGTAAAACAAGATTTGTATTAACTATTAAACAAAAGACCTACTATGAGAGCAATGGTCAAATTCTTTGTTGAGAATCAATAAATTATTTATATGTAAATATACAAAGATTGTGTCCCTAGATAATCTAAATAATAATATTTTATTTCTAAGTTTGAGCTATGTGTGTCGTATTATTTTCATACGTTTGTTTATTTATCATTTATAGTCTATTGTTACGATTTCATTTTATAAATATAAAGTGACAAAAGCTTGTTTAAGAGCATGTTATTTTTACAAAGTATATCAAAAAAATAGCTCTTATAGAGCCACAAATAAAAATAAAGTCTTAATATTCAACATACCAAAGGAAGAAGTTAATACATTTCAATTAAAGGAGACAAAAAATGGTTATAAGAACGTGATAGCGTAGTGATTTATTTGATATTATCGATAAAAACACGGAGGAAGGAAGAATACGAAATGTCCTTATTTATGTCATCTTTAATATCGATCTTTCTCAAATCCGGAGTGTCACTATAAATAATATTTGGAGATATAAACAGATGTGAACTTAAATGCCAGGAATAAGAAAAATCAAAAATGAATACAAGCAAGGACCAACGCTCAACAGATGACTTCTGATCCAACAAGTTGCAAACGACCAATTCAGATCTCACGACGCTCTATAAAATCATGCGATTTGTATCGATGTTAGGATATTGTTTTGGAATTTTAAAAATATTAGATTTTTTTATGTCCCGTTTTTCTATATATATTTTAATTTGACTTAAGACTATAGATAGTAGTATCTGTCGGCGAAGAAGAAGGCCCCCCCCCCGGCACTTACCGATAACATAGGAGTAGCCATCGAGGGTGAGGACACACTTCTTGCCGGCGGGGGGCAGCCTGCGAGCCCTGCTGAGGGGCTGCGCCGCCTCCTTCATGCCGCCCCCTCTGCAGAGGGACAGCCCCGTGATCGCTCGCACTAGATCCAGAACTCCGACACTAACCGGCTCAGGACTCGCGGCCGACTGCGGCGCGCGTCCCGCCCCACCACCACCCCCACTCCACGCCGCGCTTCTTTTGCTCACTCATTTGGGATATCCGTGTATTTGTCACATGGAAACAGATTTATGACTATTGATTATCCTTTTACTCGAGTATCAGCGTGTGAGAAAAACTTACTATTCAGCTTTTATAATATTCATATCAATCAGTTTGTTTATTTATATAGAACTAGCATACCCAGTCGTGACTTCGCCCGCTCTTTTAAGTAAAGAACTTAGATAGGTTTAACTAAGAACTGAAGTTTTATTTTTTAACGATAAAAATCTTGAACTGTATCATGCAATTAAGAATTATTTTCTCACAATATTTCTAGATATTTTCACGTAAAGCTGTAATTTTTAACCCGGTACTATTGCAATGATTAGGTGGTCGAAATTTACGCAAAAGCATAATTGAATACTTATTCAATTTTGAATAATTAGCTAAAACTAAGGTTAGGCCGCCCATTTTACTGAATAATTTTACACAATATCAAAAAATAAGAAATCGATATTTTGATAGGTAATAATTTTTAGTGCAGCAGAAATAATTTTTTCGATTTCATCTGGTTGGATTTTAATTTCTAACTATAAAAGTTTATGACAGTGTTGCAAACCCCTGTCAGTTAACACTGTATATTAAATTATTAGTATAGTAAACTATACTGATTTCAACCTTCCCTAAAACTATAAAGATACTGTAGTTAAAATTTGGTACAGATGGATTTCATAGTTTTACCAATGCAAACTCTGTTGCAGAATGACGCTAACCACATATCGTTTGATTATTAAACATCCTGAGATCCACACGGCACACTAAATATTTATATATTTTTTTTTATAACAATTTTTTTTTTAATTGGGCAAATTTTATTATCAACTTCTAGCTTTATATAACACTGTACCTTAATAACCTCTCTTAAATGGCACTCGCCATCTATCTGTCAAATTTCAATCTTTACTACACACCACATATTTATCGCTTTTTAGCAACAATTTAATGGAAAATGTGTAAATTTTATTATCACTAAACCTTCTTTGGCCTATGAAGATGGCGTAGTTTAAATTTGGTAAAGATTGGTTCTGTAGTTTTTGCGGTTAGAGATCACGAACGAAAAATAGTTTGTTATTTTATGTAATAGTATAGATAAAAAAATGGAATCAAAAACATTAAATATAATTGATAATTATTACTGATGAATTATTTGCCACTTAGTTACTACTATCGATATAGCGCGTTGCAAAATCGGGCCGATAGTCCAAGCAACGAAGACCAAAAAAGGCCGACTAGGGGACTTAATTCATGTAGAAGCCAATTTTGACACAGTTGTAGGGGAAGGTGTCCTTAACAACATACTAAAAGTACTGGGGGGTGGGGGTGGAGCTAACGGAGGGGGGGGGCGCTCTAAAGGTCGTTTTTCTCAGTTTTTCGTTAATAACTCGAAGACTCTTGCCCCTAGCGAAAATGTGTTTATGTACTAAATTATTGATTATAAAATTCTTTACAAAAAAGGTGCTATACACTTTTTTGCTAACAGCAATGCTTAAGGAGATATGGAGCGAGAAAAATGAAAATTAAAAGAAAAAAACCCTTTTTTATTGTTAAAAATGAAATGGTTATGGTTTATATAATTAATCTTTTAGCGCCCTTGGTTCCAAATATCAAAAACAGCTTACATATGTATGTATGTATGTATGTATGTATGTATGTATGTATGTATGTGTGTGTGTGTGTGTGTGTGTGTGTGTGTGTGTGTGTGTGTGTGTGTGTGTGTGTGTGTGTGTGTGTGTGTGTGTGTGTGTGTGTGTGTGTGTGTGTGTGTGTGTGTGTGTGTGTGTGTGTGTGTGTGTGTGTGTGTGTGTGTGTGTGTGTGTGTGTGTGTGTGTGTGTGTGTGTGTGTGTGTGTGTGTGTGTGTGTGTGTGTGTGTGTGTGTGTGTGTGTGTGTGTGTGTGTGTGTGTGTGTGTGTGTGTGTATGTGTGTATGTATGTATGTATGTATGTATGTATGTATGTATGTATGTATGTATGTATGTATGTATATATATATATATATATATATATATATATATATATATATATATATTTTTTTTTTTAAAGGCTTTTATAGACCTTGGAGATCCTTAGTTAATTAAATACATAATAAATAGTTAAAATAAAGAACATTAAACTAAGTGATACTTATCGAGCCCAGGAAGTATCAGAGCTGTTTGATTAAATAACTTGGAAACCGTTACTTTTAGCACATTTTGTTTTCTATACATTATTAAAGTTAAGAAATTTTGCAACAAATTTGGTTCTATTTATTTTTTTGCTAAGATCAATAGTTATAGAACTGTGGAGGACGAAAAAAAGTTGGCTAACTTGTGGTAAGTTGCACTTTTCCGCGAAAACACGTTTGTCGGCACTTTTTTGACTATAACTCCAAAATTATTTGTTCGATTTGAATTTTTTTTTTTTTTTTATCTGAACGCTGATTAAATTTGCTTTCTGAACCCACAAATGTGAAATTTTGATCAAGTCTCGTAAAACACCCATGCCAACACGTTGAGAAACCCATACTATTGTGCAATTCTTTTATTTTTGGTTCATTTCTCACTACAACTCCAAAAATATTGGTCCGATCCCAAATTTCTTTTTTTCATCTCAAAGCTGGTTAAATTTCCTATTAGATTCTATAGATTTAAGTTTAATAAAGTTCCGTGAAATATCCATTCTTCCTCGTTAAATTCCGTGTACTGTTGTGAAATCCTTATTTTTTCGGAACATTTCTCGTTATAACTCTAAAAATATTTCTTCGATCCTGAATTTCGTTTTTAAATCTTAAAGCTGGTTAAATTTTCAATTAGATCCTATATATCAAATTTTGATTTAAGTCCGTGAAACACTCACGCCAGCCCAAACAACATTTCAAAAATGTCAGGTTTTGCCAAAACATACGCATTTAGTGTGCTAGCATGGGTATTACATGGAATATAATTAAAAGTCATAGATAGGACCTGATTGATAATTTAAGTAGCTTTAAAATGAAATAAAGCAATTTGGAATCGGACATATTTTTTAGGAGTTATAGAGAAAATATGCCAAAAAAAACAAAGCATATTTGGCTTAACAACAATAATTTTATTTTTAGCAATAAGCTTTCAAATTATAATAATAAACTATTGATTTTTAGCAATAAACATTGCAATTTCAACAATATATATATAAATTTTTTCACAATAAAACAATAAAAACGTGTTTTTTTTTTACATTTTCCATATTTCCCCCACTATATCTTCTTAAGCATTGATCCTAGAACCAAAATGTATAGAACCTTTTTTGTAAACAATTTTATGTTAATTAATTTAGTATATAAACACATTTTCGCTAGAGGCAATAATTTTCGAGTTATTAACGAAAAACTGAAAAAAAACCGACCTTTAGAGCCCCCCCCCCACCCTTAGCTCCACCCCCACCCCCCAGTACTTTTAGTATGTTGTTAAGGACACCTCCCCCTACAACTGTGCCAAAATTGGCTTCTACATGAATTAAGTCCTCTGAAAATCCTTCGTTGCTTGGACTACGAGCAGCAATGCACCTGCCAGTTAGACTCTGTTTCATTTCAAGTTTACACATATCGATAGCTCATTCCTATAAATTCAAATGTAAACATCCACTTCTACAGTGTCCACTAGGGTTGTGTTGTATAGTGTGTTATATTGCTATTAGTTTTCGTAAGTGTGAATAGATGCAACAGAATTTAACAACATGGATTTAGTGTTTTATATATTGAAGTTTTATTATTTACTCTTCCCCAATGTGTGGAAGAGTAACACAACTAAACAGAATCAGTTTCTACATTGATCTTGTATTTTATATATTTATATTTTCTTATTTCGACTTTCCTAATGTGAGAAAATATAGCTTTGTTAACAACAAAACATTCAACATGAATTTTGTTTTATGTATTTATAATTTGTTATTTTCACTACAATAAAGTGAAAGTCACCATTACTTGTGATTTAATAATTCCTATAATTATTCTAATTTACTTTAATATTAATTCAATATGGGTTTAATAAGGGCGGGGTTTTATCTCCAACGCTTTACAAAATTTACATGAATGGCATACCTAACTCATTCAAAGTTCAAAAATTTCTGTTTGCCGATGCTACGGCTTTATACCCTTCAAGTTATAGACCGGACACAATCACTAATAGACTGACTACAGCACTAAAAACAATAGAGAGATTTTACAATAAATGGAAAATAAAAATAAATCAGGAAAAAACACAAGCTATAATATTTACCAAGAGACGGCCAAGTAATATTTCCCAACTGACTGTAAACAGAACGCCTGTACCTTGGTCCACTCAGATCAAATATTTAGGACTCAAGATGGATAAAGGACTGACGTTTACTTCACACACTGATTACGTGTGTAATAAAGCAAACAGGGCTCTGTGTACTATATACCCATACTTTAATAGGAAATCAAAGCTAAGCGCTAATAATAAACTATTATTATACAAAGCTTGCTTAAGATCTATATTAACATACGCAAGCCCTATATTTAGTTCTATGTCTAAAACAAATTATAAAAAACTACAAGTATTCCAAAACAAATGTCTTAGAATAACAGGAAAGTATGCATTCTACACAAAAATTGAGATTTTGCATAAAGAACTGTGTATACCTTATATTAAAGTGTTCATTGAGAAATATGTAAACAATGTTTTATAAAGTGTAAAAACAATAATAATCCACTTATAAAAAATATAGGAAACTACACAGAAAATAGTACAAAACGATATGTACATAAAAGAACTAAGCATTTGTTATTGTAATATATCAATCTAATTTATTTATTGTTACTTTAAATATGCTTGTAGTATGTTTATGTATATAAATTTGCATATGTATGTAAATATGTGTGTATATAGGTATGTATGAGTATGTATGTGTGAATATAGTCACAATTTTTGTTTATTATAGTCGCAATTTTTGTTTATTATTGTCACAATTTTGTTTATTATAGTTACAATTTTTGTTTATTTTATTACTAGGATGTTATATTTTTCTGTTTATTCGTTGAAAGTTTTTTTTTTCATATATTTTTCTTTCATTATAAATTATGATTATATCACATATATTTAAGTTGATTATTGGTATTGTATTTTAAGTTGAGACTGGTTTATTTTGTTGGTACAGCATGCCGTTTTGTGAATTGTAAAATTATATAAGAAATAAAGAAATAAAGAAAATAATTTGATATTTCCAAAAAATTATTTATTTTTTCTCATTTTAATATGAGAAGGTAGAACAGACATTAATATTAGTTTAAACATGGATTTAGAGTTTATATGTGTAAATTTATAACCTTCCCCCTCGAAAAGAAACGACCAAAACATCGAAATAAATCGGAACAAGTTTAGAATTGTTAAAAGGTATTCTTGGCGAGTGTAGGATCGCGTGTACTCCTGTTTGATAGTAGTACCGCTACTTGTATTGGAATGTTTTTATTCAAATAATAGTTTTGAATGTGAAATATTCATCATCAGTTCTAAAAAGACACAAACAAATAAAAAAAAAAATAAGCATTTTGCTACATATATTATAAATCTTTTTATTTTTTAATTTATTTATTAATTCACAACGACCTTGGAATGAAGACAGCCAGTGTTAAAAAATAAATATAATAAATAAGGCATGTAAAATATGAGGAATATTAGTGCCCATCGGTATCTTTTTCGGAACAATATTTTAGGTTGTTTTTTACTTCAGAATGACTTTCATCCAGCTCCTTTTTAGCTTTCGGTACTTAATATAAGGAATGTTTATTGGAGGCTGTTTTGTGTGAATATATATATATATATATATATATATATATATATATATATATATATATATATATATATATATATATATATATATAAATTCAGGCACAACATATTTATTTATATGTTGCGAGTAAATTTTTTCATAGTTGAATGTATTATTATTTTGATATGCTGATTTGTTATTGATCTGCTGGACTACTAGAGTTTGTACATTATTTTTATTCTCTTTCTGTGTCCTAGAAAAAAGTTTATTTTTATTTTATTGAGGAACAAAACAGTTTCAAATTTTATGTAATAATTTTTATTAATGAATCAATAATATAATAGAGGCAACGTAATTTTATTTGTAAAGGTTACTATCCATTAATCCTTAAATTCATACTTCGCAGATAAGGAGCATTGTGTAATCAAGTAGTCTGAGATAACTACTCATGCACAAGTCAGTATCAGCCTAAATTTTAGACTTGTAATAAGCATTTAAAAATGTCTATTTTCTTTTAACATTTTAAAAATTGGCAAGGACTTTTTGATCAAACAATTCAGATGGGTGAATTAAGCATGATAAGACATTAACAAGTTGAGAGTCCTGGAAGGTTTCTTTTACCAATGAATCTAAATTTGAGGTTGATAAAAGTTTCAATGAAGTTATAGTTGGAATGTGCGTGGGTGAAGCATTTACTTCAGTCGGAATTGGTGAATATATTCTAAAAAGTTCAAGGTCAGTCCTGGATGACAGAATGAATTAGTATATCTTTTTTTTTTTTTTTTTTTAATTTAAAACTAGGGTGAATTATGTTTTGAATCAACAAATAATCTTTTACTCTAAAAAAAAGATCCGTTTGTGCCAATTCTTTTGTTAATAAACCCTAGAAATAATTTACAATTTTTTTTTTTTTTTAACCTGTCACATAGATTATCTTAAGATAAGATTATCTTAGCAGTGAAAAAATGAAAGCAGAGAAACAATCGCAATAACATTTTTCTGAAACAAGAGATAAGATATTAAAAGTGGTAAAAATTGACAAAGGAAACCTCCAATCCTAGAGTAGAGAGGTGACGAGAATTTCAAGAGTGAGATGAAAATAATCTACACAACCCTTAGTGCATTTTTTATACTATTAATTTATTTAGGACCCCTGGTTTCCATTCAAATCTGGACGATTTGTGAAATATACGAGACAGTCGATTTCTTAATTTTTTCCATCCATCCTATAATCGTTCAAATAAAATTGTTATTCGAGTAAAGTTTAATTACGATTCATCAAGAAGATATTCTTTATATCAATCATGTAGCCATGAGTAGGGATTTTTTGAGCTCTGAATTTCGGATACACGATCTATTGGTGACCAAAAATATTCATATATTATTTTTTTTTTCATTTTAAATATTCCAATCAGGTTTCAATGATATTTCATTTATCTTAAATTAAGCTAATTCAGGTAACGACATGAAAAGACTGCTCCACCTAATTTGTCAAACCCGCATTACTATTGCCGATCAATTCCAATGCTTCACTTACAGTTTTACATCTATCGATAGCTCTTTCCTTTAACTTCACTTATAAGCTTCCATTTTTTTAGTTTTACGAGGTGTGATCAAAAAGTTCCAGGACTGAATTTTTATACATTTATTCATACAACATATAGGATATTCAAATTTGTCTCCTTCGAAGTACTCCCCTTGGGAAGCTACACACTTTTCCCACCGGTGTTTCCACTGATCAAAGGCCCCAGAAAACTCTTCTTTTGTAAAGGTGTTTAGCAGCTCTGTTATTTTCTCTTTAATTTCGTCAACTGTTTGAAATCTTCGTCCTTTCCGGTTTCTCTTGAGCTTCGGGAAAAGAAAAAAGTCGGCTGGAGCCAGGTCAGGTGAGTAGGGGGCTGAGGAATGACAGTCATTGCGTTTTTTACACAAAAAGGCCATCTTTAAACCTCTTGAACCACTGATGGCAGCATGATCGGTTTAGACATTCTTCACCAAAAGCCTCTTGTAACATCAAAAATGTTTCAGAAAACGTTTTGTTCAGTTTCACACAAACACGTTGCTCTTCTTTCAAATTCATTATCATAAAATAGCCAAACTCTATAAAACTAACCTCAAACAAACTGTGCTAATGTTACTTTCAGTGATGTTATGATTGATCTGCAAACACAGCTGTTCCTGTTGAGTCAGGCAATACAATGCTGCCAACCGCATCGCTGTGAGACATTGCATTCCCATAGTATATAAAAAGTCCTGGAACTTTTTTATCACACCTCGTAAGTTGGAATATATTAGTTAGTGTATTAGTGGAATATATCAGATATATATATATATATATATATATATATATATATATATATATATATATATATATATATATATATAAGTTACACTATATATTTTTCCTTAGATATTTTTAATTTTAAGCTTTGACTCCTAACTATTGTAATCTATTTCTTAGAAACCCCTCGTGGGAACTTGCTCTCCTGTGAACTGTAATGTTAGCATAAAGCTTCCTAGAAGAAGCCTTTGTAACCCTTTATAAACCTCAAGAAATTTTGTAATACCCTCTCAGTACATCTAGGGCCGTCTCCACGCCACTCTTCTTTCTGATATTGTAACTTTTATTGAATAAACTTCTTTTTTTTAAAAAAAGTCTTTACTTTTAAATTGAAGATAACTGGCGCAGTCGGTAGGATATCGTCAAACTTGAGGGCATATCAAGGATCAGTATCAACTGTTTGCTGACGAGTCCATTCAGAGGAAGACGAGACGTTAAACTGGCATGGATCTGACTATCGAAGTCATCTTAGTGTAAGTGATTTTTTATTTAAGAGATATTATATCAATATTAAACATTTTTTTTATTTTTCAATTTAATAATTTTGAATAAAATCTATTCTATTTTTAAAGAAAAGGTTATGATTTCATTACTATAACTATAAAGAAATATTTTATAAAAAAGAAATATCATTTTTTTTTATTAAATATTAAGTTACTGTATATTAAGGATAAATTTAATTTTCATTTCATATTATTTTAATTTCATTGCATACTATCTCATTTCATTTTTTTGTTATATTAAATATTTTATAAAAATGGCACATCCCACATTAAAGAAAGAGTATCTAGAGATGATACCTGATTTCCACGGTGACCCTATGTCACTAACGCGATTTCTAGAAATTTCATAAATTATTAAACAAATTTTATAATCATGAAAATACTGCCGATTTCCAAAACGAATATTTAATAGGATCAATTCGTGCTAAAATCAAAGGAGCTACCGCCGACATGGTTAATAGTAAATATATCAATACCTGGGACGATATTAAAAATGCATTAAAACAAGGGTACGCCGACAAACGCGACGCGTACACTCTAAATATTGAAATGGCGGGAATGAAACAAGGCAACGAAACCCCTTTCGAATTTTATAATAAAATACAAAAAACTTTACAGTTGCAAATTAGTTATTTAAGGAGCGAAATGCCGATGGAGGCGTTAGTCCTCACGAAATATATCGAAAAGTTAGCGCTAAGAGTTTTGCTAAAAGGACTGAAAGAACCACTTGGCTCTTTCATGAGAACCAAAAATCCGGTAGACCTAAATCAGGCAATAAACATGCTAACGAATGATTTTCAATTTGTCATCGACACTTATCGCCCACACCAAAACCATAACAAACCAATACATAAAAATCGCCAACAATTTATAAACTATTTCCCAGTAAACCAGTACAAAGCAATTCAACCTGCTAAAAATGTAAAATCAAATCAGTATAGATCCCAACAACCTAATCAATATAGGCCCCAACAATATCATCAATATAGACCCCAACAACCTAATCAGTCAACTCCTATGAGTGTCAATAGTAATTATAAAAGTAATTCTCAAAATCAGAGACAACCTGATCAAAGTGTAAAATTTAAATCTTTTCTCAACACCCCAGTTCGGAAAAACCCAAACCTAGAAATTGAAGAACTTCATAATCTAAACTCGGAACAATCCGTAAGTGAATCCCAACTTACCGAACTACCAAATGCTCAACCACCCAACTATCCCACTGTATCATTTCCAGATGATCATCAAGAAAACCAACAATACACGGATCAAAATAATCTCGATAGTGATCAAAGTAATTTTTTTGATCCCAGCCTAGCACAAGAACCATGGACGTAATAGATCTACTTAATTTAACCCGTTTTAGTGCTCTTCCATATATAATTCCACCAAATTCAAACTTAAAAATTCTAATAGACACTGCGTGCACAAAATCGCTTGTATCCGTCCTAGTAGCAAATAAATATTTTTTTGATAACATCACTCACGAACCATTTAAACTTACTAGCGCGCACGGTTCTTCTATACAAAATTTTAATGCTAATGTAGATTCATCAAAATTATTTTCCAACACCAAAACTCTCCTGAAATTTGGCATTTTTGACTTCCATCCTAAATTCGATTTATTGTTTGGAACAGACACTCTTAAATTATTAGGTGCGAAAATTGATTTAGTAAATGATATATTAATCACACCTTTTGGCAATATAACAATTCATTATGACAATAGACCCCCTCAAACCGAATATACTCATACTTACATCTTAAACAACGATTCGACAAAATTCCAATCAAAAATATCTCAAATGGAGAAGGAATCATTCCTCATACTGATTTCAACGATTGTCTTAAAATTCATGAAGGTTTAATTTCAATTAAAAATAACGAAGCTATATGTACGGTAAAAAATAATTCGGATCGGTCATTTAGATTAACTATTAAAACCCCAATCCTTGTGAAACCAATCAGAATTTTTAAAAATAACGAATCTCATAATATAAATTTAATTAAAACAAAAGAATCAGATTTCAATGAAGTCAAAAATCTTATTCGCACGGACCATTTATATGAAGAAGAAAAAAAAAGAAATTCAAAATTTAATAAAACAATATTCTGATCTATTTTATTTAAAAGGTACTCCACTAACTGCAAATACGCAAATCAAACATAAAATCCTAACGAAAGATGAGATCCCAGTCTATACTAAAAATTACCGATATCCTCAAATATTTCAAAACGAAGTGAAAAGACAAATTGACGAAATGCTAGAGCAACAAATCATTCGCCCTTCTTTTTCACCTTACAATAGTCCTATTTGGGTAGTTCCAAAAAAAATAGACCAATCGGGAATACAAAAGTGGAGAATAGTAATTGATTATAGGAAGTTAAATGAGAAAAGGTCGACGATAAGTATCCTATTCCGCATATAACCGAACTGCTGGATAAATTAGGCAAAAGCAGTTACTTTTCAACAATCGACTTAACAAGTTCTTTTCATCAAATTTTATTGGATGAAGAGAGTATCCCTAAAACAGCATTCTCAACCGTAAACGGTCATTACGAGTTCCTAAGGTTACCTTTTGGATTAAACAATAGTCCACCAACGTTTATGAGAGTGATTAACAACATACTCATGGGCGTTCCAAATTGTGTTGCCTATTTAGATGATATAATAATTTACAGTACGTCCCTTGAGGAACATTTATCGATTTTAAAGCAAGTTTTTAAGAAACTAAGAGAGTCTAACTTAAAAATTCAGCCCGATAAAACCGAATTTCTAAAAAAGGAAATAGAATATTTAGGTCATCTCGTCACATCCAACGGAGTAAAACCAAACCCTAATAAAATCCTTGCTATAAAAAATTATCCCATACCAAAGACTACTAAACAAATTAAAGCTTTCCTAGTTCTACTAGGATATTATCGCCGTTTTATTCCAAATTTTGCACACCTCACAAAACCTTTGACCCAATGTTTAAAAAAAGGATCGAAAATTAACATCGCGGATAAAAATTATTTAGATAGTTTTGAAACCAGTAAAAACATTTTAATTAATAATCCCATCCTGCAATATCCGGACTTCAACAAAACATTTTGTTTAACGACAGATACATCAAACGTAGCCTTGGGCGCTGTATTGTCACATACGCACGGAGGACGAGATCTTCCGATAGCTTACGCGAGCCGTACGCTAAACGAAAGCGAATCAAAATTATCCACCATTGAACACGAACTTCTAGCTATTGTTTGGGCTACCAAATATTTTCGACCATATCTTTATGGCAGAAAATTTATCATTCAAACCGATCACAAACCACTTCAATGGTTACAGTCATTAAAAGATCCAAACTCAAAATTATATCGTTGGAAACTAAAACTCGAAGAATTTAATTTCGAAATAAAATATAAGAAAGGTCATGAAAACAAAGTTGCTGACGCCCTGTCGCGAGTAGAAATTAATTTAACAGAATCCGAAGACCCTGATACAATTATTAATGATTTAATAGAACAATTTTACCGCGAAAATGAAACATCGGAAAATGCATCCCTTATCGTAAATTTTGATGAAAATGAAAATTTAGATAATATAACAGAAGAATCTGAAACAAATTCCGTTCACTCTAATACTTTAGGAAATACAATAATCGAAATACCAATAGCAGACTCTCCAGTAAATTTAGGAAAAAATCAAATTATTTTAAATTTAGTTGATATTAATCCCGCGAAACCCAAAATCGAAAAACTTTTTAATAACACTAAAAACAAAATTATTGCTCAAATATCAAAGGAAAATTTCGAACAAGACATAATAAAATTAATTCAAGAATTCGTTGAACCAAAAGATAAATATTATTTATTCTTTGAAACTGATTATTATACCCAATTTTATGAAATCATGGTATAATATTTTAAACATTCGGAATTAAATTTTGTAAAAACTACAAGTAGATTAATAGATATTCAAGATCCTGAAGAACAAAATAGTTTAATAAATGATTACCATATTGGCAAAACAAACCACCGCGGTTCGGAAGAAACATTTAATCGAATAAAAAGATTGTATTATTGGCCTAATATGAAAAATTTAATTCAAATTCAAATTAATAATTGCGAAATTTGTACGGTATCAAAATATGATCGGAATCCTTTAAAACTTCAATATAACGTTACTCAAACACCATCTAAACCATTTGAAATAGTTCACATGGATACAATCACACTAGAAAACAAAAAATATTTAACTCTAATCGACTCCTTTTCAAAATTTGCACAAGTTTATAAATTAAAAAATGGTCAAGCAACTGAAGTCGTAAATAAATTAATTTCTCATTTTTCTCATCACGGGTTACCGAAACAAATAATAACAGATAACGGTTTAGAATTTAGAAACTCATTATTATCCGATTTATTAAAAAATTACATAATACACAAAATCCAACTACATAATACGGCTACGCAGTCACCTCAATCAAACGGACCCATTGAAAGATTTCATAGCACATTAATAGAACATTTACGGTTATTAAATAATAGAGACGAATTCAAAAAAGACGCAATTGAAAAAAAAATTAAATATGCCGTACTCGCGTATGACAACACTATTCATTCCATCATAGCACACAACTAAAGCCAATCGAAATAATATCTGGACATTTAGATATAGACTCGCCCGTTGCAATAGACCTCGATAATCAAATCATAAATGATTATGTTGCAAAACATAAAGAAAGAGTAAAAATTTTGCATGAACAAATAAATCATAAGAATCAGATAGCAAAAGAAAAATATATAACCAGGATGAATAAAAATCGTGAAGAATTGCCAAACGAAATCCCGGAAACAGTATTTGTAGCTAATAGGCAAAAACAATCGAAATTAAAAAATAAATTTAAAAAGGAAAAAATTAAAAAAATAATTAAACATAGTAAAACCGCTTTAATCGATAAAAAACATTATAACACGCGAAAAAAAATTCATTTAAAAAATATTAAGAGACCGCAGAAGAAAAGACAAACGTTTGATGCAGGTAGGCCTCCAGAGGAAGGAGCTGGATCGAGTCAGCATTCTTAGAACAGAGATAAAGCACTCGCACCGGACACATTCTTTCACTTGAGACAAGCTATTATAATTACGTTTATTTAAAACTCATTTTTTCTTTTAAATATAAGTAAATAATTTTATTTTTCTTTGCTTTAAAATAAAAAAATAAGAAATAATTTAATATAAATAATAATTTAATATACACAATAAGGTCGCTGGATACGACTTAGATTGATGTGAAAAGATGGCAGTTAAAATGCCCAAACTATATAAAAATAAAAAAAAAAAAAAAAAAAGAGCATTAGAAATAATTCAATATACACAATAAGGTCGCTGGATACGACTTATATTGATGTGAAAAGATGGCAGTTAAAATGCCCAAACTACCTATATAACAATAATAAAAAAAAATAAATAAATAAAGAATGATAAAAAGAATAATTATTGTAGATAAACAACATAACGAGTTCAAGGAATATGAACTCTTCCTAGTTTAAGAGATGGCATTATAAGCCAAATTATGGAAAATATTGTATACAATAAAATAGTATAATTAAATGATTAGACTTTAATTTTTATAATTTAATTTTAATTTAATAATAATAATAATTTAATTTAATTAATTTAATTTACATAACCAATATTCGATAAACAGTGATTTAATTAGTCAATTTAATAATACTATTAAAACCATACAAGAGAATACGCTGCATATTGCACGAAAAATTAATGATATAGGAACCGTAGTTAACTTGTTAACAATTAAAGAATTATTAGATCACATCCAACTTATTTTCTCTTTAATTTCTACTACCATTTCTGATATAGAAACTTCTTTAACCTTTTGTAAACTAAATATTCTACATCCATCTATAATTAATACAAAAACATTGTTTCAAGAATTAGAAAAGATAGCTCCACATTACGATAACAAATTTCTTTATCCATTTCAATTCAATTTATCCTAGATATAGAACGCACAATATCTGTACAATGTGCTTTGCATGAAAATGAAATTATTTATACTTTATCACTTCCAATTTTTAAAGAAACTGTTTATAGTTTGTATAATCTATACCCCATCCCATCTATTGTAAAGGATGAAATCATAACAGTAATTCCAAAGTTCAAATATCTCTTAAATATTAATAACTACTTTAAATTCCTTAATCATCAATGTATCAAAAGAAACAGCATTCACCACTGTCATGTAGCTGACCTATCTCACCACGATGACTCATGTATTCAGGATATTTTACAAAAATCATCCAGTGTAAATTGTCTTTACACACGTCTACATCAGGGAGAAAACCACATCGAAGAAATCCCAGGAACACGCTACATTCTCATAGCATTTTACAACCCGGATGATCTTCAAGTTCAACAAGAAAAAGAAACAGTAAACTATCATATGACAGGAATTTATTTAGTTAAAACAAATTTTAATTGAATTTTGTATCATAATAAAACTGTATTTTCATCCAGTCAAACTCATCGTTCTCTAACATTGTTTGATAAACAAACTCTAAATATTCAAGTCTCACAGCTTTTAAATACTACATTAGAAATTAAAAATTTAAAATTTCATGAATTACAAACCTCACATCTTTCACATCTTGTATCAACAAAAAACATACCTATAACTCTAACACTCTCCATATAATTATTTTGTGGATAGTTTTTATTTGTATTATCATCCTTATATTAACCTTTGTAACTTTTATTTATTATTTTTACAAAACTAGAATTGTAACTCATTTCACCCAAACCGGTTAAATTCGTATCTAGGTGGGGAGGAGTTACACTATATATTTTTCCTTAGATATTTTTAATTTTAAGCTTTGACTCCTAACTATTGTAATCTATTTCTTAGAAACCCCTCGTGGGAACTTGCTCTCCTGTGAACTGTAATGTTAGCATAAAGCTTCCTAGAAGAAGCCATTGTAACCCTTTATAAACCTCAAGAAATTTTGTAATACCCTCTCAGTACATCTAGGGCCGTCTCCACGCCACTCTTCTTTCTGATATTGTAACTTTTATTGAATAAACTTCTTTTTTTAAAAAAGTCTTTACTTTTAAATTGAAGATAACTTATATATATATATATATATATATATATATATATATATATATATATATATATATATATATATATATATATAGCTAAATAAAAGGTCCGCGGGACTGAGTTTTTAAAAAGAGATTTTATTGAGAAGTACATACATTATATCAAGCAAAAGCACAATTTATAGCCTAATACAAGGACTTCGTGTTGAACAAACTGTCATCACAACGTGTAGAAGCAGAGTGTCACCGGACGAAGGTGGGGGTGCCCCTTTTATACAATTATCTAGGAGAGGGGATAGTGTACATTTATTTATTATCCCTTAATACCATTGGGTTTCTATAACTTCTCCCCCCCCCCAAGTTCCGAGGTCTCCGATGGAACAAATATCTTAGTGTAAATAGGTAAGATTCTATACAATAAAAATAAAAGGTTTGGACCTTATACATTTCTCAATACCTTTTACACTAAGTCATAACATTGCAATAGATAACATTCTATAAACAAAAGGGATTGGACCTTATAATTTAAGTTTATACAAAAATAAAAGGATTATAACTTGTGTACTAAGTTTAGGATTTGTACTATCTATAGTTTTAAATAAAAGATTAAACTCTGTACTGAAATACAACTATCAGCTTCCTATAAACAAAAGGATTAGACTTTGAACTTCCTGTTTATGAAGTCAGGATCTGTACACTTGCAAAATAAAAGGATTAAACCTTGCCCATCTCTTAATATTAACAATAAGCTTAAACTATAAAATGTTTATACATTACAAAATTCCTTACATGCTAAAGTACAATTTTCCTTATAACTAAAAGATAACAGGATATTTCTTAATACTAAACAATTCATATCTATACATTATCTAAACAAAAGGACAAATAAAATAAGAGTCTTTGAATTAGTTTCCTCTATTACAAATAATATTTTTAGCTTCAAAATTACTCAATTAAAATAATAATATTTTAAATCAAAATAATAATTCAAACACTCCTTTACAATAATTACAATTAATAATAATTTCAAAATAAAATACATACTTTTTCAATGATCAATCAAAATAATATTTCAAGACAAAATAATAGTATCCTAATATTTATGATAGTGACTTCAAAATATTAATTACAAAATAAATCGGACAGAATATTACTGTGAAATAAAATAATAATTTGAATGATCTTTTACATTATTAACATTGAATATAATATTTTACAACAAAATACAAAAGTCCGACTTTATTAAAATAACTACAGCATTGTCAATTTAATACAGATAATTCCTTCAATATAATATAAATATTACTCCTAATACCATTGCATTTATTATATTTAAAATAAAAGATTTTTAAAACATTTTTATATTGTTTAAATAAAATTAAATAGTTTTAATCAGAACCACTGTCTGAATCGTAATTATCCGAGACATCCGAAATATTCACGCGAATGGATTCATTATCGTCGTCCGAAATAGATTGTTTCTTTTTCCGTTTTTTCCTAGTGGGCCTTCTAATATTGTCAATATGAGTTTTAATTGGTCTTTTGTCTTTTACTACTACATTTACTTTTTTAAATTTGTCTCTACTTTTTATTTTCGCTTGGGTATTTTTCAAATATTCTGTATCTCCTAATTGTCTCTGAATATCTAAAGGGTCTTCTCTATTTTTATTTAATTTTTCAGTCCTTGTTTCTTTTTCGTCATTTATTTTTGATCTAATTAATTTATGTAATAATTGTTGGTCCTTATGATATTTTAATACATATTGTTCCGTCAGGTCGATGTTTTCGTTTGATTCTAATCTGGAGGTTCCAAAAGTAATTACATTAGGAGTTAATTTTAATTTATTGTTTAAGGTATTATTATACGCTATTACCGCTAATCTTAATTTTTGTTGCATTGAACATTTATCTTTTTCTTTTCCTATTATTCTTAATAATTCGTTTAGGGTAGAGTGGACTCTGTTCAATAATCCCAAAGAGTTTGAGTGGCTGACTGAGGTATAATGTAAGATAATATTATTTTCTTCACAAAACTGTTTTACTAAATTATTTTTCATTTCCGTCCCTTGGTCTAATGATATTTGTAGAGGTGTGGGAAAGTATGTCATATAGTTAGTCAGTGCATTATTATAATTAAAAATATCTATCATTAATTTAAATTCTGTCTGACTATAAAACTGATAAAATGATATTTTTTCTAAGGTTTGAATGAATATTAACCAAATTATTCTGATAAGTCTATTTTAAATTTTTGATGTGTAAACCATTCAAATCATATAATATCTGTAATGCTAACTTCATTTTATAAATGCATAAAAAAATGTTTATAACAATTATATTCAACTTCTTAAAAACAAAAATAAGCAAGAAATCAAGATCGAGGCGTAATGTAAATTTATTAACTTTTTAACCAAAAATGACAATGCTTAATCACGTAGATAAATGAAATTGCTATGCATATTACATTTAAATTTAAACTTAAATCTGTGAAATCGTTTATTCCTTTAGCTTTATATTTAATATTTCAATTCCAGTAACTAATAGGACATTAAATAAAATGCTCATACCTCGTTTCGTTTAAATTGAATCGTTAGAAAAATAAAATAAAATAATCAGTTTCAATTTATAGATTCTTTAGTTCGTTGATATTATGTAATTGTTTAAATAGCAAGCATAATAGAAGCTTAAAAATAGAACGAATACAACCGTTTAATCCTAAACGTATTTAGTAACGCATATATGAAAGTTAACATTATTATCGGAGTAATAATCATATAAATACATTCTTTAAAAGTCTAATTAACATTAACATACAAATAATTATTATCAACTAAATCATTATTATTAAATTATTAATTAATTATTATTATTAAGTTATTATTAAAATTAAATGAAATGATTTTTTTAATTTGTTATAAACCCATTGCTCTTTTCAGAATTACGTATCTAATAATATTAATTATAAACGAAACATCGTAATGAGAAGCAACATAAAACTAAATTTTGCAATCTAAATGAAAATAAGTAAGTTATAATTTTACAGAAATAGTTAAAACGTGTTATTAATAATTAATGATAATATTAATAAATTTAAGTATTAACAAAAACTGGTATGAATATAAATTATAATAGTTAAGAGAGTTATCAGATTGAAAAACAATCGTTTTAATTATATTGTTTAAATCTCTATGCTTCTAAAACATAAAATTGAAAACTAATAATTGGTATGATTATGAATATTAGTAAAATTGATATTGATGTTGAATTCGAAGTTACCAGAATCAACAAATTATCCGATTTAAATATTTTTACTTAGTTTTTTTTTATATTTATACATCTTTTTTGGTACGATCCAAAGTGGAAAATTATTTTTTGATTTATTTGGTCTGATTTTAACCATTCCATTTTTAAACAAGTTGTGTACTGCTTTCTCGCCTAAAGCAACATTTAGTTGAGCTTTAAAATTTTTTAACTTATTGCCGCAGTGATCCAGCCTACTTTTTATGGAAATAGAAGCTATTATTTCTTTTAATGTCTTTCGGTTCAATTTATTAACCTTTGTTACTTTATTATTTAATTTTCCAACAGTTACTTTTAAACTATTTTTTGAAGCTTTTAAATTGTTCGTTTCTTTCACTAAATTTGAATTTAAATCTTCCGTTTCTTTGATTTTACTAATTATATTTTTTTCCTTTCCTTCCCGTGACTTATTAACGGTTTTTATTGTTTTATTTAAATTACGATATTCATTTCGGACTGTTTCTTTATTTTTATTAAGTTCTTCAGGTTTTTGGTATTTTAAATTTTCGTCGTCTTCCATATTCTTAAATTTGTTTACAGATTTTTCTACACTTTCTTTTATTTCAGGTTTTAAATTAAACGCTTCTTCCACACTCTTAATATTGTTTACAGGATTTTCTACAGCTTCATTTATTTCCGGTTTTATATGTTCTTCGCGAATTAAGTTTTTAACACTTTCTTTTATTTCCGATTTTATATGTTCGTCGCGGAGTAATTGTTTTTTTCCATTTTGTTCGTCGATTTGCTTTGGTAAGTCGTTATTTAAGTTTAAATCATGAATTTCTATTTGTTTATCCTGGTTATCGTTAATGGTCTGTTTAGAATTTAAATTATTTATATCCGGTCCAGAGGTCTGCTTGTGCTTGGGCCTAATTCTAAAAAATGATCCTGTCTTTTTTCCAAAGATTCTATTCGTTCTAACAATAACTTAATTTTTTCATCTTTGTCTTCTTCAATTGTATGTACCCTATTAGAAACAGTTCTCATCGAAACAGTGTTAGAATCTATTTGAGGTTGCTGGTAATTTTGCCTAATATTTCTAGAGGGTGGTTTATCAAAAAAATTATGTTGCGACTGGGGGTCCCACGGTTGATTATAAATCGGAGTCGTATATTCAATAGCTCGCTGTTGTGGCCGGAAGTTATGTTGGTTGTTATTGTTATAAGAATTAAAGGTTGGACCTTGCTCATACTGATTCTGTTGCTGTCGGTAATGTTGGGGATTATTATACGACGTATATTGCTCGCGGTGGTACTGATGGGGTCGGTAATTTTGATAATCATGGTGGTTGTTAAAATTTGGTCGGTACTCTTTGTTTTTAAAATTATTTTCGAAATTTTTCTTTTTATAATTATTTTGAGTTGGGTTATTTTTTTACTGTTTTTTATCGCCATAAATTCTATGTACGATATGAGCCGCGCTGTTTCTTAGTATTTCTTCTAAATCTTCTAACGAATCGAATTTTATATGGTAAATGAAGTCCGTTAGTGCTGGGTGTAAACTATGTACTGCGTGGTGGGATATCTGTTTGTCATACCTATACATTTCGTCCTGTTTATCTAATATCTCATTGTCAGAGTAAATTCGCGCATATAAATCGCATCTTTTTTGGCCCAGTCGTTCCAAGAAATCGAGTGGGTTTTCATTATGGTAAGTCCGCGTATTTAAAATTTCCGAAATTAATTGTTCTCTAGTTCTCGTGTCTTGGTACTTTTTCTTTAAGAATTTTATTATTTCCTTTACTGTATTAAATTCCTTGTCATATACAGCGACTTTAGCTTTCCCTGTTAATTTGTTTAAGATTGTTAAAACTAATTTGGCTTGGTTTGTATTTTTATGGGTATTATCATCTTTACAGTATAAATTATATAAAAATTCGCTATTTCTAATAAAATCAACTAGTTGTAACGGATTTCCATCATATTCCGGGATTAATGCTAAATCATGATTTTTAATTTCTAGAGCCATATTATTTTCTTTTTTAATTAACGTTGAACCTGTTATTTTTAAGTTACTTAATTTTTCTTCCAAACCATTCATAAAGATAAATGCTAAATTTAAATTATTATACTTATTACTAACTTATATTTAAATTACAAAATTACTTAAAAATAAAAATAAAAATAAAATTAATTATACTTTTTCTTGATACAACGTTGTCTTCGATGTCTTCTTAATGACGCTCCCTTTAGCTCCTTTCCGTCGATTCTTTAGCAAGAGGTTGAAGGTCCTTTTGGTCAAGGTATTGGAATACCAAAGCGCTCCCAAAGACTTGAAGATCTGCTGATGTACTAATACTCAGCTCCCAATCTTCTCATGCCAGTGGAAAGAGGTCTCGCTGTTCTGTACCTGAAATAAGATAGAACTGCCGCGAAGTTACGTTAACGCTTCCAAATGTCCCTCCGTTCGGGCGCCAGCTAAATAAAAGGTCCGCGGGACTGAGTTTTTAAAAAGAGATTTTATTGAGAAGTACATACATTATATCAAGCAAAAAGCACAATTTATAGCCTAATACAAGGACTTCGTGTTGAACAAACTGTCATCACAACGTGTAGAAGCAGAGTGTCACCGGACGAAGGTGGGGGTGCCCCTTTTATACAATTATCTAGGAGAGGGGATAGTGTACATTTATTTATTATCCCTTAATACCATTGGGTTTCTATAACTATATATATATATATATATATATATATATATATATATATATATATTGTTTTTTTTTTTTTTTTTTAATCTTCTTAAATGTAAAATGTAACAGAAATCAACATAATTTTCAAAATGAATATAGTGTTTTACAAATTGATATTTTCTTATTATGTTTTTCTAGCTACATATACTTAGTCAGGATATCAATACATTGATGTAAACAATAAACTCCCAC
This sequence comes from Euschistus heros, assembly GCA_003667255.2. NCBI lineage: Eukaryota > Metazoa > Arthropoda > Insecta > Hemiptera > Pentatomidae > Euschistus > Euschistus heros. The sequence goes on along the minus strand of RCWM02000411.1, from coordinate 489,793 downwards.
ATATCGTCATTAGTAGATTTTTGAATAGTAGCTATCCCAAAACTTTTCCACTCAATTGTGGACCTTGTGGGCGATGGTTCATCCTGCTATCGAAATTAATCGCTCGGGTGGCACTGAGGTGGAAACAGTAGGAATATATCCTAGCTAACCTACATAAAATTGAAAAATTTGCATTTAAACATTAATCAAAACGTACAAAACTTTCCCCTATTGAAACCAATTTTATAAAGTTTTGGTAATCTATTTTTAAAAATATATAGGTGTATATTGTATTTTTATAATATAGAGAAAACGAAGGAATGTATCAATACATCGATGTATAGAAATCATAAATCGATATACAATATCCAATATGTTTCGATAGTTATATACTTTTTAAATATATATTTCAGCATATTTCGATACATATCGATACACAACCCTAGTCTTGAGCTAATCACTTGTTTATTCCTTACTTTTAACAGAGCAGTTCAAAGACCCTCGAAGGAAATATTCAGCAATATGCACTAATGTTGGAGTTACTTCTGTAGTTAGTGCATTTCGAAACAGAATTGTTCGCTTGCAAAAGCATAGACCGAAAAACTTAAAGCAATAATCAATTGAAAGGAGCTATGAAGCAATAAAATGAGTTTAGTTAAAAAAGTAATTGAGTATAATAGTTTCATAAATTAGCTAGTATCTACGCTGTTTGATAGATACAACTGTCCTATAAAAATAAAAAAATCAATTATTTATGATTAACATCGTATTTTAGGTTTCTATTACTTCATTTTAGAAAGAAAAACGATCAGAAATGTATTTTGATTATCATTCTAGAAACAAATTAAGAATTTTCATATTTATTTTTAAATAAAATCCTGTGGATCTCACAGTATCCTTAAGTGTCCCATGAAAATGAAACGGGAAGAAAGATTGTCCTTTTAGAAAACAAGAAGATTTAATTAATTTTAAACGGACGAAAACTGATTTGTCGAGAAGGAGTTGCCAAAGATGCCTTGGCATCAAACTTCAAAAACCGTGAGACCTGAACCAGTATTCTATAGTTTAAGTACCTTCAATCAAGTTTCAGTTTAAGTAATTTATATGTTTAAATTTAGAATTAATAAATCTTTATTTATTACAGATGATAGGGTTCATATTTGAGTAGATCTAATCTAAAACCATATATTTTTAACTTTTATTACACCTTTTTACATATCACTGCCAACGTTGGAGATTGGAATTATAATTTTGTTGAAAAAATTATTCCCAGATAGCGGTAATTTAAAGTGAAAATAACATTTATTAACTTTTACTTTTTCTTTTCAAATGGAGTTCCTTTACTATTTTTATAATTATTCCATTTTACCATGTTCTAACCGTTTAGACGTAGTCTTTCCTAAATGAAGTAACATCGGTGCTCCACAGAGTAATACCGGCCTAAAACACATTTATCTATTATGAACTTGAGAGATAGTGAAAGATTCGTCGATAAAATTAGTGATAGAGCTGGTATGAGTTTGTCCGTGCAGTTTTTAATATATTTTTCAAAATTGGCCGAAAAAGTCTAACAAACTAAATATAGAGATGAAGATGATCAGGGATGCAGTCAAAGTAACACCTCGTCTAAGATCTAATATTTAATATTGTTTTTTATCTATGCCTTTCTGTATTCAGTTTGTTATCTGTTTATCGGTCTGTTATTTTTGTCACATCTGGTATTTTGTTCATTATGGCCGTGAAGAAGACCTGCAACGTTGGTGGAAGGTCGAAACGTTGGCACGTATTGAAGAATTCCATCTTAGACGTGGTGTTACTTTGACTGCATTTCTGAACATCTTCTTCTCCATTCATCATACCAGTCAACTATACTTTTATCATTAAATTAAATAGGTATATTAACTGAATATAATAATTTATTTCAAAATTTTGTTCTTAAGTCAATTTAATTTAAAACTAACCGAAAGTGTTTCTTTCTTTTTTGAAACGAAAATCGTTCACATTTAGTTTCATCAACATTTACGTCAATATGAAGTTTCATAAGCCCTTCGAAATACCAATATATAAATCGATATGTACTTAATACATGTAATCACGTATGAGCGAGTAATTATTACAAAAATTATCAAGAAGTTTTCAGTGTAATATAAAAATTATAGGAAAAGAAAAGACAATTTTAATTTTGACAGTAAGGCTTGTGATTTATTTATTTATTTTTTTAATTTTCTGTATATTAAACATAACTTAAATTGCAAAATATTGAAATATTAATTCGCAATAAAAACGGAAAAAAAAAATCGATAAAACTCACAAAATCTTTAAATTTCTTTTCTAATACTAAATACAATGTATAAATATCAGAAACAAACAAAGGCTAAAAATAAAAATTTCAGTAACTAAAAAATAAATCAATAAATAATGTTTGTCTCTATATATAAAAAAAATATCGTTAGCGAGGTCTATTCCTGTATGTTTTAAAAATGAGATATTTTAAAACTGCTGCTTTTCTATAAAGCTACAAAAAAGGGGGGGGGGGAACATTAGAAAAAACAAAAAAAAACAGTTCAGTTTCCTTTCATTTATTAGCTATTTCATGATACTCAGAACGCTTATGATTTTAGGAATATACCAGGTATGCAAGTTTAAAATGTCGTTTTAATTCCAATAGAATGCGCTCTTAGCCTATTGAAGGATTTGCTTATCTCTAAACGCTATTTTGTTTGTTAGTCATTTGTTTACAAAAGTCAGTTGTTTTTAAGTCGTTTACGTGGACGTATCATACCTTTCTTTGGTGTTAAAAATGTCTAATTTTAAGCCAAATAAAGAGCATTTGCGGCATGTCATGATTTTCTTATTTAATCAAAAGAAAAAGGCATCTGAATGTCATCGAATTCTTGTTGAGACTTATGGCGATGTTGCTCCAACCGTCAGGACATGTGAACGTTGGTTTCAAAGTTTCAAACGTGGTGATTTGGATGTTACTGATCAAAAACGAGAAAATCTACCAAAAAAGTTTAAGGACTTCGAATTGCAATCTTTATTAGACGAAGACAATACCCAAACCCAACAAATGATGGCAGAACAGTTGAATGTCACTAGGCAAGCCATTTCCGATCGCTTGAGAGCTATGGGAAAGATTCAAAAGGTTGGAAAATGGGTTCCACATGAATTGGACGAACGACAGATGGAAAAACGAAAAACTGTGTGCGAAATGCTGCTTTTACGCCACGAAAGAAAGGGTTTTTTGCATCGAGTTGTAACTGGCGATGAAAAATGGATTTATTTTCAGAATCCCAAACGAAAAAAATCATGGGTAACGCCAGGACAACCATCCACATCGAGTGCAAGACCGGATCGTTTTGGGAAGAAGACAATGCTGTGTGTGTGGTGGGATCAGAAGGGAGTAGTCTACTACGAGCTTCTCAAACCCGGCGAAACAGTCAATACCGAGCGCTACCGACAACAAATGATCAATTGAGTCACGCATTGATCGAAAAAAAAAACGCCCAGAATGGGCTCACAGGCACGCCAAAGTCATTCTTCAGCATGATAACGCTCCTGCACATTCAGCCAGATTGACTAAGGAAACGATTTCTTCGCTTGGTTGGGAACTCCTACCCCACCCGCCGTATTCACCTGACCTGGCGCCTTCTGATTATCACCTCTTCTCATCGATGGGACACTCATTGGCGGAGCAACACTTCAACAATTTCGAAAACGTACGAAAATGGCTCGATGAATGGATTTCAAATAAAGATGAAGCATTCTTTTGGAATGGTATCCATATATTGCCCGAGAGATAGGCAAAATGTATAGAAAGCGAGGGTCAGTACTTTGAATAAAATATATTATACTTTTTTTTAAATTACTGTGTATTTATTTTAAGAAATAAACGACATTTTAAACTTGCATACCTGGTAGTGAATTGTAGTCATTGAGGAATACTTTGACCTTAGGATCGGAAGCAAGGTCGAGATGCTTTGAATGAGAGTGAATGTCGCCGGGCTTGCAATCGGAAGGGTCGAAATTCATCTACATTTTTGCCCCGGATTTAGAAGTCTGTGGAGAGAAAAGAATTCGTAGAAGTGCGCAGTCACACTTCCTCGAGCGGAACAAGGCAGTCGAGATAGATTAAATGGAACTAGTAAACGTTGCTTCAATTCGGCCAATAGATTACTAAGGGGGAGGGAGAGAGTGGAGTGAAGGAGAGGAAAAGGACACTGCCACCATGGTCCAGCTTTGTTTAGGACAGGAGGATAAATAAATTAGAGTTCAGATATCTTAAGTTTGAAATAAATGTACAGTTATATTACCAATTTTTTTTTTTTTTTTTTACTAGTTATTTACTTTGCTTTTGCTATTTATACACATTACAGATTTGGATAAATAAAATAAAATATTTTTTAATATAATTCATTAGATATTTTTAATAAAATCAATTATTAGAATTGTGATATCTTTAAATGAAATGAAAATTAATTTTATTCTTGGGCCATTACCCCTTCACAATAATTATAATGAACAGTATAACGGTGACCTAGCTGCCGTATATGAAATTAATGAAATAATACAAGCAAGGAAAATATTAAAATTAAATTGAAGTATAAAAAGTAATGTTACATGTTATACCTAAATATTACAGGAAAAACAGATTATATCTTCAGGTTAAGAATTGAAAATGAGGTAAGAAAACAAAAAATACGGGAAAAAATGCAATGAAAAATACATTCGACAAAGCTAAAAAATACATCTTATCAGGAGAAATAATAAACTTATCTTATCTGATATAATAATGTAAGTTATGACAAAAACTTTGAAGGATGTTGTGTTGATGGGAGCTAGAGGTCCAAGTGACAGGATCTGGTTTTGCAGGAACTCACTGATGACTTTAGTGTTGCTATGTAATGGGTACTCAAAATAATGTTTACTAATAATTAATAATAAGGCGGCGAGATGAAAAAGGGCCGGCTCCTTTGAAGTCTTGAGCTTGAGGATTTAGCCCTAAATCCGTCTAGTGGATTTTGGGCCAGGTAGAAGATGGAAACTTTTGGAACAGCTGCCTACCTGTTTTACTGGAGGCAGAGAATGTTTGTTAACAAATATTCAAAATATTCAGACAAAGGAAGACATAAGTGAAGTGGGAGGGATAAGGGTGTTTAAAAGGGTGGCCCTGGAATCGGAGAAGGATAGTTTAATCGACAGGGAATTTGGCGAAGGATGAGACACATAGAGGCAATCGAGGAAGAGGTCCGTCCCTTGATGGAAGACGATGGACCTGATCAAAATATTTTAATGGTCCTAATAAAGTTTTTACCAAACACTTACATAATGTGATGTGCATATATTTTACTATTTTTTTTCTACCTCCTTAGTTCTGTAAAGCGTGGAGTATTTTTTCCCTCGTATGTTGTTTTAACTATATACTTGTGATAATAAAATGAATTAACCACGAGTTAATCATTTTCCACACAAAATTCAAAAGGTCTGTAACCGTCATCATTTTTCGCAGATTCAACTCTCCAAATGCCCGTTGAACTCACGACCATGATCTTTGCCAGTTCTTGCATTAAGATCTACGCAGATGAGAATGTTTCTATTATATCTTTCCTACTACTACTAGCAGAATCTTAAACTCTCTGAAGGTCCTCATAAGCATCGCTCCTTGTTGAACTATATTCAGTTGGAGGTAATGCTTGAATAATCGTCACCTTCTCTATGCTAAGAGTAGTTAGTATCCGCAAATATCGTTCTGGATAACACAGCTTCTCAATTTTCTATTCGGTCAAACAATTCATTCCTAAAGAACATAGGAATACTCCTTCTTTTCCTCTATCAGCATTTACTCCTGAGTAAATTATTGTGAATCCAGATAGTAGATCCTTGGTATCGCTCTCCTTCCTTTTAACTGGTGATTCCGATCATATTCACATTAGTGGGTATATTTTATATAATATTTTATACATTTTATTGCTTGCCATATGAATTTCCTATAAGGGCTCAGTATGAAGGAATTGCAATCAGGGCAGCTGACAGGGAGGATGGGGGGGGGGAGCAGATTCCACGGGGCCTGAGCTCTAGGGAGGCCCTGGTGACCACTCACAAGTGTTATTTTATATAAACGATTCTATGGCGATTTTACCGTATTAGGAAATTAATCAAATATTGTTGTTTATTAATAAAAAATGAATCATATTTTTTTGGATAATATTGGGAGGAGAGAGGGGGGGGGGGAGTTAAGAAATATTTGTATATTCGCCTATTGTGTTACTCTCATTTTCTTTGTTCCCTCTTCACGTTTAGGAATTTAAAAACGAGTATTTAGCCCTATGAAAAGAAAAACAAGTTTTACACCTCTTTTTTCTAGTGTTCTACAGTTGGGCTCGTTATGTTATATTAGTCACAGTTTTAATTTTTTCCTGGAACAGTTGCTTCCCCTTAAGTAGTCTTCAATACGTTTTCCTTCCCTTTTACATGCACTACAGACTTAGTTTATATGATTATAAATGTATCTTACTTAAAGGCTATAACTTCATAATAATATTAAAAATTAATAAACGAAACATGGTACATGTTTTTTCGAGAAGGAATTCGAATATACATTCGAGTAGGATCATTATGTATAATTATTTTTTGGTTATAAATAATATAGGTTTATAATAAGTAAAGTAGGTAATGTACCTAGTTCTTACTGGTGAGGTTGATATGTGCAAACACAAAGTTTATACAAGAACTACTGCTTGTTGTATTGGAATTTAGTTCTTAATGAGTAACACTAAAAAAAAAATGTTATGGTGGTTATAAGTAATTTCCTTTTATTTTCTAAATATATAGAGGCGCGGCAGCTCAGTGGGTAAGGCATTTGACTACCATGCTCCCGGGCCCGAGTTCGAGTCCGACTGAAGGCAGAAAATTTATTTTCTGATATTTTGGCCGTGGATCGAATTCGAGGTCGGGAGACCCTCCTGGGGCACACCCAGCCTCCTAAAAAGTGGGTACCTTTTATTGGGGGAAAAAACCTGGCGGTTGAGCGTGAATTCAGGCCAAATCACCTCCTTTCACAACCGTTGGCTCAGAAACAGTACAGCCTACCTAAGTACTGAACCCGAGACCCTTCATGGGTTGTAGGTGGTACAGGTTTTTTTTTTTCTAAATATAGTTTATTTTCGATTAAAGTGCAAAGACCTTGCTACTCTGTTTATTTCGTTAATCTGTCTCCTGTTATTATGTTAAATTTAACTATTTAGACCTATTGGCGCCATCTATGATTATCAGCGTTAATCTTTATTTTATTAGTGTTTCTGGTAGATCGCAGTCCAATGCACTTTACTATTTCTAAATTGCCGAAAATTATTAACTCCGACGGTCACGTTACTATTATTTCACGTAACTTTTTGTACCAACAAACGTAGCCATTTCGTAATAGGTCAGCTCTGCTCCTGTTTCCGAACTGAGAACACTATTGCTAAGTGATACGTTTTTGAGGAACGCGAGGGCGTTACGCGTAGTTTGACATACTCTAGCTCTGTTAGTATGACATACTCTTGCTCGGTAGTATTTTTATATATTAATTTATTAAGTGCAATATTGTATTTTTAAATGACGGTTAAGAGGGCCTTTTTTAATTTTTTTATATGTATTTATTTTGTTTCAAAATAATTCAAAACGAAAATGAAAAAGTGGCCTTACCTTACCACCACATCTGTGGTGGGGAGCAAGGTACAGCTCACTCTGCCTTTTTCGATTCTACTCATTTTATTATTTACATTTATTATTTTGTCATTACATAAGCAACACTTAAAGAAATTTGGTAAATATTATATTATATTCAAGTCCATAGCCATTTATTCGGGGTTCAGAAGTATACTCTTTTACCTCTGAATGTGTTTACACTGCTCTTCAACCCAACACTCCTTTTATTGAGTTTGAATACTTAATCGATATGAATCTCGTTTATTGACACGTTTTGAAAGTGTAAATGGTAGTTGGATTCAACCATTCATTTCAACGAGAACACTATTGCCTGTAATACTAAACTTGCCGATTAATGGAACTTGTAAATTGCACTAACATAGTACTACAGTTTCCGGGGTTTTTTTTTTTTTGGGATCCCATTTATTTTTTTATACAACATTTATTTTAAATAATAAATTTTATATGATAGAAGTTCCTAAAGCACAAAGAGCTGACAATGAATTATTTTACTGAATGTGAATTAGTCAACAAATGTCTTTACATAAGATTTTAGTAGTTTTATCGATTAATTTTTTAGTAATTTAGTGTAATTTAGTAGTTTTAACCATTTTTTCCCATAACAGTTTCGCATTTAACTATTTTAATTTCACCCTACAAGGCCCCCAGTACCATATGCGGGAGAATAATTTTTATCGTTCGTACAGCTTTAAAAATATTAGCAGCGACGCCTCTTGACCTCTCGATAGAAGAATGGGGATATTTAGCAACTGTATAGTAGAAACCATGCCTAAATATGTCGCTACTGTTTCTGTTACTGTGGGCTAGTGTCAAATTTGAATGAAATCAGATGAAAAATCTAAAGAAAAGTAGTAACTGAAAAGTTTTGAGTTGGAAAAAAATACTGCGAGTTATGACGAGGTGTGTATTTTGCAAAGGTTAAGTAATTTTTTATATTACTATAGTAAAGTCATTAGCAATTATAACTGAAGTACAGACAAAAAAAAACTGAAATATAAAATATTTTTACCAAACTACTAATCACTAAGTACATCAGGTATATTTTTTAGAGGATAAAAAAAAAATATGGTTAATCTACATACAATTTTAGAAATTATGGAACAAATCATTTTTATCAGAATTTTCCGGGTTTCAGATACGCTAGAATACAAAAGAAGATATCTCATCAATTTATTTTTTTAGCCTCTTCCTGAAATCCCTTGTAAGTCCGAGCATAATCAGCAATTTATTTATTAATTATGAACATTTAGATTGTTAGAAAAAGGTGTGTTTATTTATGTCTCAAATGCCAATATTTTTTTGTAGCAAGTTACAATACAGACTTCCCTGTCTGAAATGCGTGTTCATAAGAGTTTAAGTATTGTATGCATTAAGTTTTTATTTGGTAGTTACAAACCATTATTGAGGTTTATTCGTTTAAATTAACCATGCATCCATTCAACAAAGGATCGGGCAGGATATCAAAGGCGTTGCTTACTAGGGGACATGGTTGTCCCTGTTAGTCCAAGCAACGAAGGATTTTCAGAGGACTTAATTCATGTAGAAGCCAATTTTGGCACAGTTGTAGGGGGAGGTGTCCTTAACAACATACTAAAAGTACTGGGGGGTGGGGGTGGAGCTAAGGGTGGGGGGGGGCTCTAAAGATCGGTTTTTTCAGTTTTTTGTTAATAACTCGAAAATTATTGCCTCTAGCGAAAATGTGTTTATATACTAAATTAATTAACATAAAATTGTTTACAAAAAAGATTCTATACATTTTGGTTCTAGGATCAATGCTTAAGAAGATATAGTGGGGGAAATATGGAAATTGTAAAAAAAAACACGTTTTTATTGTTAAAATTTATATATATATATTGTTGAAATTGCAATGTTTATTGCTAAAAATCAATAGTTTATTATTATAATTTGAAAGCTTATTGCTAAAAATAAAATTATTGTTGTTAAGCCAAATATGCTTATTATAGTACAGGGAAATTAGCATTCGAACCTTGATATCGAACCAAAAATAAAAAGATCTGACTATTGCATATTGTTCATCAATCTTAGCTGTAAATGTGGTTAAAAGATTTCTTTGAAACATCTTCAGGTTTGGGCAGGGAAGGGGGAAAGTGTTGAAAATTGTATGTATTTAGCACTTTGATCCAGTAACTCGGAAACCGTTACTTTCAGCAAATTTTGTGTTATATACATAATTAAAGCTAAGCAAATTTGCAATAAATTTGGTTCTATTCGTTTTTTTGTCAGATCGATAGTTTTAGAACTGTGAAAGAAGAAAAATTGGCTAACTTGCGGTAAGTCGCACTTTTCCTCAAAAACGCGTTTGTCGGTACTCTTTTGTCTATAACTCCGAAACTATTTGTCTAATCTCGAATTTCTTTTTTTCATCTTAAAACTGGTTAAATTTATCATCAGCTACTATATATTTCATTTTAATTAAGTTCCATGAAATATCTATTCCACCTCGCTGAATACCGCGTACTGTTGTAAAATCCTTATTTTTTCGGAACATTTCTCGTTATAACTCTAAAAATATTTGTTCGATTCCAAATTTCTTTTTTCCATCTCATAGCTGGTTAAATTTTCTATTAGGTCCTATATATCAAATTTTGATAAAATGCCATGTAATACCCTTGCCAGCACGCTAACAACTGCGAGTTGTTAAAAATTTCTAGTTTTTTTTTGGCCTATTTTCTCTATAACTCCTAAAAAATATGTCCGATTCCAAATTGCTTTATTTCATTTTAAAGGTACTTAAATTATCAATCAGGTCCTATCTATGACTTTTAATTATATTCCATGTAATACCCATGCTAGCACACTAAATGTGTATGTTTTGGCAAAACCTGACATTTTTGAAATGTTGAGTGGGCTGGCGTGGGTGTTTCACGGACTTAAATCAAAATTTGATATATAGGATCTAATTGCAAATTTAACCAGCTTTAAGATTTAAAAACGAAATTCAGGATCGAATAAATATTTTTAGAGTTATAACGAGAAATGTTCCGAAAAAATAAGGATTTCACAACAGTACACGGAATTTAACGAGGTAGAATGGATATTTCACGGAACTTTATTAAACTTAAATCTATAGAATCTAATAGGAAATTTAACCAGCTTTGAGATGAAAAAAAGAAATTTGGGATCGGACCAATATTTTTGGAGTTGTAGTGAGAAATGAACCAAAAATAAAAGAATTGCACAATAGTATGGGTTTCTCAACGTGTTGGCATGGGTGTTTTACGAGACTTGATCAAAATTTCACATTTGTGGGTTCAGAAAGCAAATTTAATCAGCGTTCAGATAAAAAAAAAAAAAAATGCAAATCGAAAAAATAATTTTGGAGTTATAGTCACAAAAGTGCCGACAAACGTGTTTTCGCGGAAAAGTGCGACTTACCACAAGTTAGCCAATTTTTTCGTCCTCCACAGTTCTATAACTATTGATCTTAGCAAAAAAATAAATAGAACCAAATTTGTTGCAAAATTTCTTATCTTTAATAATGTATAGAAAACCAAATGTGCTAAAAGTAACGGTATCCAAGTTATTTAATCAAACAGCTCTGATACTTCCTGGGCTCGATAAGTATCACTTAGTTTAATGTTCTTTATTTTAACTATTTATTATGTATTTAATTAACTAAGGATCTCCAAGGTCTATAAAAGCCTTAAAAAAAAAAAAAATATATATATATATATATATATATATATATATATATATATATATATATATACATACATACATACATACATACATACATACATACATACATACATACATACATACATACATACATACATACATACATACATACATACATACATACATACATACATACATACATACATACATACATACATATGTAAGCTGTTTTTGATATTTGGAACCAAGGGCGCTAAATGATTAATTATATAAACCATAAACATTTCATTTTTAACAATAAATAAGGGTTTTTTCTTTTAATTTTCATTTTTCTCGCTCCATATCTCCTTAAGCATTGCTGTTAGCAAAAAAGTGTATAGTACCTTTTTTGTAAAGAATTTTATAATTATTAATTTAGTACATAAACACATTTTCGCTAGGGGCAAGAGTCTTCGAGTTATTAACGAAAAACAGAAAAAAAAAAACGATCTTTAGAGCGCCCCCCCCCTCCGTTAGCTCCACCCCCACCCCCCAGTACTTTTAGTATGTTGTTAAGGACACCTTCCCCTACAACTGTGCCAAAATTGGCTTCTACATGAATTAAGTCCCGTAGTCGGCCTTTTTTGGTCTTCGTTGCTTGGACTATGTTATCAAAAAATTAAATCAACATTAAGCTAGGAAAGGTTATAATGAGATTTTTCATGAGTGCCATTAAAAACGCATAAGCAATGTAAAATTAGTTGACCCGATTGTGGATATTTTATTTTCTAGGTAGGTGTAATCATTGATGGTTGGAGATAAACATTAAATCTTTAGGATTTCTTAACATTTTTATTATTAGAACTATGAAATAATTAATTGTTGTTGATTAATATATTTTTTATTTTGAAGAGAAAAGATTTGCCCAGTCGGGATTCGAACCCGAGTCTCCACTTTTCTAGCGTGGTGCCTTATCCACTAGGCTACCGAGCTCGTATCCGAACCAGGGAAATCTTTTCTCTTCACTGATCCATACCCCCGGGCACTCGCAGTTGCGAAGTACAAATCGGGGATGAATGTTCATTGAACATTACTGTTAACTAGATCTTGTTGACATACGTCATATATATATTATAATTATGAAATAATTAATTGTTGTTGATTAATATATTTTTTATTTTGAAGAGAAAAGATTTGCCCAGTCGGGATTCGAACCCGAGTCTCCACTTTTCTAGCGTGGTGCCTTATCCACTAGGCTACCGAGCTCGTATCCGAACCAGGGAAATCTTTTCTCTTCACTGATCTTTTCCCTGGTTCGGATACGAGCTCGGTAGCCTAGTGGATAAGGCACCACGCTAGAAAAGTGGAGACTCGGGTTCGAATCCCGACTGGGCAAATCTTTTCTCTTCAAAATAAAAAATATATTAATCAACAACAATTAATTATTTCATAATTATAATATATATATGACGTATGTCAACAAGATCTAGTTAACAGTAATGTTCAATGAACATTCATCCCCGATTTGTACTTCGCAACTGCGAGTGCCCGGGGGTATGGATCAGTGAAGAGAAAAGATTTCCCTGGTTCGGATACGAGCTCGGTAGCCTAGTGGATAAGGCACCACGCTAGAAAAGTGGAGACTCGGGTTCGAATCCCGACTGGGCAAATCTTTTCTCTTCAAAATAAAAAATTTTATTATTAGGTATACAATGTTTTTAAAAAAATAATAAATAGCTATGATTAAAGATGTTTTATCTGAAAAATTTAAGACTTCACAACTGTCATGCATATTATTCTGGGAAAATAGCGTATGATAATTTTGATTTTCCTAAATTTATAACATTAACAATTAATGATAAGATTAATAGAAAGATTCAACCTGCTATTGTTTTCAAACGTAACTAACTATGTATTTCTTATGCAAAATAAACGAACCAAAAATATTTAAATGACTCTGAACGGAGTGCAGTGGAATAAAAAAAGAATTTAAACATATCAAGAGGAAGAGTAATTTCACGCGGCCTTGATATTTCGCTAGTTTAAATAGAAGAATATGTTTTCCCATACATATTCAAAAGAATGGAAAAAAATATTTGACAAGTAAAATTGGTTCTTAAACCTACACTGGAATTCCATGTTCTTACAGACCGGTTCCAGTATGAACCAGTCTTGAGTTTCAGTCGTTAAACTTAAAAATATAATCGTACTAGGTTGGAGTTACACCGGCTTTGCTCTCGTCGATAATTTAATTTAAATAAAATCCTTTTCTATTTAGAGATATTTATAAGCTATTCTTCCTTTAAAGAAATAACACACACACACACACACACACACACACACATATATATATATATATATATATATATATATATATATATATATATATATATATATATATATATATATATATATATATATATATATATATATATATATATATATATATATATATATATATGGATGGGATGATGACGGTCGGCAAATTTAAGGCACATTCTTTACGACTGTAAATCATTCCACCGACAGAGATATAAATTAATGCAAAGCTTAATATTAAAAAATGGTTACTGGCCTGAGAAAGTTCATATTCTTCTTACCAAATTCAGGAATAATTTCATTATGTTTATAAAAGAAATCGATTTTAATTTCCTGACAAACGAAGAGCTTCATAAACCCTTATGTTATTTTTATTTATCATAATTATAGGAACGTTTCAAACTAAGACAATAAACAAACCATAGAAAAAAAAACTAATATTGTCCTTCCTAAGTGCATATCAAGTTTTATTTATTTTGTTTTTTATTATTGTTTTGTTTAGTTTTTTAATTTGTTATTGCAGTTATTTTAACTAAGTTAATTGAATTTTCTTGATTATTTAATTTGTTTTTTACATTAGTATAATTTTTTTAACCAACAATTATAAGTATACATATAATAAAGGTATTCTACAGCCACATAAAAGTTCATAAAATTAACAAAATCATTATATTATGGTAACTGTAAGCAATTTCGTATTGTTGGTAGAATATAATCATCAATATGTAATATAATATAATGTAAGAGATATATAATAAATGTAGTGTAGCCTGTAACGGCATGGAAGATATATACATTATGTAATAAAGCCGGCTTATATATAACTAATCCTTAATGTTTGCTACACCAGCAAAATAAAATAAATTGAAACAAATCACTTCGTTCCAAACCCACTACTTTCTGTTCAACTATAAACAAGAATACACAATGTGCAAAGGTCTCACAAGAAACTAGACGTTTACAATCATCTAAACATTAAAAAGCTTCCAATTAAACATAATAGATTTACTTTATATCATTACTGTTGTTAGAGCTAAAAGTGAGTGGAACTTTGGAGTTTTATTGAAGCATCTCTTCTCGTATCCTCATCTTATAATTTAAAATTTCGTTAAAACTTATGAGCTCGTTTTATACTGCACATTAAAGTCGATTACGATCTGAATTCGTTCCAAACCAGATTTACATCGTTCTATAGTAAATTCAAGTCTTTTCTACTTGTTTCCTAATCAATTATCCTAATAAGCGAATGAAAAATAAATCGCCTTTTAATGTAGTACTTTTGATGGAGTGCTACAAAGTGAATTTCTATACAGTTCAGTTTTTTTTTAATAGATCGATAGTTCCTATTTTAATACTGTTTAAATGATAATATAACATAAAAAAAAAATAATAATACGTGCATTCATGATTATTAGGGCTCGGATGTTGATGCATTTGCATATTTTAATCTATGCTTCGTACATCAATATTATCACTTTTGAAACATGTTTTGGACCAAAACGGTTCGATTAAAGCAGCTTTTATGTTGCATATTCCAGTGGTTTTTGCATATTTATGCATATTTTCGTGTTTTTTGCCTATTTTAATTGCATATTCATATTATATTGCGTCAAACGTTTCTTTTTTTTTTTTTTTGAAAAAAAAAAAGTTTAGAGCCAATAAAGAATCAATGCGTCAGGCACACAGAATACCACGAAAAATCACGGCTTTTACTTTATAGCAGATGATTGTTTAAATTCTGAGAATTCCCTCCCCTTTCTTTAACTCCCAAACAAAGTAAACAAACGCATTTATTTCAGTTCAGTCTACTTCGTTCACAGTGTCACCCACGTCAGTAAAGATGCTAAAACTAAAGTGTTAAACGAGTGAATTAGTGTACAAGTATTTACGAGATTTCCCAAACGAAACTTTTCGAGCCGATTCCGGAATTTTATATTGCACAAGTTGCAACGTAGTTGTTTCAACTGCTCGGAAGTCTCAAGTAACACAGCATATTGGAACGACCAAACATAAAGAAAACTTAAAAGCGAAACAAAAGGCAACTCAATCGTTCCTTACTCCGTCAACGTCTAACATTAAAAAATCACCAGTTTTTAACGACTTATGTCGTGCATTTGTTAGTGCTGATATTCCATTTTACAAAATTAACAACCCCGAGTTAAAACACTTTTTGGAAACAAACACTGGCCTCAAAATGCCGGATGAGAGTACTATTCGGAAAAATTATCTTCCGATATTTACGAGGAGTCATAGTGCAAATCCGAGGCCATATCAAAGATGCTCCAATTTGGGTTTCGTTGGACAAACTTCTAGGGAGGTTTATACGTGCTCCGGTGACTTCTGTGGACGTTGAAAGAATATTTAGTAAATATAAAAAAATATGTTGTTGCCAACAATTTTACATATGAATAACTTTTTTGTTATAACTTTTTAAGTTACTTATTATAACCTTTTTTAGTTAGATTTTAGTTTTTTTAGTTAGATTTTAGTTAGTTTAGTTAGATTTTAGTTTTTTTGTTAGATTACTTAGTTTTGTAGTTTTATTATAATAATTAATAAAATAATTTAATTGATCGTGCATGTTATTTTGTTTTACCTGCATATTTATCAAAAATAAATGCATATTTTATGCACATATTTTTAATTTTTGATTGCATAAACATCCGAGCCCTAATGATTGTTAATAAGTTTTAATATCATAAGAATTAATAAAATAACTGATATCGTGCACAGTAACAATGGGAAGTTATGAATGTTTTTTTTTAATAACAATTTATTGAAATTTACAACTGTACAATATTTTTACATGAAGTAAATGTGCTGTTAACTATTACATATGAATGTTAAACAAGCGTTTTGAATTGGAACAATAAGCAAAATGAAATTTAAAGATTTTTTTTTTTTTATAATCTATCAAACCATTAAAAAGTATGTTACAACAAATATGCGCCCACACAGGAGGCAGTTGGAATGTATAAGACCGGTCTCATCCGTAAATCTGAGAAAAGGTCAGACTACGCAGGTGCTTCCTTGATCAACAAATGTTAAACATTGCAAAAACGTCAAAAAAGTTTAAATAAAATAATTAAATATATTATAATATCATAAACATTGTAATTACCCCACTTTTTTGTAATACATAAAAATTCAATTGAAAATATCAGATACGAAATTTATTATAAATTGATTTTATGGTGAATATTTTGTATAGTTTCTTTTAATAACGGTCGAAACCGGATTTTAACATCTCAAGGAAGCGAAAATCGTCGAAAGAAGAAGCTTGGAGCCGTCGGATTTCTTTAGAAAACACATTTTTGAACGTGTAGAAAATCGTTTATCTAAAGTATTTATTTTTTAATATTAATAAAAAATACGTTGACATAATATAAACGTTATTTGTAATTCGTACAGAAAACAAATAAATTAACAACATTAAAAACCAAATGTATAAGTAAACATAAAAAAAAATGCAATTAATGATTTACCTTAAACGGCCATTAACAACACCAAAGGAATGTTAATGAACAATTAATAAAGATCTAAAAATAAATAGAAATCACAACATAATCTAATAACAATGAATTCGATAACTTCTACTATTAAGCAAAAAAAAAAAAAAGAGAAGAAGTAATCATTTACCATACCTATTCTATAAATATGCTCATAATATTTACTACGTTGGTAAACATTATAAACATATGTCATTATATAAATACATTATAAACATTATAAACTGACAATTCGTGCCATCAATTAACTGCGACTGTAATCAAACTGAAGTAGTAATGTATTGCGGTCATAATTAGGTCAGTGTACAATCAGGCTATGAGTCGGCGATGCTGTATACAGGTCCCATCCACATATATTGTCCCTCAAGGGTATGTGCTGCATCCAATACTATTCTTAAAATACAATACTGTGGCTATAGGAAGGCACTGAAAATGCAGATCGTTCAGCATATAATATAACATTCGGCTACAACCAAACAAGGAGGCATATTTAATTCCTTGACAGTCCCAGGAACAGGAATGCCCCACAGTAGTTGTCCTCAAAAAGAATCCATCCAAAATATGTTCATTGTCTGTTTAACCCCTTTCAAACAGGTTTTATCAAAGGTACTTACAATGAATATGTGGAAAAAGGTTTAAAATTGTTTTGCTTTTTTAAATAATCAATTATGATTTAGGTATCTATACTATTACATAAAAGGACAAGCCATTTTTCGTTTGTAATCAGTAACCACGAAAACTACTAAACCAATCAATATCAAATATTAACTACATAGTTCAAGGAAGGTTTAGCAATAATAAAATTTACACATTTTAGTTAAATTGTTGTTAAAAAAGGGATAAATATGTGGTGCGCAGTGAAGTGTGAAAACTGATCGACAGCCGGCGATCGCTATTCAAGAGATGTTACAAAGATATGGTGTTTAATAGAGCTACAAATTTATAACACAATTTGCTTAATTCAATTAAATTGTTATAAAAAAACGAACTATAAATACGTTGTGTGGCTTATGGATCCCAGTGAGGTTTAAAACTCCATTATTTCCAAAGTTTTAGGAAGGTTTCCAACTGTAAAGTATACAATAATAAAAATTAAAAGGGCAATGTTGAGCCGCAGAAACGAGGTTTGCCACACTGTTATAAACTTTTATGGTTTGAAATTAAAATCAAATCACACGACGGACCCACGAAATGAAAATGGATCTCCCCACCCTAGTTAGAAAAGGTTGGTAACCTATAGAATAGCTCGTCCTTCCTTCCCCTATTTGGAATATACAAAGACGTTAAGCCCCGATAAACAAACTAACAACAATTATAACTCTTTCGAAAGAACCCTTAATATCCGAGATAATTATTATTTTTTTTTTTTCCAGACGTTTGTTTGAGTCTTAACTATTCTTCGGTAAAAATAAATCGAATAATAGCTCTGTAAAGGAGTTAAAGCTAGTGTATGGAGACACAGTTGTATCTTGAAGGATGATTCTGATTTAGAAGGATGGGGCCTTGGTAACAGGAGGGGTTAGAAACTACAAGAAATAATAATGAAAGACGGGGCTGATATACGATGTGCTGATATGTTTTTGAAAGTTGGGACTTAAAGTCTTAAAGCAACTCCAGCTGATGCCTGATAGTGGAGTAGAAATACAAAGAAGGAGGAGACACCTAAGGAAGGAACTGCCAAGTTTTAGGAGGCCAACAGCTCGGGCTTCTTCATTGCCACCTACCTCCCCTCCACTTTGAGATGGGTTTACTTTTGTTATAACTGATTACTAGTGCTGTAAATTATACAAAATAACAACTGAAAAATATGCATACACACATGCAAAATTATGGGGCAAAATATGCAATTAAATATTGTAAATATGCAACTATTTACATAATTAAGAAAACAAAAACTGCATATATGCATTCATAAAAAGTGCACATTCAAGACTTAAGTATCTATTTGTGTTAAAAAGGTAAAAAATAGGAAGAAGCCTATTAAAAAAACAAAAATGAAAACGGATATTAAAAAAGAAAACAGGTTATAATACTTAAAGTAGCTTAATTTATGGAAGGGTATGTCAGCTCGAAGAAAACTACAATATAAATCGGTATAGAATCCAGACTATTCCGATCCAGTTGCAGTTTGTGTAGAGAAATTTCGTACAAATTTCGATTTAGCTTTATTTTATTTGTTTGCTTATTTTAGTTTTATGTGCTGTATTGCTAGAAATGGTGCCTTAAAAGTCTGGGTTGAAAACCCATGTACCTATTTTCCAACAAGATCTTTCGTCTTTGCAAAAGTTATTTTCGGCATTTTAGTAGAACTCAAATAAGCAGTTCTGTAACGGTGTGTCTTAGTGGACAGATTAAGGCCCGAATAACCCACTTCTCTTTTAGTTTTGAAGACGATAGGTCAAAGTTTTTTCAGAGTCACAATTTTAATTGATTAAGTGCCAAAAGGTTTTTTGTGCAAGTTTACACTCACAGCGTGTGGTCCTAAACACACCCACTTCATTTTTTTTCTTTTTCTTTTTTCTTATAATAGCCATTATTTTCTGAGAGATTATTTTCAATTTCTAAGAGATTGCAGATCACAATGCCAAAGAAACGGAGTATCGAAATAACTCCAGAGAAAATAAGAAAAGAGGAAATTAAACCGTACTTAATCTACCAGTATTATATCCTTCAAGCTTTGCCTATTCAACTTTTAAAACGGACTCATAAAAAAGTTGGAAGTACTTTGGAGATTTACGTCGGCAATAAAGACTTCTTTTCACCTTCCTGCTAGCGGAACAGGCTGTAAAGGTGAAATTAAAGTTCGATCTGTTTGATGATATCTTCTCTTCTAGGATATTGCTCCTCTAAAGACATTCATGCAGGCAGCTGGAAAGTGGTACTTCTGTTTATGTAGCCACTGGAAGAAATTTATGGAGTTCTTAAGCAGTTTTATCGGTTTATTATATCTGCGACAATATAGTCTCTTCACAGTTTTCTGTTTCTGCTTCCTCTTAAAGGCTCTAGCAATAAAACCTCTCATGGCCCTATATTTTTTTTAATAATTATATTACTTAGCACTGATGATAATTAGCTAAACTAATCTGATAATAGTATCGTAATTTAAATTATTCATCATTAAAGTTTCTTTTAGAATTTATGGAATATTGGTAATGAATAGCATGTCAAGTCCTACTTTACCCTATCTGAAGGTGTGTTAATTTTAAGAGTGATTATCTGTTAAAAGTTTTAAGTTTGGTCAAAACGATTCACAGATAAAAAATAAATTGATATCTTTTTCTAGAGGGTTAATGAATTTATTCTGTGAGTAGTAAAAGTCTAACACGTGTTGGGGGTGGGGGGGAGGAGAAATGGCCAGAAACCGTCTTATATTACTTGAAATTGCCCAAATAAGCATCAAATTACTCAAGAAAAAAGTCTAGAGGAATTTTAATTTGTTCAAGAAACGCAATGCCTACCATATTTTTCGTTGACTGCTTTAGTCACTAAACAATTTACCCTAATTATATTTCTAAATCATTATCACTGTTTGAATTTACTCCAATATTTATTTTGTATGCCTTCTCTTTTGCCCCTTTGAGAATTGGCCTGTTGATATAATTTATTACCCATTGCAAACTTTAAATAATATATAAAACGTAACTTGATTTATTTAAGTGCCATCTATTATGGCTATTGTAACAATGTGTCAAGAACAACGTAACTATTATTTTTTTTCTAAATATTTATTGATACTTATGGCTGTATACATCATACACAACAAGCATATTTGAGGAAAATAATTTCAATGACATGTCAATAACATGTAATGAACTGCTCACTAGTAGCACTTCAATGAAAATTTTACATTTGAAGGTCTTTTCACCATCTTCTTTTCAGGTGTCTCGTAGGATTTTCGGGAACTGAGTGTGAGGCAATTTGGGAAATTGGTGGATTATAGAGGTATGAAAGGATAGGTATATAGTTTGGGCCAAATCAGCAACATACGGGCCCTTTATATCTTTATGGGTTAGTTTGTTATTATGACATAATAAGGAGCACGGTGGATTTTACGAAGAATTTTGGATTGTAAGCATTAGATAGGAGATGAATTGGAAGATTTAGTGGAACCCCAAATCTCAACTCCGTATGTCCAAATGGGTTTAATTATTGTCATGTATTGTCATGTAACTAAGTAATTTGTAATTTATTAGGAGCTTTTGAACGCTTGTAAAGTATAAGTTGGAATAGCAGAGGACTTGATGGCCGAGCGAGTTGGGGCAAGGGTCTCAGCGCACTGGAAGGGTTAAAACTCATTTCGTGGTAGACCCACATGTCCTTCCTATATTGGCTAGGATGGGTTGATAACCTGTAGGATAACCCGTCCTTCCTGCCAAAGTTGGAGTAAGGACGTTAAGTCCTAATAAGAAAAAAAAAATTGTGGAAGTCGAAAACGACAAGCAGTACTTGTCTTTAAAGTCTGACATGTAAAAGATCTAATTTAAAATTAATTTAATTTAAACTTTTATAAAGAGTGCTCTGATCAACTCACATGACAAGGAATTGATTTTCAAATGCTCGGCAGTCCCTGCTAGTTTTGGTCTGATCCGCAACTGAGCCGTATTCATCAAACTATAAATATCTACTTCTTCTTTTTACACATGTTCAATTGAAAATAAATTCTTAAAGATAATAAAAGTGATGTTAGATTACTTTTCCATTTTATGAGTGTGTATGTTACGTATTCATTACCTGAAGAAAACATTCAGTTCAACTAGGATATCCGTTTAAACTAATTGTTTTTCTACCGATTGTTTAATTGTTTATTTATTTTTCACAATCAGGAGATTAAATAACATTTATAGAGGTAAATTGAAATTAAAATTAGTATAATCCTTTGAGTTTCGAGTCAGTGGAGTAATTGGCATGATTAAATCAACTATTAAAAATTATAAATATAACAACCATGTTAATAATAATAATGACGAATAGTTAAATAAAAGAACTCAAAACATTCCCATGACGACATTACTTGATAGTATATGCTAATGTATTTTTAAGTAACATATGGTACTTCATTTTGAAGTAATTATAAAGATTATTAATCGTTTTTCACGCACCCGGCAGGATAGCTCTGGCTGCCAAACAAGGTGATTGCATAGGCATTAAGCAAGTAAAACAATTTATCGCTACATCAATCACAATTATGTCCAATTACTAAGTGATTGATAAAATAATATTCATTGCTCAAAATAATAGACTGCTAAAAGGGAGATGTAGAACGGCATAAATCATTTCCTAACAGGATATTCAGCTCTTGAAATAATTCGACCAAGTATTAATAATTCAACATCAATCATTAAAGGAGCTACCGCAATAAGGAATGTGGCTAATGAAAATAGCCAATTTTGATGGAGTTATCAACTATAAAATAAATTAACAATTATATTGTATCATTAAAGTCTGAATAATATTATTTCAGGAAGTAAATGAATGTTTTTTCTTTCAAAATATCGATATACCATTACGTATCTTACGATATTTCGTTCTCTTTATTCTATAAAAGTACAACATGCAAATATATATATTAAACAAAAAAGTAACAAAAACTTAAATAAAATTGGTTTAAATGAGGGAAAGTTTTTAATATTCAATGCTTTTAGTGCTACTTTTCCAATTGTTTATTGCTGCACTGCTCTCACCTACCCTAACGAAGACATCATAAATCGTTACTGGGAGGCTCGTTGTCGGATGGCTGAACTGCTTCAGACGGGCCTTGGATAAATAAACAAATAAAAATAAAAATAAATAATCTAAACCATTCTAACATAAAAAAAAAGTACTTAGCACTATCATCTATTTTTGATATTTAGAGATTCTACATTAGATTCACACATTTGATTATACCGCGTTTATATTTAAAAAAATTAAATTCAAGAACACGTGTTTCGTATAAAGAAACATAATTAGGGCTGTGAAGTGGACGCCGCTTATAAGACTCATGGGTTATAAGGTTCAGCGGCCTTATAAGACTCAAAAATGACTTGAACGTTCCGGACGTATTTAAATACACACAAAAAAAAATCGGTCATAAGACTCGCCATTCCGGATACAAGACTCATTTTCTCCGAAATCAAAAAATAAAAACAGTCCCGTACACCTTGTTTTCGTCGAAACGGTCGCTTAGCAACCGCGACAATACTTCCTCGAATCATCCAAATGTTCTAGATCAAAGCAATGAGGAACTCACGAATCAGTCTTTATTCAAGTGTCAAGTTGCAAACGTCGAGCTCTTAGTTTTTTTTTTTAAGAAGTATTTTTGGGACAACGCGAGGCATTTAACGTTTCAGTGTTTTTGAAAATGAGTAAAGTAAAGCGTCGAGCTCTAGTTTCAGTGACAAAAGCTTAGAAATTTTAGAGAAGTACAAGGCGACAGAAGAATTCTTCCAAAAATGGGACAACGCGACAAATAATAATATTATTAATAATATACAGCAGAACGAGTAAACTTAACGTTTCACAAAATGTATATGATCTAAATTCTTTATGGCAGGTTTTTTTTACATAATAGAAAAATAGACCAGAAATCGAAAGTAAAGCATTACGAAATAAATCTAAATCGGAAACTCAATAGGGGTGAAGAGGATGCTAATGTTGAGTGCGCGGTAAAATAATGGTTTCTAAAGGTTAGGGATAAATAAAGAAAAAAAGAAAAGAAGATAACATTTTACAGATTAGAGGAGATAGAATTAAATAAGAAAAAAAAAAAATAATAAAAAATAAAATGCTCGCGTTTTTGTATGTACAGGAACTTTGCTTTGCCAAAAATAATAATTTTTGCAGAAGTTAAAAGTCTGGATGAGGGAGGTAATTTAGATAAGGAGGGATGGAGTTCAAGGCGAGCAGAAGAAGCGTGGTTTGAAGTTCTATGGGACGGGGTACAGATCAGAAAGACGATCTGGAAAAAATTGGAGCTTATTGTAAATATAAGAAGGTTGGAATTGATAATTTGGTATAGGAATGTTCCATGGAAATATTGTTTACGAAAGTGGGATAGAGCCAATTTATTTGTTGGGAAAGGGACAACTACCGAAGACAAACCTGACGAAGCAGTGTATATATGTATACACCCATATATTGATTAAATGCAATATATAAAATAACATCAAATATAAATATAACATACTCTAGACATTTCCATGTTTTTTTCTATTGATTCTAATAAATATCAGTTTATTCATTTTTTTTTAAATTAGTCATTGATCGCATAAAGACATTAGCACCTTGTATACATATATACCATATATATATACATATATACATATATACATATATACCATGAAGAAATATACTTTATTTAATTTTTCTACACCGTCAATATTTAATATGGCCTCGATATTGTGATTATCAGAGGACATTGTGATGTATGGCTGAAGAAACTGTTGTCTATATTCCTTGAACGTTGTAGGGCAATAGAGAAGGATGTGGTATAAGCTATTGGAGATATAATGACTGCATGATATGCAAGTTTCCTGTGATTTGAATAAAAAAGTTTTGTTTTTAGTATATAATTTAATATGTTCTTGGTTAGCGACTCTTAATTGACTTACACACCTTAACTTTTTTATGTGTACTTTGTATGTTAAGTACGTTTCGGGATTTGAGATATTGTAGTTGCAGAGTAATCGGTATAATGAGAAGTTGGTTGACCTGAGAACTCTTTGAATGTCCATTGAGATATAGAAGTTCTGTGATTTATCTAAGATGACATCTTTGTATCTGACAAGGCCGTTGGAAGGATGGGCAGGGAGCTCCTCTGTAAAGTGACTAAGCTCAGCTATCGCCTTAACTTGAGATACCCAATTATACTCCACATCAGGGTTATCACTGTCTAGTGCTTTCAGTCTATTAAAGCACAGTTTTGGCAGTCTCTCGTCAGGCATTAGTGAAAGTTTCGTCCATAGGTTCATCAAGTTTTTGATAACCTTCAGGCTCAGTGAGGTTCTCCCAGTCTCGTGGCGAACTATATAGTTTGTAGTGTTCCTGGGCCAACCAAAAAGATATTTTATGAATTTAAGCTGCGCTATCTCGATCGCCTCGAGATACTTGAGACTCCATATTTCAGAAGCATATAGTAAGGTTGAGGAGACCATTGAGTCAAATAACGCTTTTTTTGCTTTCCAGGAATCGCTTTGGCCTTTTTTCAGAAAGTCTATTACTCTTGCAGATGTTACTGATGATCTCTGGATGAAGTGCTGCCATGCTTTTTTAAATTTGCCTGTTTGTGTAAAGGGTAATCCGCAATAAGTGTAGCTTAAAAAAAAAGAAAATATTGCCTACCAAAAAACCAATGGAGAGCAAGGTGATGCAGATTCCACAGATGCTAGATTATGGCTTGAAAGAATCTCTTATCGCCGAATTTTCACCCTCCGACGTGTTCAATGCAGATGAAACAGGCCTATTCTACAGAGCACTACCTGAACACACTTATATCCTTAAAAATGAAAGAGCCAAAGGAACAAAGGCCTGCAGAGAAAGGGTGACACTGCTGTGTTGTGCCAGTAAGATGGGAGAGAAGAAAAAATTGCTTGTTATTGGAAAGACTAAGCAGCGTTGTTTCAAAGGTGTTAATGTTCTACCCGTTGACTACACAGAAAATGAAAATTCATGGATGAATCAAGAAATATTTAGTGAATGGTTGACAAAATGGGATAAACAGTTCAACAAGAAAATGTTGTTATTGGTAGACAGCTGCACAGCTCGCAATGTAAATTTGAATTTGAAGAACATCAAGCTTGTTTTCTTAACTACTAAGACTACGTCACTAATGAGCCGTGTGACAAAGGATTCATTCGCACTTTTAAAGTATATTATAGGTCAAGAATGAGAAAAAACGTTATCACTCTTATAGACGAAACCTTGAAATTGCAACCAAATTCAAATTCGACTTTAAAGCAAACGACCTCGCCAAGAGAATCAACCTTCTGGAGACTTTACAGCTGGCCAATGAAGCATGGAATCACGTCAGTAATGTGACGATTCGAAACTGCTTCTAGCACGGAGGTTTTGTAAAAACAGAAGAAGAGCAGAAGAAGGAGGATTATGGCTGCATTTTAGAGAAGCCAGAAGACCTAACTGCAAAGTCCTAAGAGGAGTGGATATCGACCACACTCTTGAAACCTCTGAGGACCTGATCGGTGAGTCTGTCATGAGAGAAGCCAGAAGCAGCAGCTCATCGAATGTCACGAACGATGACGAAGTTGACAAGGAGGAAACTGATGAACTGATGATCGTACACGCTATTTATATTAACTGATAAAATAAAGTTTTTTTTCATAAATTAAAGACATTTTTAATATTATTTTTTCCTTTTCGCCTATAAGACTCACTTTTTGTTGATCCCAAAGTGAGTCTTATAAGCGGCGTCCACTGTACATGTATTTGCATATTTCTCCTTGCCAACTAAAACATCTAATATCATTAAAATGTATATCTTATGAGGCATTTGGAATCAATTTGAGTTACTTTAATTTTGCATATTTAAACATATGTTGCTACTAATACATATTTCAAACTGTAATTGCGTATTTATGTTTTTTGGTACAATGGGTACTTGGCCATGTAAACTAAAATCTAAATTTTATATTCAGTACAATTTTCAAAATACCTTTGTGACTTAAATTGTGCCGAAATTTTGAAATTACCCGTGTATATTTGGCAAATCAGCATTAAGCTTTTGAAAATTTTTGTACTGAGTAGAAAATAAATAAATAAATATATATAAATGAAAACCGAAAATAGCAACTGGAACAGCTCCTATTTTTTTCCCCACCTTATAAATGAGTTTGTGCAGGCGCTGATTCTTCCCTTGGCGTGAACTTAGAAGTTGCTTCTCTGAATATTGTTTAATCGGATTAATTTTTTCGTTCTCGCTCCTCTCAAATACATGATTTTTTTCACTTTCATTTTCCTTCTTACTCCTAGCATTCCATTTCTCAGTCTCTCACGAAGTGTCCATCAAGATATATCATTCGTTATCTGTTTATTTGTGTACCCCTAACATGCCGAAAATTGTTCTTGCAAAGACGGGTGATGGAGACGTTTTACCTCTTCACGTTTCATAACGTGTTTTATTTTTTAATATTCGCCTAGTCTTTTTTTTTTTAACAGTCTTCTTTCTATTGTTTCCCTTTTAAACACAATTGATTACTTAAACTTTACTTTGTACTGATGTATAAGTATGTATTGTAATTTTATAAATAATGTAGATAATTGCATACTTTAGGTATTTAATTGCACATTTGACCCAATAAAAAAAAAAATCGTTTAGTTCAGACTGAATCTAATAGTAATTACAGTTAGTAGTTCTGTAATTGTAGTTTCATTATGGTCATATATTCAGTAGTGCAACCTTAGGTAGTTTAAGAATGTAAAATAAGTCGTTAAAAAAACCATATAACATTATTTTAGTTTTACCTTTAGAAGATTACATTTGCTATTTTAATATATAAAAAAGAAATTCTATTTTTTAACATTATACTAATAATAAGAGAAGAATATAATATAATAACAACATTTTAATTTCTATGTCCCACATTCAAATTGTTTAATACATTTTTAAAAAATACTCTCATACGTCTGTACAAATTTATTTTAATACAAAATACGAGGACTGTCCTCTAATAAATATGAAATCGAGAGCATGGATAAATAAAATTGTGATATCTTGTTAATAAATTATATGGCTTTCAATTTCCATGGAAAGAGATGACGAGATTCTAATAATAGGTTGTTTCAAAAGCCAAGATGGCGGTCAGGGATTCGTCGACATGGAAACAAAAGGCTTATATCATTCCCAGTTTCCTTCCAGTCTTCCTCATTTCTGACAAACTGGATCGATTAAATAAACAATTCATGAAATTTTAACTAAATACGTACAAATTACATGATGACATTCCTTTACTCCGATCGAAAGTTTTGTTAATGAGTGTGCATTTAAATATCAAGTGTGAAATTATATGTATACTAGCATCCCCTGCCGCGGCTTCGCTTGCTCTCATAAGTAACTTAGATAACTTTAACTAATAATTCAAGTTTTATTTGTTGTAGATATGAATCTTGAATTGAACAATGCAATTAAGCATTGTTTCTTCAATGATATTTTCACGCATACCAGTAATTTTTACCTGGTTAAAATTGCTCTCATTCATTTATTAATTTTAATATATTAGTTGGTAATCCAGTCGAACAGAGACTATTGAAAAACTCTCGCAGGTACTGGACTGCATTATCATCAGTGCTTGCAACTAAAGACCCATGGTTCATATTTTTACACACAGTGTCAAAAAGCAAAGGATCGAAATTTTGATTTGGTTATAATTTTTATTCGGCAGAATCAATTTTATCGATATCCTCTAGCTGAACTTTAATTTCTTATCTTAAAAGCCTCAAATCTCGATTTTATTTCTTGGTATTGTACATTTACATTATTATTATTGTTAACTTTACTATTGCAAATCTTCCTAAAACTATGAATATGATGTAGTTAAAATTTGGTTTAGATTGGTAAACTAAAACTATTGCAAAATATCGCTTGCCACATATCATTCGATTTTTAAACTTCACTGGAATCCACAAGTAACATCAAATATTTATATAGTTTTTTTTGTTTTTTTTTATAACAATTTAATTGAATTAAGTTAATTTTATTATCAATTTCTAGCTACAGTAGAAACTCGATAGTTCGTCAATAGTGGGGGAGAGGGGGTGACGAAATAACGGAAATAACGAATTACAGAATTTTGCTTGTAAAATAACCAAAAAGCATTTTAAACTACATAATTGTAATTTTTTTTTTACAATTTATTGAATGTAAATACGAACAGATTGTGATTTAAAGTGTTTAAAGCAGTTAGAATTGAAAGCCGTGAACAACTGACTTGATAATTGATAATTCTGGGCTCGTCTACTTACTGTTGGAAAAATAAGAACAAATGTCCGACTGATTATTCTTTTTGAGTTGAAGATGCAGGGAAGGGAGGAAAATAATTGTACTGATTATAATTAGATTAAAACATTGGACTTGAGTGACAATGACAAAAAACACAAAAAAAGCTAAATACTTGCCGCATTCCATCAGGAGTGAAATATCAGATTCACATTGCTGCTCCAAACCACTCAATGCACTTAGTTAACATTTCCTCTACTTCTTTGCATAGAATAGTGGAAGAATTAGAAACGTCATCGTCATCACCTTTTTCATCACTAGATTCATTTTGAGCATTCAGCACTTGTTCTATAATTCCATTGTCATTTAAAATATCATATCCTACATCCGTACTATCCATGTTTAACCAGCTGCTTACCTCTTGCTTATCTTTTCTCATTTTATAACCTGGAGAAGAAGTTGCTGAGCCAGATGCTAATGTTTTCTTAGGAAGAGCTTTCCAGTATTAACTGATTCCGGGAATTCGTCAACTGCAATCTTACTTCTTTTCATCTCTTACTACAATCTATGGAGGGATCGACTCTGGGCTTGTTATATTTGTTTGTTACTATTAAATGATTTACAAAAAGTATCATTTCATAGTAACAAACAGCATAAGACCGAGCAGGAGCATGAGCAGGAGCATGAGGAGAAGCAGGAGCATGAGGAGGAGCAGGAGCATGAGGAGGAGCAGGAGCATGAGCAGGAGCATGAGCACGCGGAGGAGCTTGAGCTTGAGAAGGAGCAAGAGCATGAGGAGGAGCATTTTTTTCTGTTTTTTTTTAAATTGGCAACTATAAATAACAAAATTAAATACGTATGTAATTCATTTTTCCTCTTCTACTTATGTAGTTTACCTCTTAGTGTAAAAAAAAATTCTTCATCACAACCAACATTCAGAAGCTGACGGCAAAATTGAGGTATATGTTTATTATCATTGGGTTTTAAACCTTATATTGAGCAGCGTCATCTAGAAATTATTTTTATTTCGTTCAACTTACCACAGGTGTTCAGTTGTTTGTGCAGGTGATTTGTTATTTATAGTTGCCAATTAAAAAAAAAAAAAAAAAAAAAAAAAAAAAAACCTGACGAATTACAGAATAAGACGAATTATCGAGTGACGAAATAACGAGTTTCCACTGTATACCTAACACCGTATCACTGTAACCTCTCTTGAATGGCGCTCGTCACCTATCGGTCAATGATAAAACTTCTTTGCGCACCTAGGGTTGCCATCTGTCCGGCCTTTTACGGCCGTGTCCGGCCAAATATTTGTGTGTCCGGCTTGTCCGGCATTTGTTAGGCTTTTTCGTCTTCTCGTTGATAGTAACAATTTTATGGTGTGGCGGAAATGGGACTGTGTTCAGATCTTGGAAACTCCTTCCCCTCTTACCTTTTGAACTACGCACTCGCGCGCAGTTTTTTTCACCACTAGGATCAAGTAACACAATCAGTTCTTGTGTTTTCTGCAGTATTCAGTCAGTGGAGACCGAATATTCGGTGAGTTAATTTTATAATTTTTTTTAAGTTGCGTTGTTATGTTATTTACAAACCTCAAATACAAGTAAAACATACATCATTTTCTTTCAGAACTCACTATGTCGAAAAGAAAATGTATATTTTCTGATACCCTACAAAGTCAGTACAAGATGTTTAAATCTAGGAAAGAGCCATGGTATGCAACATGTTTAATTTGTGACCAAATAATTTCAATAGCTAATAAGGGCAAAGCTGACTTAGAAAAGCATTTAAAAACCGAAAAACATAAAATGAAGATTCCTAGCAGGCTAAGAATTTATGGATTTTTATTATTTTTAGGAACATTTCAGATTGCTTTATAATTGGCTTTTTAATTTTAATCTATTTATTTTCTCCTTATAAGAGTGTATATATTTTTATATTTGTATAATGAAAACTTTTAGTTTACTGCCAAAGTGGAGCTGTAATTTATTTATTTTTGTTTTATATAAGTGAAATCTATAGAAGACTTCACTTATATAATATAATAGACTTGTTTCAGCTAGTTATTAATTTTAATGCCATACATTAAGATCAAAAGATTAAGGATAGGACTATAAATAAGTGGTTAATGTTATAACTAAAAACTTAAAACTGTATTATAAATTATGTAATATATCTTTGATTAATTAAAAATTATTATTTAACTTATCTTGACAGAGTTTTTTTATTATTGACGTTATTTCCAACTTTAAAAACGTATGTTTCCGGCTTTATAAAAGGTATGTTTGGCTTTTAAAGATTATGTCCGGCTTTTGTGGCAAATGTCCGGCTTTTGTGGCAAATGTCCGGCATAATACAGCGCCAAGTCCGGCTTTTGTATTTAAGGAGATGGCAACCCTATGCGCACCACATATTTATCTGTTTTTTAACAATAATTTCATAAAAAATATGTACATTTTAGTACTGCTAAACCTTCATTGAAGTATTAAGATGGTGTAGTTAAAATTTGGTACAGGTTTTTGTGGTTAGTCATTCTTATATAGTCCAAAACGAAAAAGACGGAATAAAAACCGGTTTAATTAAAATTTAATAATAAAAGCAATATTTTACTTGAAAAAATGTTTATTATTTATCTTATTTTTTTAAAATATTGTTTAACTAGTTTAAAAATAGCATCTCTACCCAAATCCGGCTTGCCTGTAGGAAGAAGCAACGAATTGCCTCATTTGCCACACTTCAGCACAAGACATTCAGATCAAACTTTTTTTTTTTAAAGTATAGTCGATTTAATTTTTGTATTTTAATATTAATAGAAATGCTTTTAACATGGTATCAAAACATTAAACAGCACACAGCAGTTTACTTATGATTAAATTCTAGATGCAAAGGAAAATCACTACTTCATGATTTTGTTTAAAAGTTTATTTTATTATGTAACTATGAAATTGGTGTGAGGCGCATTGCATTCTAAATGTTGGGAAAAAAAAAAAAAAAAAAAAAAAAAAAAAGGAAATGAACATAAGTGGTAAAATGTATTATTTTTATGAACAGTCTCTAAATGAAAAGAACAGCAATTTATAATTAAATGGCAATACTTAAAATCCTGAGAAGTCATAAATAAGTGGCAAAGTGTAAGAAGAATATAATTTAAAACTAATAATATTATGTTATTATTATTAGAATGATATCATGTTGTTAATTGTTGTAAAAACGACAAGGGCAGTGGAAAACGGAACCTGAATAAAAATATTTGCGTATTATTATTTTACTCCTAAAGGTGTAAAATAATAATACCTAAATGGAAAAACTGTGGTTACTTTTATTTAAAACCATGCTTTCATTGAAGAGCAATGATGGATTTTAATGTACAGATAAATCGGAAAAACTTCGCTGCAAGGTTAGTATCAGATGATTTGATGACAGTTGTTTAGGCAAGCCATTTAAGGGTAGAGATGCAAGAATTAAAAAAAAAAAATGTGATAGACTAGCTTTTTTTTTAATACTCATTGACTTGAAAACTAAATGTGAATCCACCCTTTTTTTCTGCACTAGATTCATTGTTAAGGGGTTATGAATAGTGGGACGATTTTGGATAGGAATTTCAAGGTGCATGGAACTTCATAGTATTATTTAGTGATATGGCTTACTAAACGTTTGCGGTAGAGAGTATATTAAGTTATACCACCGACTTAAGCCTTAAGTCACCGGCTTTTGATTGCAGTGGAATGACAGTTGGACAGACAGTGTCCAGTGAGACACGCAGGTACACCATACATCCGCAGGTACCATCCGCTGGCCTCTCAACGATTTCAGCTACTCTATAGTCGTTAGGAACAGTATGCTTATTTTTAATAGAGACAATACAGCTAGTTTTTTTTTTATTATTAACTTAAGTGTCCTTCAATCCTTCAATTTTTGGGTGATTTCGTGATCGCGTGAAAAAGGAGGATCACCCTCTTCCGCATATCAAGTTTCTTGTGGAACGTTATTTCTTGTTTGGGCCTTTAATCTTAACAAATTGATTATAACTAAGACAGTGTCTACATGATAACATTTTGGCAAGAAGGTATTCAGCGGCAAGTATACAGGATTCAATGTAAGCACCATAAAAAACCCAATAGCATATCTAAAAATACGTGGTTACAGATGAATGGGACGAAATCTTCCCCACGACCTTTCATTTTTTTTTACGAATGTTGAGTTTGAAAGACTATTATATTCTTCTGCAATATTTAGGTAGTACTTTGAAATTTGCTAAATATTTTTATCATTATACAGAGTGTTTAGCAAAAACCTGCAGTAAATTTGGGAGTAGATTCTGGGTATAAATTATAACGAAAAATTCTATATAAACTATAAATCTTTTCATATTTATAATTTTATATTTTTTAAAAAGCTCTGAAAAAATGGCCTATTCATAAAATTAAATCGCTATATCCAGTAATTAACTTCGTGTTCTAAACATAAGAAATAGCCAGTTCTTATTTTCGTTGCAAAACAACTTATCTTGCTATCTTTTCTCTCATATTTAGAAACGTCTTTCCAGTCCACAGCTCGGCGATGTCCATCAAGATTTTATCACATTGTACTGCAGCATGTATGTATAAATATTTTAGAGAGGGGGGCATTATGAACAATTATTTTAAATCAATTATGTAAATTATACCTACTTATATTACTTCCTGTAAAATAAAATTGATTGAATTCCGCTATCTTAAAACGAAATTCTCTTAATATTTATTTCAGATGCTCCCGAAATGCCGCAGTTGCATTTCCTTGTTTTTTTTAATTAACCTTCCGCCGGTCGCGCCTATTGCCGTAACACGAGCGGTCGCGCGCTGTACAAAGTACAACACCCTGTTTTTTATACGTTTTTGTCCAAATTTTGTATTAAATCTATTAAATGTTATATATGTACAAAATATTACCTATGATGATGATATTTTAAAATATGTTTATGACTGAAAATAATAAAAAAAACAAATTTATAACTAGATAAATTTTTATGTACAATATTACAGTCAAATATAATTATTTGCAAGTTTAAAATGGTTATTTTTATGATCAATTATGTTAAACAAATGTTTTTGAGGAATGATTTTTACAAATAAAATGTAGATGTCCCCTGGTTGCCTCACTATCACTACCCTCAACATAGGTTTCTGTATCATGAACTAAAACATTTTCTATTTGCTATCCACTCAATTCCGGTTCTTCTTTCATTCTCGACTAGGTCTGTAAAATTCGAGGAATATTTAGGAATTTTATAGGTTTCCACCAAATCAAAACATTTCGAATAATTAATACTTCTCTGACATGATAAACAAAAGTATAAATGCAAAAGAATCCTACTTACATTATATCGAATCCAGCAGATTACCGAGAAAGAACTAAAAGGAGAGCGGTCGCTTGTTGTACTTTGTGCAACACTGATGACAATCACTAACTATATTCCAGGAAGGATATTACTCTCCCTATCTGAAGAGATGAGTCACTCGAGGAATAGCTAAAGCCAATTTCCCATTAAGCTCATCGGAAGTGAGATAGAGAGAAAACAAGCCGGGTGTTGAACAAAATACAACGGCGCGACCGGTGCACATTGGGGCCAGTCGTGAATCTAGCGGGACCAAAGTCTGAAAGCGACCGTATGGATAATGTCAATATATGATTGAAAAACTCGTCTGTAACAATTTCTCTGAAATTTTGTTCAGTAATAAATAAATAGAATTTGTAATATATATAATTCAGGGTAATGTTTTATCACACTATAAGCTTTAACACTTTAATACTTAATTTCTATGTTAAAACGAGTATAATTCAAACACATTATATTGTTTTAAACTGAAAAGAAAATTATAGTCTATAATGACAATTCACTTAAATCGAGATTATCACTACCAGTCCGCAAAGCTTTAACCAATTCCAATCGCTCACTAGAGTACTCCGCCTAAAACACAATTTTTGTTGCTACTGATAAACGGGCAGTAAAATGCAATATATTCACTAAAATTAAATGTCCACAGACACACATAACCATAATTTAAGATCTACGTTTACCTACTTAAAAAGTTTCAGATTAAAACATGAATAGGTTTTTTTACTTGTGAATTTTTAATTGGCGTACCGTCTGAGTATCTAAAATGCAATAAAATTTAAAAAAAATTTACTAATACTTACTATCTTGAATGCAATTCATCTTGAAATTTTGCAAAAAAAAAGAAAACGTAATACAATGTTCACTGTCGAGTGCTGGATAGAATACTAACTTAATTCTTAAATCGTACAGAATTAAAGAAGTTTTAATTATTTGGAAGTTTAAATTGAATTGCTTTATTGACATTGCCTCAGCCTGATTCACTTCGTTTCATGCCTTCCAACATTTAGCCTGTTAGATCAACCACTTTCTGCATGGAAAAATCAAACTTCATTTTTGGACTTTTGAGCCGCTAGATTCACGAATGGCGTCACTGTGCGGTGGGGTGCGGTTAACAGAGGAAAAGATGTAAATATGAGAGCCCTCTTTTGTTTTTGATTTTAAATTACTTTAAATTGAAAAATTCCAGATTTCTGTCTTTCTTTTACAACTATAACAAGTTTCCTAAATGTGAGAAGGCAAAACATGATTAACATAAATTATTTCAATTTAAAGCCTATGAATTTTGAAAACTTTTGCTTATTGTTGGATATGGTTAAAGGTGAAAAAAATCCAAACAATATTTTTAAACAATTTACATCAGACACTCAAGGCGTATTGAATATGATAACAGATATAAGAAAACTGGCTACTGGACGTTCGGCAAAATTAAGATGTACTAGATTATTCAAAAAATTAAAAGATGTTCCTGAAGAGAAAAAAATTAGTTTCCTAAAAAACCTTCTTGTTACCAAACATTAATATTAATTTTATAACCAACAAAAAAATGGCCAAGATTTTGTAATGGAACTGTAATGGTCTAATTTGTCATATAGACCTGTTTAAAGTTTTATTATCTATACATGACACCCCCCTGCATTCAATATTAAACCACCACTCTTTGACTACCAAATCATAAGCAAATTCAAGAAACAAAAGTTTAAACGTTTTGATTAAATCTATTTACACCAATCTCTTCCACAAAGAAAATATTTTTCTGTGGACTTCAGGGAGATAACACCATTCTTTGGGGCTCACAGAATCAAGAGGTAATATATTAATCAAATTTTTGGAAATGAATAACATAAGAAAAAAAAAACATAACATCAGACCAATTATTCCTTAGGTGGGAACATATCGAGACTATAAGAAAACAAATCAATTGTCCCATGAAACGATGGAACTTTAGTATACTTCGTAAAAGTTTCTAAGACCTGAATAATAAAAGCGAAGAAGAGAGCCTGATTATTGAAGACTTAGAGGAGTTCAAAAAATTAAGGGCCTATGCCAACAGTAGGGAAATATGGTCTAAAAGGAGAATATTAAGGGAAATAAAAAAATTTTAAAAAAATCCACATAAACGGAGTCAAAAGGACAACACAGATCCAATGAGTTCGGTGAATTTTTCAAAAGGTTTCAGCCACAGAAAATTATGATCTCATAAACCTATTAGTATACTGAATGTTAAGGTAAATATAACACTTTGGAAGAAATTAATAAAGCTAAAGAAAAATATTTTGAGATACCTATATATTTATTAAAAAACTCCCCATGTACCAAAGCTAGGTCAAACGGAACCACCCTGTTTATTCAAACAAAAAGTAAAATTTCCAGACAAAGGAATCTAAAAGAAAAGTGGAAGGGATACAGGTGTATATATTCTCGGGGAAACGAAGGGAGAGTTTTGGTGGAAGAGTTGACCGACGGAAGAGTGGACGAAGAGAGGAGAGGCCATCCTCTGATCTCTCGGGGCCCGCCCAGAGAGACAGGAAGGAAGCTGATTATGACCGGATCTTTTACTCCATTTTGATAAGTACAGAATCTGTAATAAGTTTATATTTGGTAAATTGTGTGCACCTTATCTATGATATAATCATTTCATAAATAAAGTAAGTTGAATATTCATGATAATTATTCTCTTTCCTAAATGCCACTTACTGAATTGGTACGTGTCAGATCATAAATCCAATAATACAAAAAACATTAATTGGGGGCTCTATGGATTAATTATTTCTAAAAAATCCCAAGAGCAACATAGCATTTATGGCATCCCTTGAGTAGGACGTACTTCCAATTCATTAATTAAATAATTGTAGGTAAAAATTTTTTTTTTGTCTTGTAAATTTTGTAATGAGTGGCATTAGGATAATTATATGAAGTTTCTGCATTCAAGAAACACGTTTATTAAACCACCACTCTTTTGACTTCAGTAATTACCAAATCATAAGAAAAAGACCTAAAATCATACACAGCTTGGGGAGGTGTATGTATAATTGTCAGAAATGGAGTATACTTCGAAAAGTTAAACCTGAATACTGATTTTGAAGCCGTTGCCATCAGGATCTATTTACCAAATCCAATCAGTCTTTACGTTCCACAAAGAAAATATTTTTCTGTGGAAGAATTGTTCGATTTAACGAATCAACTACCAAAACCCTTTTATATTTTGGGAGATATGAATGGACACCATCCTCTTTGGGGCTCATCTTTTACAGAATCAAGAGGTAATATATTAATCAAATTTTTGGAAATGAATAACAATGTATGTTTATTGAATGATGGAACAAAAACACATAACATCAGCAATAAAACACTATCAACCCCAGGTCTTAGCTTTTGTGACCGAAGTCTCTTATAAATCCAGGTTTTTAAAGGAAATAACTTAACATTTGTAAAAAATATACGATTTCTCGGGATGTGGGTAGACAGGCGATTGAGGTGGACTGTCTATTTACAAAGGCTAAGAACGGATTGCCTAAAATTATTAAACATTCTTAAAGTTGTATCAGGAATGAGTTGGGGAGTCGATAGAAAAACACTCCTAATGCTCTATCGAACTCTAATTAGAAGCAAGATAGACTTTGGTAGTATAGTATATAATTCCGCTTCAGAAACAACTCTCAAAATAATCGATACAATCCATAACACTGCAATTAGAATATGTACTGGTGCGTTCAGATCTTCACCAGTTGAACGCCTATACGACCTAACCGAGCCTAGCTTTAAGAAGATCCTACCTTACACTATCTTACAACTCAACTCTGATTTCCAAACCAGATCATCCAAATCATAACATTTTTCATAACCTTAATAGTAAACAAGGAAACAATCTGGTGGGCATTGCAAGTAGAACCCAAAATCTCCTCCAACATTGTTTTTTCGATGTGACAATACTTACATAAAGGTTGATACATCCCTTAAGGAAAAGATTGAAGACGACAACCCCATCACTAAAAAAAGACTTTTTGCAGAACTAAGGCAAAAGTATCCAAACCACGAAACAATTTTTACTGATGCATCGAAAACTGATGGAGAAGTCGGTTGTGCAGTGGTTTTTTAACAATAGCTTACTAAAATTTAACCTACCGTCACTAAATAGTGTTTTTACAGGAGAACTATTTGCGATCTACCAAGGCCTTCTATTAATACTATCTACAAATACAAAACATGCTCTTTTGGTGACAGACTCTCTAAGTTCATTATTGTCAATAGCTAAAGGCAACTCTGAAAATGCCCTAGTACGGAAGATACCAACTGCCTGTGGGAGATGCACGAGTCGATGGGAGGGGGGGGGATGTGCTAATGTGAAATGAAGCTGCAGACAGTGCAGCAAATCTCGCGAGCCTGAACCAAATAGGAACCATTATTACAGACATTACAATAACTTTTGACTTAAAAACATACTGTAGAAAAAAATTGCTCCAACACTGGAAAATAAAATGGAACGAAATACGCAGCAAACATCTAGAAATTAAACAAGACACCCGACCCTGGTTAACATCTTGCAGAAAATCAAGAATATAAGAAATAATCTTGACGAGACTAAGAATAGGACATTTAGCTTTCACCCACGGTTATCTGATAAGAAGTCTAGAACCACCGATTTGTACAACTTGCATGACAACACTGGCATTGAAACACATTGTAACAACATGTACACTATACTCTGACGCCAGAACAAAGTACAATATCCCCTTAAGTATAGATAAAGCACTGGAAGACACAGAAGACAAAATCAAAAACTTTTTTGAATTTCTAAAATTTTGTAACTTGTTTGACAAAATCTAATATATATATTAAGCCGCTAATGACTCATGTGAGTAGATGCGGAAAGTAACAAAATAAATAAATAAATAAAAAACTAATTTATCTCACTCTGCATTATTTTATCGCAAAGCATTTTTTTTTTTTTTTTTTTTTTTAATGTATATTCAAAGGTATATTATATGAGTAGCTTAATTTCCAGTAGAAAAAGTTTATCACACCTGGCATTTAACAGAGATTTTTTTGCTCGTGTTAATTGAACTAATAATTTAGCTAAAGTGAACATTAACAATTTCATTTTTGTTATGTTCATTTAGACAATACATGAACATCACAATGAAATGCTTCACAGCATTTATTATTAAATAAGTTATTTTTTTATTATTTACAAGACAGTTAATTGTTTTTCAACCTACATTTAGTAATATTATAAAGTAAAAAGGGAAATAAATTACATTTAAATTTTATTTTTGTAGTGTGGATTACAATTTAGCTTTGCAATGCCGTGATGTAATCTAAGACAATAACGCATTTTCATGATTTGAAGATGATGGATATATAACGACAACCTACGATTATTATTATTATACGACCTCAGTTTTTCTGAATCCTCAAATCCTTCTTCACATTATATGGATAACAAACTGTGAATCATCGTGTAATATGGGGGACGACATACTTATTAGTATTATGACTATTAATAATATAACCTGATATTTAATGTACGAATATCCATTTATTTGTTTGTTTTTTTAATAGTACAAATAATTTAGTGTATTTAAACCAGTGTTGGCCAAAATTTAATGAAAATAATTCTCTGTAATTAAATTATTTGTGAAAATGATTCACATCTATAATTCTGCTAATATATTTTTTTAGGGATTGCAATAAAATTTGAGAATCAAGTTTCTGACATACATTTTAAAAGGAGGAATATTTTGAGTTTCAATAATACGTCCGAGATATTTGTCAGCATTAGCTGTATACTTACACTTCCCTACTTTTAACTTAAAACTTTTGTTCTTTATTTCTTGCAAAGGTTGTAGATTTGATTTACATGGTTTCTCGATGTTTTCGAAAATTTAAATATATCATCTATGTAAGTTACACAAAAATAGTCATTATTATTTCTACTTAAAATGATTGATATTTATACCAAACATTTTAAGTAGGAATAAATGAGGAAGAGAAAAAAAAACAAAACAGCAAATACATAAATAATCCCCTCCCTCCCTAATTATTAAAACAATATATTTTAACAGCTAAAAGCATTTTAAAAAGTTAGTAATTATGTAATAAACTTGAATATCAAATTTCATTAAAATATCGGACATATTATTGAAACTCAACTTGATTCTCAAATTTCATTACAATCCCTAAAAAATATAGTAACAGAATTATAGTTGTCAATAATTCTCAGAACTAATTCAATCACAGGGATTAATCCTGACTACATTTTTCCGAACACTGATCTGAACTAATATTGATAAAATTAAAAATAATAATATGTCAAAACTTGGAAAGAACTACTCATCAGTAGCACTTCAATGAAAATTCTACGCAAGGTCTCTTCTTTTCAGAAACCTCGGAGGATTATCGGGAATGGTGTGGGAAGCAAGATGAGAAATTAGAGGATTTGAGTGGTTATGAAGCTTTCTATGAAAGAATATGTATCTGGTTTGGGGTAAATCAGCAACATATAGAACATAAAG
The DNA here is from genome assembly GCA_003667255.2 of Euschistus heros. Taxonomy (NCBI): domain Eukaryota; kingdom Metazoa; phylum Arthropoda; class Insecta; order Hemiptera; family Pentatomidae; genus Euschistus; species Euschistus heros. Next base: position 448,843 of record RCWM02000411.1, on the reverse strand, counting down.
ATCTTTATGGGTACGTTTATTCATGACAAAATAAGGAACATTGAGGATATATCGACATTTAATATTGAAAAATAAATAAAATCCTTACTAAAGGTCAATAATTCAATTCAAAGCCTTTAGCAATCAAGAACAATCATTGAAAAGACCACTTGCGTAAGATCATTTATATTAAGGCTTATATTTGGACTATTCAACTCCTATGATAGTATGACTTTAAACAATCATTATTTGCTATAAAATATTAATAATCGACGATGGGCGATTTTACATTATATAAAAATAAAAATTATTGGGGTCACCTGTGGTGTAGTGGTTAGCATAGCAACTGACTAAACCCAAGCATCGCGGGTTCGCAGCCCGGCAGATGACCTTAGGATTTTTTAAACGGAGTAAAAAATCCTTAGCTATGCTGTCCTTCGGAAGGGACGTAAAATGGGGGTCCCGAGCCTGTGCGAGGTCAGGTACTCGTTAAAGATCCCTATCCTAATTATACCTGGATAGGCAAAATGTAGGACTCCCACCGCAGCATCGTCCGATTAGCCATAGCAGCGCAAAGTGACGTTGACAAACAAACAATAAAAATTAGCAACGAACAAAACTGAGCATGGTAAATTTAAATGTATCCTCATCGAACAGTTACCAAAAGTAGATTAGAAAAAGGTAAATAATATCTGGACCAGCGAAATATATTTAGTGATTTATTATCGAAAAGAACACAATGTTGTAGCTCAAAAATAAAAATAGTTACTTCGAGGAAATACTCCTCAACAAGGAGTTGTTTCAAGTTAGTAAACTTTCATTCGCCCTCGGTCTCAGAATTTATAAAAGTATTTTTAAATTTATAAACATCTTGATGAGAACAGGGTTCTAACAGACCTGTGGAATAACATGGTTAAAAATATCTTATAGGAGCGGTGCGAATGTTGTTGGGACGGAACATTAAATGTCATTAACGACTGCGAGTTGACTAAACAAAGAATTGGGAATTTTAAACTTAATAAATTTTCTGAATCTTTTTAACTAAGAATTAGTTAAAAGAATTACTTTTCTTGTAATATGAATTGTAATTGACTAGCAACATAAATTATAAGCTGTAGATAATAAATTGTATTTTCTGGTTATTAATTTATTTCTTGAATAATTATTGTTTTTTTCAGCTCTTAAATGAATTATTTTTTGTAATCGCAATGTATCGAGAATCGGTTCTTTGTATTGGTATCAGTAAAAAGAATCAATTTATTATTTCATTTGTAGAATGTTTTCTTATTTTCCTGTTTATACATTTAATTAGTATCTACCATATGTGTACATTATCATTGTTATATTATTATTTCTTCTTTATTTTATTTTATTTCTTTCATTTTATGTATTCATTATCTCTCTGACCAGATGAACTAATTTTATTTCTTTTTGTTCTAAGTTGTTATTCTTAAGGGACTTGGTCCCAGACTAAAATTAAGTTTCTATTCTATTCTATCGCGGACCGAAAAATCTTGGTACTGACACACTCTGATATGTGTTTTTATGAACGAACTTAAAAGGCGGTTAAGATGTATATATATATATATATATATATATATATATATATATATATATATATATGATCAGCATTTTTGGATATTTAAAGCCAGCTACAATGGATAGAGTAAAATTACGATTACGATTTAAACAAATCCGCAAAAAACTTTTACTAATATAGACCCAAACCCATTTAACCAAAAACCCACTCCGAAGAAATACTTTTTGATCCCACACTAAGGCAAGTAGTAATTTAGAAAGTCGGTGTACTATGGAATATAATAATAGTCTTAGTAAACAGCTTATCGATTTACTTTTTTTATTGGCATGTGGCCCCCATGGCCAAAAAGAAATACCAAGTAGCTGTGTTTGTCTGTAGTATTGGGAGGTTGTCTATATAAACAGGAGGACAGGTATCACTTCGTAACCTCTCTCTCAAACACCTAGTGAGCCCTCTATACAATATATAAATATAATATAAAACATCTCTATATAAAGACTTTTTACTGTATTGTATTTTGTATTATACCAAGATGTACTTTTTACAGAACTACCTTAAAATGCATCAAGTGCAGAAAATATAATATAAATATATATATATAATATAAAATTTTATATTTCGTATTTGTATTTGTATCTCAAATAAATAAAAATAGAAAGGTATTATATAAAACACGTCGTAATGTAAAAGTAACATGTTGCGACTTGTCATCATAATTAATTTTCAATGACCATTATTTACTCCAATTATGCATATTGTTCAGGTTGTGTTATAATGCAAGAGTGGCTTGTACATGATCTGTGTTAAAATTACATAGCTTCATAGAGGATATAAAATGCAATTTTCGGACGATATAAGTAATAATAATGCCAAACAGCTATTATCAGTGTTTCCAATTATAACAAGAAATGAAATGAAGTTATTTGATAAAAATTACTAATATGGTTTATATTTATTAGTTTTGGACTTAACGTCCGTACATAATCAAACTAGCGAAGGAAGGACGGGTTATCCTACAGTGTACCAACCTATTCTAGCCAAGGAGGAAGGTCAATATTTATTCGTGGGTTCACCACGAAATAAATTTTAACCCGCCCAGGTGGGATTTGAACTCACGACCTTCGGTACAGAGCGCGCTGAGACCTTCGTCCCAACTCACTCAGCCATCAAGCCCCCAGGGTAGTAAGTTCTGTAATCGTTCCTCTTTTTTAATTTTTTATTTATATCAATTTATTGAAATTTACAACAGTACAAATATATACATTAAGTAAACGAGTTGTTAACAATTACAATAACATGTCAAAGCTTGAAAAGAACTACTCATCAGTAGCACTTTAATAAAAATTCTACACTAGAAGATCTCTAGGCCATCTTATTTTCAGACGCATCGGAGGATTATCGGGAATGTAGTTGGAAGCAACTTGAGAAACTAATGGATTTGAGTGGCAATAAACGTTTGCTTAGTAAATGTTGAAGTAGTCTGTAACCACGAGCAGTTTCTTGTCGCTTTAGTCTTGTATGTGGATTCCGAGGAAGACTTTTGCCCAAGTGGGGTCCTAGGAAGCGGATATGTTCAACAGGAATTAGTGGAATATGATTGAAGGATACTGTAGGACATGAAGTCGTAGGTTTACGACGAAGGGTAAAAGTATTTGGTGGGATTTTTTTGGACTTATTTTGATTCTCCATTTTTGACACCATTCTTGAATGTTTAGGATATAGGATTGGTGTGTTGGGAGGCAATGAAGGGATCATTGGTTACTGATAATAAACATGTGTCATCAGCATAAGTGGTGAGAACATTGGTAGGATGAGTTGGGATGTCAGCTGTAAACACTGTATAGAGGTTGGGGCCTAGGATGCTACCTTGAGGAACACCGGCAGATTGGGTAAAGAGGGAGGAATAGAAATATTTGTGGTTTACATAAGAAGTCCTTTCACTGATGTGAGATAGGGACTCATTCCTCCTAAGCTTAATTATTTCTTCTCTAAATTCTGAATCATTTTCTAAATTTTACTATATTTGTTTACAACTTCTAATAAGTTCACGGTGAAAGGACAGATTCCTTGAAGAGAGGAAGTCTTTTGAATATTTGATGTTAATTTCAAGGAATATGGATCTTAAGGACGATACAGCTTTAATGTGAAACTCCTATTTATTTTCGAAAATCGATTAATAAAAATTAGTTATAAATAATTGATTCTGAGGCAGAGTCCATAAAAATTGTCAAGACTTGGTTGGTTTAATGGAACTGCATGCTCAAAGAACTCATTGGTGGCCGGAGTCTTTGATGTTTACAACATAGCCCCTCTTCCCCAGAGGATTTTTCTGGAATTAGAAATTCTTGAAACATAATGCTGATGAATAAAAGTTGATCAGTAAGAGCAAAACTGTGACCTATAATTAATTAATGTTTTTTATCTTGAACTATTTTTGATCCATTCACATGAATAAGGACAGATTTCAATACATTTAACGGGGCTATGAGGAAAACAGGGGTGACACGAATTCAAGAAACAAATTTCATTTAATAATAATAAAAAAATTAAAAGAATTCTTTATCTCTATAACTTGATTATAAAGCCAAGGAATCATAAAGTGGTTACTTGAAATTCTATTACATATATACATAATTATATAACATTAAGGAAAATTAAGTAATCTTTATATTATGTACCTAACCCGTATTGGATTCTAACCCAATACGTATAAACCAATTCAATATTAGTTAGTGGCAGTTAGGAAATAGGGTATTTATTGTGATTAATGTATGTACTTTATTATTATACTGTTATAGGTTGATAAGATAAGGATGAATGTTATACCTAATCTAAGTGAGGGTCAGCATAAAATTTAAATGTCATAATTATCCAGCTAATGATATGGGTACTTATCTTACAGATTTACGGTCTAAGGCGGATTCTTGAGGTTGGTCTTGGTTGTCTTGACCAGGTTCAGTCTTCCTCCATCAAGGGAGCTCTTCCTAGATCGCCTCTCTTTGTTTCATCGTCAGCCGTCTATCCCACGGCCTCGCCACACAGTGGAACGAACGTTAGGGCGGAATGGACATTCGTTAATATCTCCGCTTCTGCTTCTCCTAGAATAATGCTATTGGTACCGTTTTAAAGCTTTTTGAATGGACTATTAAATGATATGCTAATCATGATCAGATCGTAAGAGGAAACATGTAAGAATTCCTGATTTGATATTTCGATGTTGGATAATTTATCATCATTTACTTACCATTTATTGTACCGATATACTACGAGAATATATGCAATAAAAATATTCTATGGAATGATAAATACATATGTATTAAATAAAATTACAAAATAAAACGTAACAAACTAAAATATTTAATTATTAAAAAAAAATAATATAACAATTGATAATTACTTTTGTCAGTTAATATCCTAGGACTAATTGATACATCAAAATTATAATATATGTAGGTGCCTATATACAATTGTTTATTTAAATAACGATCAGAATTAAACTCATAACAACATAATTTTAATTAAGATTCTTTTTTCTATATTCTAAGTAACAATAAGTGATTGTGCTTCTGGTAATAAATCACGTTTAATGTTTATTATTCTCGGTCTAAGAGTCGAAATTAAGGGATCCGAATTTATTAATAAATTATTTAAAACATCTCGATTGTTTGATTGCCTCGATGATTTTCTGGCATGAAACAGTCTGAAATTTCGGAATAACTTGTGATTCACTTCTTGAGCATCTTCTGACAATTGTCCTATAGGTATTATAGCATTTTTGGCTATCAGTGTTCCGTGCACGAGCAGTTTGTGCACGGTGACTGGCATATAACCGTGCTGTCTCTTTCGTGTAGGCTTCAAAGTTATCAAGTTTTATAATTGACCCAGAAGAAATAGCTTGTAATATGATTGCAAAGCGTCTAATTAGATTTTCGTCAACCCCTGTTATAGCTGATGAAGTTTCTGAGGAGGCAAAAAATTTCCTTGCAGTATTTCCATCATTGCTTGTACCAAAACCTTGTCTTACGTGGTCTACACAAAGTCCTAACTGAATTTTAAAATCATGTTGAACTTGATTTTTTTTCCTTGCAAGTAACTCCTTTTGCTCTGTTGTTTTTGCACTCCAGGACTTCAAATCTAATCGGTAAGAGATGTGAATTAAGCACTCAAAACACCTGATCAAACAATGCAAAGGGGACAAGCCAAATGAGTAATACTCATCATTAACTTATTTCCTTGTTTGTAATAATTTTTAAATTGTTCATTTCTTTAGGTGTTGCATTGCACAAAAAACACCTCATAGCTGAAGAAGTTTCAGTTAAAATATTACATATTTTGCCATCAACCATAGTTATAATTCTATAATTGATAGAGATTTTTTCATTTATATAGGGAAGTAAATTATCAATTTGTTTCTGAATGTCTCGAACTAAAGACGTTACAGTTTCATCTGTTTCTTTCGTATAATTAAATGAGGAGGATCAGCTGTTTGGGCTCCATTTGAAGAAGACACGCTTCAGGTCAGTCCCAAAGATTTATATATTTCGAGTGCTATTTATGCATTTATTGACTTTATTTTGTGAATTTCGAACAATATTAGTGCGCGTGTACCATTATTAAAAAAAAAAAGTGATATATATAGTCAGTCAATTTATTTAACGCCTTTTACAGGCGTACAGAGCTTTGTCTCTGGAACAATATGGCAACAGTTCTTAATACCTCACAAATGTCTCAGAATGTTTTGAAACCAACAAATCAAAAACAGAAAGAAATGGAACTAATCCAAAGAAATAATTACTCGAAAACCCAGTCTAACCTCAACGCAACTGAAACCACATATGCTAAAGCCACCGCTTCAGACCGTTTTTCAAAACGAGAAAATGCTATCATTTTACATACATTACCAGGCATAAAACAAAAAGAATGTGTTCTCAAAATCGCAGAATTAATAGACCCAAAATTCATAAGATACGCCTCTAGAATATCCAATTCAAGATTTTGTATCCATTTTAGCAATAAGGAAGCAATCGATAACCTCCTTAAAAAACATCAATCGATAACCATCGACAACAAACAAATAATTATTAAACGTATAATTAACCCAGCCAAACGTATAATAATTTCTAATGCTTGCCCTTCAATTCCACACGAAGCAATAGAAAATGAACTCAAAAGCCTAGGTATAAAATTAGTCTCTCCCATGCATTTTCTAAGAGCTGGTTACCAAGACCCAAGACTGGCGCACGTTCTAAGTTTTAGACGGCAAGTATACATTCCACCCGAAGATTTGAATAAACTTCCAACGTCTTTACTTATAAAACATGACAATGTATCATATAGAATTTTTTTCAGTGAAGACATCGTCACTTGTTTTATTTGTAAACAACCGGGTCACATATCTACAGATTGCCCTGAGTGCGATAATGATCACAATATTCAGGAGGCATCTAACGGGAAAGAAAATCTATTAATACATTTTGATCAAGATATTAAAAATAATTGTGAAACAATAACCAATTATTCAATATTAGATACACCAAATCATATGGTTAATAAGGCTCCAACGACCATAGGAGGTTGTCATGGAGGCCCTTTGAAAATAGAGTCAAAAGAAGACAGCAACGAAAACCAAGTATCACGTAGCCATGGTGATGAGTCAAACAACAAGGACAATATCACTGTAGATAGTTCCGGTGCAATAATTTAGCAGCGTTACCCGTGGCGGTTTCTGGCACTAAACGATGTTACTCAAGTCCTCCTGCTTCTACTTTATCCAATAAAGAATTAAGTTTATCTCTAGATTATCCGGATGAGTTTGAAAATACCATTAATTTACAAGATTTCCCACCAATACCAGCACCTCAACCTTCTCGGAATAAGTCAAAAAAACTGAAAAAGACCAACATCAATACTGAAACCAACTTCGAAAATGCTAGACAGTTAATAGAAGATAATTTACATAAATATCCCATTTCTTTTGATGAAATGGTGAAATTCATTCAAATGTCGTCTGAAACTAAAAACTTCAGCGAACTAGTTCACGAGTTCACGAACAACAAAGAGGGCTTAAAAGACATGCTTGCCGAAGCAAAGAAACACACAACTGACAGACGATCCAAATTAAGGATATCCAAGATATTAAAAAGAAAGTGGGACTCTACAGAAAATACATTAAATACAGACGACAGCACCGACAACTAGGAAGTGACTAACAACTTTTCATTACTTTAATAAAATGACTACAACAAAAAACCCAATTATATTACAGTGGAATTGTAACGGATTTTACAAACATTATGAGCACTTCAAATTACTTTTAGCTGAAGAAAATCCCATATGCTGCTGTTTACAAGAGACACATTTTTTAAAATCACAAACTGTTAATTTAAAAAATTTTAACATCTACCGAAAAGACAGAAATGATTGCAGATCTGCCTGGGGAGGAGTAGCGATTATGGTTAAAAAAGAAGTATATTCCGAACGGATTAATATTGACTCATCTTTAGAAGTTGTTGCTATACAATTATACAAACCTGAACCTATCACAGTCTGCAATATCTATATACCTCCAAACCGAGACTTCACTGCCAATGATCTCCAAGCTTTAGTTGACCAACTCCCAAGACCTCTAATCATGGTCGGAGATATGAATGGTCACAATAAATTGTGGGGTTCAACTTTATCAGACTACAAGAATAGAGGAAGAGAAATAGAAAATTTTTTAGATCTCAATAGTTTTTTAATTCTACTTAATGATGGTTCCCCTACTCATTTTTGTGCCAATGGATCCTTTTCCGCAATCGAATTATCATTCATAGACGTTAAACTTTTACATAAAGTTCAATGGAGCGTAAAGGACACCTTGTATGGAAGTGATCATTTTCCTGTGACTGTTAAATTTTATGATATTTCAAATGCTACATTACAAAGAGTTCCGAGATGGTCAATTAAAAGAGCGAATCGGGAAAAGTTTTCATTGTTAATAGAATCAGAAATGGTAATGAAGAAAGAACCATATGTCAATCTGGAGAACAAAATTACTTTCTTTAACCAAAGTGTCATAGAGTCAGCAAAAAAGAATATTCCACACAAAGTAACTTATAATGACAGACGTCTAGTTCCTTGGTGGAATGAAGACTGCCGGATCGTAATTATGAATACAAAAAAAACACTGAACCGATACAAAAAAACAAGATCGCTGGAAGATTTAATTGAATTTAAAAAATGAAATCAATTGCTAACAAGATATTGAGGGCCAGCAAAAGAAATTCATGGATGACTTACGTCAATTCTATCAACAATAATACTACCATAACAAAAGTATGGAAAAAAGTTAATGCCATCCAAGGATCCAAAAAACTTGACTCTGTTTCTTCGATTTCAGTAGATAATCAAATCATAACTGACCCTGGTAAAATAGTTGAGCATTTTGGAAATCACTTTTCTACTATGTCGAAAACTGATAATTATAACATAGATTTTCTGCAGCATAAATGTGAACAAGAAAAAAACTCGATTGAATTTCATACCATACACATGGCTCAGAAATTTTTAATCTGCCATTTACTCTAGTTGAAATGAATTTTATCTTAAACACATGCAAAGATAAATCTACTGCAGGCCCCGATCAGATCCCATATATTTTTTTGAAGAAACTACCGTCAATTGCACAATCATTTCTCCTTTCAATTTATAATGAAATCTGGACGACAGGGATGTTCCCCGAAGCCTGGAGGAAGGCCATTGTTATTCCAATCAGGAAAACTACAAAAGATATAAACATCGAAAACTATAGGCCTATTTCACTACTTTCTTGTGTTTCTAAACTTCTCGAAAAGATGATTAATAATAGACTAATTTATTTCTTGGACTCAAAAAACTTCATATCAACTTCCAAGAGTGGATTCAGAAAACACCGCTCTGCTATCGACCAAATCACGAAGCTTGAAAACGAAATTCAAAGGGCTTTTTCAAACAAAGAACACCTGGTAGCTGTCTTCATAGATATCACAAAAGCATATGACATGATGTGGCGCTATAATGTTGTCAGTACACTATCTAAACTCGGTCTCTCAGGGCAGCTATTGACATTTATTAACAATTTTCTTAAAGATAGGTCGCTTCAAGTTAAGGTTGGATCTAACCTTTCTCAATCATTCCATCAGGAAAACGGAACGCCCCAAGGATCTCCGCTAAGCGTAACATTATTTTTAATAGCCATAAATAACACTGTAAATACAACGCCTGCAGAAGTAAATTGTTCTTTGTTTGCTGACGACTTTGCTATTTATATAAGAAGCAAGTCAATAGAATATATCGAGTGGAAATTAAGAACAACTCTAGGGAATCTTGAATCATGGTCTACAAATACTGGTTTCAACTTTTCAAGTTCTAAAACGGTGGCCATCCATTTTTGTAAAAGGAGAAAATGCCAAACGCACCCGTCATTAAGTTTGTTTCAACAACCTATTATGTTTGAAGAAGTTTTCAAATTCCTAGGAATCTACTTCGATAAAAAGCTAACATGGTCTGAACATATTCGTCAAATAAAAGCAAAAAGCCAGAAAGGGCTAAATTTATTAAAAGTTCTGTCCAGCACTCAGTGGGGATCAGGTCGACGAACTTTATTAATGATGTACCGTACTCTGATCAGGCCTATCATTGATTATGGAGCTGTTGCCTACAGTTCTGCTAGTGTTTCAACACTGAAATCACTAGATACTATACATAATCAGGGACTTCGTCTTTGTATTGGTGCATTCAGAACCACACCCGCCCAAAGTTTGTACATAGAGAGCGGTGAGCCATCTTTAGAATTAAGGAGAAAATATTTGAGTTTAGCATACTTCGGCCAAATTATGTCAAGAAAACACCTCCTCGCTTACGATCCTACAACACATACGATTTTGAATGAAGAGCATAGGCGATCCTGCAAATGTTTCCATTGTAGATGCAAAATATGGGCAAATGATTTACAATTATCTTTCCCTAAATATTTTAAATTCCCAGGCAATCCAATACCTAACTGGATACAAACAGAAAGTCCGATTGATTACAGTCTATCATTTTTTTCAAAACCCACGACTCCTCATCACATTTACCAAAAAATGTTTAATGAACGAAAAGAAGTATACTTCAACTACTGTTTTTGGTTTACCGATGCTTCAAAATCCAGCTCTGAAGTTGGATGTGCCATTATTACGGGCTCTGTTTGTTACAAATTTCTTCTACCAGAATCGAATAGTGTTTACACCGGTGAGCTCTATTCAATCTGGAAATCGCTGACATTCATTATGAATAGTCAATGCAAATATCATCTGATAGTATCCGATTCATTAAGCTCACTGAAATCACTGGAAAACAGGAACTCAAAAGACGTTTTGGTGATGAAAATCCAACTTCTTGAGAAGGAATGTCTACGTTCAGGCAAAGTGGTAAGATTTCTTTGGGTTCCTTCTCATCTGGGCATCGGAAGAAACGAAGAAGCAGATCAAGCTGCAAATGCTGCAAGATTGAAACCCAATTCAGACGTCATATACATCAATAAAACGACTGCATCGGATTGGCGTATTCATATAAAAAAAAAATTTATGAATCATGGATTACATAGTGGAACAACACAGCTGAAAAATTAGGCAAAATTAAAAGTAGTCCTGACGTATGGAGAACATCAGAAAGGAGAAATCGCCGCGAAGAAGCTGTATTGGCAAGGATACGAATGGGACACACAGCTATAACGCACACGTATCTTCTAAAGGGACTCTACCCACCGACCTGCAGGACCTGCAATGTACCCATGACCGTGGAGCACATCTTAATTGACTGCGAGGAACACAAGGATGTAAGGAAAGATTGCGGAATGGCCAACCGGATTGACATCGCTCTTGGTGACAGTGAAACGTCTGTGCAAAGTTTATTTAAATTTTAGAAAATATCCAATGTTTATAACTTTGTATAATTATGTTTACTTTTAAAATATCACATACCAATAATGTTTGAATTAACTGAATGTTAAAAAATACACATATTTGTTGTTGCTAATGACCCTCTAGGGTAGATGCTTGTAAAATCTATAAATAAATAAAATTAAATGAGATAGGCCTACAAAATCTGGTCGATGACGGACATTCATTTTGCCAGACTATTTGACAATTCTCTGAATTTATCAAATTAATCGGTACTAAACAGGCAATCAAAATGACCGAATCTTCGCTGAAAGTTTCAGATGAAGATTAACGTTGTTTATATTGTGATTGGTTACCCGCCCCATCACATCCCCACTTAATGTTTAACGTTAAACTACGAAAGTTATCATTCCCTATTTCACCACCCACGACTTGTAAAATCCGAGAAGAAGTATGGTCAAGTAAATTTTGCAATACGATATTTGCTCCAGTGTCACTAACCGATATGGATTCTTCTGGGGGATAACAATCTTTTTTTAATTTTTGGATCTGATAGTAGCTGGGGTAAAGTGATGTATATCCTAATGCTTTTGCATTATTTCTGACGGCATTGTACTGAAACTTAGTAAAATCAGCGGCTGTATATAATGCTAATGCCTTTTCGTTCTCTTGGTCCTTTGGATTTAAAAGGTTTTCACAAAATTTTTTGACACTTAGTACATGTTCTGGATGCTCCCTAATAAAATTAACAATGTAATCTACGTCATCAGATTTGAACCTTTTTTTCATGACAAAAGCGAACATATCCTCTGAACATTTTCTAAAACTTTCCGTTTTTCTCCGTCTTTGTCTATCAAATAATTGCTCGAATGATTGAGAACAAGATGGTATACTTGCGCTTGTTGATGATGATGATGAAGGTAGGTTCTGGATAACATCTTCAGGAACAATGAAATCCAAATTCAACCAGTTTTCATGCTTCTCCAAAAAACTATTGATCTTCCTATGGGACGAAATTCAGCGAGAGTTCAAACTACTACTGAATTTTCTTAATTTTTCCCGTAAGCAGAACTTTGCGGTATTTGAAATTTGTTCCAGTCCAAACGAATTAATCCATGTTTTCAATGCCAGGTCATAATCTTTAAAACTTATATGATTAAATTGGAAAAATTGAAAAACTTGAAAATTTGTTTTAGGAACCATTGCACCTATGTCGTTAAAATAACACACACAAACTGAGCATTTTATATGAGGACAAATGAATGTAAACAGACAAACAAAAGATAAAAGTAGGTAAACAAAAGAAAACTTGCGAAAAGTAGCGCCAATATCAACAGAAATCATTTAAAATTAATTCTCAAGACCTAGAAAAGAAAAGAAAAAAATCATTTTCTCGGAAAAGAGCACCTAAGAGCAAAATCCAATTAATGGAAACAAAACTTCAAGCATTCTAGTTATTTACTGTGGAGGTAGTTTTTTGGGCGATTTTAGGCGATTTTCGCAATTTACATTTGAGTTTTTTCTCCTAATTTTCATCGAAAAATCCCAGACGTTTGAAATAATCCCGAGTTTTATTTGCCTAAAATATCTTATTATGGATAAGTTGTTTTCCAGTAGTTGCACGGTTAATTTAAAGCATTGCCTCAAACAATGGATTTTTTTTTAAATATGAGTTTAGAAAAATATATATATTTCAATGCAGAATTTCTCCTATAAGATTTGATTTTAACATTAATTTATCTATGGATTTTGTTGAAAAGAAGTATAAAGTATAATTTAAAATCCAAATAAAAGACAAATTTAGTTATTAGAGAATTGGTCCAATGTCCAACAAATTCGTTGATTCGTTCCACTGTGCGCCTGTCTGTGTCTCCAAAAGACTCCTCCGAAGAACTTCCTTCTTCGTTTTCAGGGCCATCCTTATAAACACTCTTATCCCTACCATCTCACTTTTGCTTTCCTTTTTTTGAACATTTTGAATATTTGTTAACAAACTTTCTCGGCCTCCAGGAAACTTTTGTCAACAAATAGTATCAGGTATAGGCACAGAATACAAAATATAGTAAAAGGGGCAGAGGGACTAATGCCGTAAGGTTCCCCTGGCTCCAGTTCGGCCGACTCTCCCCCCATAGGCTTCACCCCGGGTTAGTTCCACCTCAGGCTTATTTACAACTTTATCATCTAATATTTAGGCTTCAACTCTTAAGAAATGTATTGGATTTCATCTAATTGTTCAGAAATTTATCTCATTCATGCTTAGGCAGGTAGTTTAGGAACGAAAATAAAACAAAACATTACCAAAATAAAATTACTAATTTATTACTTTTCGATCTTATTTTATTTGTATGTATATTATCATTGATATTTTTAAAAAAATGGTGGATTTGGACTTTAAAAAATATCATTCCGATCGATCTGATTAATAACGAGTAATGAGAGCCATCTTCTAAAAAATGTGGAAATATAGAAAAAAAGTTTCTTCCAAGGTATTGTTTTAGAAGTTACGAAAGCGAATTTCCTATTCTCCATTTAAATAGTTCATTTCAATTTTCTTCACACAGTTTTTGTAGACTGTATTTATAGGCACAGTTTTCTTTTTTTACCGCAAAACGTTTTGGTGTAGGTTTTTTTTTTATATATCAATTAATCGAAATTTACAACTATAGAAATATGTACATCAAGTAAATGAGCTGATAACGATTACAATGACATGTAACAAGTTGACAAGAACTACTCATCAGTAGCACTTCAATAAAATTTTACACTAGAAGATCTCTAGGTCATCTTCTTTTCAGACGCCTCGAAGGATTATCGGGAATATAGTGGGAAGCAAGTTGAGAAACTAATGGATTTGAGCGGTATGGAGCTTACTATGAAAGGATATCCCAATGACGTATTCTGATGCTAAGTTAAATAATACGTTACCATATTAAGATAAGGGGATTTTACTAAAGAAGAAAGTGTAGAGATGAAATGACATTTGTTGATATAGATCTATCAGCACTAAAGCCGAACTCCGAACTGGATGACGTAGAGCTAAATTAACAGGGAGTACTCGCTGACCTCCCTGCTCATTGAACGAGAAAATTATTGTTCCTATAGGGAATCGAAAACATGCCGTATTACGCTGGGGCACTGGATATTTTGTATATAGGCTGATGGTATTATATCCAATAGTAAAGTCTTTTTGAAATTTGTCAAAAAATCCTTTTAAAAATTGTAATACTTCATTTGGAACAAGAAATTTGGAGGGTTGACATGTATGCAAGTCAAAAAAAAAAAAAAAAAAATGTTGGATATGAAATTTCCTTTACACACAATATTATTAATATTCTAAGACAAAAATTATATTTCCCCTTTAATCAAACAATAAACATTGTTACATGCTAGCTTCTATAAATGAAATAAGCTGAAGGGACGAAGGAGGCTAGGTCGATATATGTTTCCTGTAATCCTGTTATAGCCTCAATATACAGTCCGATAGGCCGCTAAATTACATCAAAACCTTCTGCTAATGCAAAAGGGAAAATATTGAATATATAAAATGTAAACCATTATTACTATATTAGTGGTGAAACCCTAAAAAAAAAATGAACGAAAAAAATTGTTTATGGGTAATATATTTTTAATTTGTACAGATGAATGATTTTGGAAATATATATTTTTTTATTTAAAGCCGATATCCTTAATCAATGTTGTGGGTAGATGGCTGAAAAATTGAAATAAAAATAAAGCTTAACATTTTTAGCAAATATCGTTCAATATTATCAGATGATTGATTTGTAGGTTAAGTTATTGATAAGATGTGCAATAGTTTCTTTCTAGCTTAAAAAAGACAAAACAAGCTGGTTGCTTATCCACGGTGCCTAAGTTGGAAGCCAGTGGGAGCTGAGTATTAATATATAAAAAATAATCCAATGCTTTTTCAATTTTCTAGGGAAATTATCGTGAACAAGATTACCGTGAGTCCTGGCTAAAGGATTAGATTGATGAACAAAGATTGGACCAACTTAAGAAACTTTGGATATAACGGCGTTCAAGGGAGAAAAAAAAAACATTGTTCAATTAAAACTAATGTATTTTTCTTTCTCGTATAAATCAATAAGACTTAAATTAAATTTTAGTAAACTAAAACTTTTAGTTTTAAATAAAAAATAATAAACCTTTCAAGCTCAAAACCCATTTGCGCCCTGCTTGTTATTCGATCCTGCAAATGATGAACTACTGAGACAATTTAAAATTCAACATGCTGGATTGTTGACCGCCAAAAGGTTATCCTTTTGTAGAAAATCATTAGAAGGTTTTAAATGTATAGACTGTAATTACATTGAATATTTAGAGATACATAATTAGATAAGCAGGATCTCGTCGGCGATACGAACTCTCTCTTGACCTATGTACGAAGGCAGCAGGAACTGTTACTGTGAATGCTAAACAATGATCAATAATACGTTTACCACTAATTTATTGATTTTTAAATACACATCGTAATACATAAACGATACGATTTATTATTTGTCTATCTCCCGAAAATTGTTACCTATTCTAAACGATATTATTACATAAATAATGAATAATTATATCATAGACTAGCATTCCCGTCGCTGCTTCGCCCGCCCTCATAAGTAAAGATAATTTCAACTAAAACTAAATAAAGTTTTATTTGTTTATCGATAAGATTCTTGTATTTTAGCATGTGGTTGAGCATTATTTCTTCAATAATTTTTTCACGCATAGCAGTAATTATTAATTTAGTTATAATTGCACTGATTAGGTGGTTGAAGATTACGTGAAAGCACCATTAGACATAAATTTTTTAATTTTAATGTATGAATTGGTAATCAAGACGGATAAAGACTATTAAGAAAATTTCGGAAAATAAACTGCGTTATCAGTGCTTACGACAAAAGGCCCGTGGATCATATTTTTACACACGATATAAAAAAGCAAAGGATCGACATTTTGATTTAGTAATAATTTGTATTCAGCAGAAATAACTTTATTGATTTCATCTGGTTGGATGTTGATTTCTAACTATAAAAGTATATGACAGTGTGGCAAACCTCGGTCCTGCCTCTCAACATTATACATTTAAATGTTAGTTATTGTGAATTTTACCTTCCTAGAATTAAAAAAAAATTATTCATTTAGATGTCGGTACAGATAGGTTCAGTTTACCATTGTTAACTCTATTGTGGGATGGCGCTATACACAATAGGTCGATTTTCAAGCTTCACTTCCATCCACATATCGCACACCATATTTCAATCTTTTTAAATAATTTTCTTGATAGTTTAATAAATAAATTTTATCATCAACTTTAAGCTGTTTTGTAACCTCTGGTGTGGAATGGCACTCGCCACCTAGTGGTCAGTTTTCAAACTTCACTGTTGTCCACATATTAACTTTTTTTAATAAAATATAAATTAAAAATCAGTAGATTTTAATATTGCTAAACCTTAGAACTATGAAGATGATGAAGTTAATATTTAGTACAGATTGGTTCAGTAATATTCGCGGTTAGTGATCAAAAACGAAAAATGGCTTGTCCTTTTATAGAATAGTATAAATTATTATTATAGTAAATTTTATAATTCTAAATCTTTCAGGAACTATGAAGATGTAGTTAAAATTTGGTTCAGATAGGTTCATTAGTTTTACTAAAACGCTATTGTCGCTTGCCACATATTCGATTTTTAAATTTCACTGGAATTCAAACGTCACACCAAATATTTATAGCTTTTTGGATAACAAATTAAATTAATTTAGTAATTTCATTATCAATTTCTAGCTATATTTAACACCGGTTCATTGTAACCTCTCTTGAATGGCCCTCACTTAACTATACACCACATATTTATCGCTTTTTAAACAGTAATTTAATAGAAAATATATAAATTTTACTATTGCTAAACTTTCCTTGAACTATGAAGAAGATGTAGTTATATTTGGTACAGAATAGTTCTATAGTTTTCGCGGTTAGTGATCACGAACGGACACGGCTTTTCCTTTTATATATAACTTCATCATCCCCCGTCGAGGCTTCGCCCTCTCTCATAAGTGAAGATCTTAGATAATTTTAACTAATAATTGATTTCTTGTTTATCGATAAAAACCTTGTATTAAAGTGAACAATTGAAAATTATATTTTTAATGAAATTTTCACGCATAGCAGCCATTATTAACTTGGGTAAATTTAGATTGATTAGGTGTTTGAAGATAACATAAAGCATAATTAGACACCCAATTTTCAATTTTAATATATGAGCTGATAATACAGATGGACAGAGACTATTAAGAAACTGCATTACCAGTGCTTACAACTAAAGGTTCAAAGTTCATATTTTTACACACAATATTAAACAGCTGAGGATCGGCATTTTGATTTTTAATAATTTTCATTCGACAGAAATAATTTTATTGATTTGATCTGGTTGGATTTTAATTTCTAACCATAAAAGTATGTGGTAGTGTGGCAAAACCCGTTTCTAACACTCAACATTGTACATTTAAAGTTTTAATGTAGCTAAACCTAGAACTATGAACATGATGTAGTTAAAATTTGGTATATATCACTCCATATTGCTGTTTTTATAACAATTTAATTGAAAATAAGTAAATTTTATTATCAATGTTCACCTCCATGTAACACTGTACCTTTTAACCTTTCATGTAGATGGCAATTGCCGCCATTTTTGAACTTCACTGTTATCCACTTATTCTTCATTTTTCAATAAGAAATTAGTTGAAAATCCTTAGATTTTACTATTGCTAAACCTAAAAAATGATGATGTAGTCAAAATCTGGTAGAGATTGGTTCAGTAGTTTTTGGCGGTTAGTGAACACAAACGAAAAATTGCTTGTCTTTTTATATAATAGTATAACCTTATAGCGCCATATGTTAGAATCGTATAGAGCTAACAGATAATTGTGACTTACAGATAATATACAAATAATATTGCGACTATAAATTAAAATATAAGCTATCCTATCTTTTTTGTTGGATCAAACTGCACGCGGTGTGCTAATTTGATTAAAATCGGTTCAGTAGTGTAGGTGTTAGCCTACCCCAAGACAGTGACACGTAATTTATATATATTAAGTTATATTTTAAATCTCTGAAGAAATGATCTATTAAAAATATTTGACTTCTGCGACAGTATATATTTCTGAATAATAGATTTGACTATATAAAACTAATATCGTATTATGTGGGAGTAAGTTAATCAACTAAGTTAACTGCGCAGACAACAAATCCGGTTTCCAACGATATGGTTATTCGGAAGATAGATAAAGTGACGGAACATCACCAAGTGGGTGCTGTGCGGGTCTGGCGATTTTGGTGGAGCCGTGAGTACTTTCTGACATATTCTTAAATATATGATCTGAACACAACATAAAAGGTTTTGTTACATCGAAAAATCATCGAAACTAAACAGTTTTCTACTATAAACCGTTCGGCTAAATTATAAGCTGAAATATTAGAAGTTTAGACAATGAAAAGAAAAATTAACTCGCGGGTGTCAAGAAAAAAAGTAGCTAATTTTTGACGAGACTCATCATAATTGGCAGGGATGGAATGCATCAAATGGATCCTTTTAACTTTTAAAATTATATTCCTCCTATCACCATTTCATTTATATATATATATATATATATATATATATATATATATATATATATATATATATATATATATATATATTTTAATATTTTTCCTTTAAAGATAATAAGATAAGATCGTATCCGATTTACAGCCTCCTTTGAACTTAAAAGGATTCAATTAAGGGAGTCTTGGTAATGAGGAAATAGTAAGAAATTTTAAATCATATAGTTCTGAAAAAATTACTATTTCTTTTTTTTTTATTGTATATTTTTTAAATAAGAAACTGTAGCTTTTAATGATGTCCAACTCTATATGCTGGTAAAATTTCAAAATTAATAGAAACGAAATAGTGTTTATAATTGTTTGTTGAGATAGCAATCTATTCTACTATATACTCCTAAACGAACAAGCCATATTTCGTTTGTGATCACTAACCACGAACATTAATGAGCCAGTCTGTACTAAATTTTAATTTAACAGTTAAATTAAATTTTAATTTAATTAAAATTTAAATTTTAACTTTATAGCTTCATTAAATTTTATCTTTATAGTTTCAGGAAGGTTAAAAAATAATAAAATCTAAAGATTTTTAATTTATTTGTTATTAAATAGAGATAAAATTTGGATTACAGTGAAGTTTTAAAATGACCGATAGGTGGCGAGCGCCATTCTATTCTAGAGGTTACATAGGTAAGGTGCTATATAGAGCTTGAAATTGATAATAAAATTTATTTATAAGTATTAAATTAAATTAAAGCACCATTCCATAATAATGTTTACAGTGGTAAAACTCCTGAACCCATCTGTACAATATTTTTACATTATTTTCATAGTTCTAGGAAAGTTTAGCAATGATAAAGTTTACAATAATACGAACTTAAACGTGCCATGTTGAGTGGCAGAAACGAGGTTTGCCACACTGTCATATAGGTTTATTGTTAGAAATTAAAATCCGACTAGATGAAATAAATATAATTGTTTCTGCCAAATAAAAATTATTACCAAATCAAAATGCCTTTTTTCATATTATGTGTAAAAATATGATTTATGAGCCTTTTGTTGTAAGCACTGATAACGCAAGAGTTTCTAAATAATCTCTCTGCATCTGAATTTCATAGATTAAAGTTAAGAATTCTGTCAACTGCTTTCAGGTAATCTTCAAACCTTTTATCAGTGCAATTCTAACCTAGTTAAAAATTACTGCTATGCGTGAAAATATCATAGAACAAATTATGGCTAGATTGCATACTCCAATACAAGATTTTTTTCGATGAACAAATAAAACTTCAATTATTAGTTAAAATTATCTAACAATAAGCTCTGTACATTCTAAAGTGGGCGAAGCCGCAACAGGGGATGCTAGTTATTACATATGTATTGCTGATAAAATTAAATAAATGGTGGCAATCTGAGGCCGGATATATTCAGATATACTCAAAATATAATTTTTGAGTGATATTAAGGTAAATTGCTTAAGACAAACTAAAAACCAACAATACTGCTTTTACCTATGTAAGAACTTCAAAAAAAGAGTAGTTTGTTTCAATCACGCTTCTATCAGGCATTTCGAAACTCTAGTCGAATTCCAGTCAAAACTCATATTTAGTAATCTTGGTTTAAATGCTAATAAAGCTGATAGATTTTTTTTTCCGTATTTGGGAAAGTAGCTCTCTCTGAGATGCAGATATAGTATCAGTCAGTAAAATTTGATGTTGGCGATAAGGTACTTAAAACGGACTTCCATTACAAGCGAGAGGTGTGCGGAACAGAGCGATGAGTGGAAAATAGTTCAAATGACTGTGCTATCTCCACTAGAAATGTGCCAAATTAGATAGTTTTAAGGGGAGAGAATTAAAAGCTAGAGTCTGTATTTGTTTTGAAGAGAATGGTTCTAAAATAATCAACTTAAAATCATTTTCTTATGAAGACTTCACTTATTGTCTTAAAACAATTGCTATAGCTCTTAATCTAAATAAGAAGTGCTTAATTTATTGCCTTTCCCGTTTTTTTTTCATTTCATATACTTCAATAAACATTTCTACAACTGTATTATAAGTAATTGTACCATTTTTCAAGTTCTATCATCATTATTTATTCCATAAATGTTTGTATTAAAATAATGTTTTACCGAGTCCCTCCCAGATTTATTTTGCGATTCCCATATTTTCAAAAACATTATTTTAATAGAATATTAAAAACGATATGATTCCAAGAATTTGATGAATGAGGAAGAGGAATAAACTTTTTGATATGCATTATGGTATTTGCTTCGAATAAAATTAACTTCAATTAAAATCATTATCAGGAAGAGACTTATCTTCGTTATTTGAGGTTTAGTCAGTAAATACAAACAATAATAGACACCAAGTTCTATGGGCTCGTGTCAAGCGAGTTCCATGAAGATTCCATTTATCTCCAGTACAATAGGTTCTCTAAGAAGGGTGACAACCTGCAGATAGCCAATCTTACAGAGAACCCCTTTCAGAGACCCGATTCTCTATTCTGTAAGCTCTAACATCAAACTATGTACTGCATAATATCGTTAGGGAGTTTATGTTTTTTGTTTGGACAAAATTTATTTAAATTTATGAATTTTCAAGATAGTTTTTGGATCATCAACAGAGTTTGAACTCAATCAACTCAGTTCGTTTTACAGCGAATTTGAATACGTTATCAATGTTAAGGTTCCAGAGATTCTGATTAGAGCGCAGCCGCAGAGCCAGTTATGAAATTAATAACTCAAACTCAGGGATCCAATGGTGAAATCTTACTCTTATGTAAAACTTCTGACCTCGATTCTGAAAACAGAGTCCCCTCCCTGCTGATTTTTTCCCTGAAGGCGTGAGGCGGGATGTTCGTTGTTTGATTTAAAAAAAAACTTTAATAGACCACTCACAAAAATCAAAACGATTAGGATCCTGAAATTCAGGATTTAGAATAAACGTTTATAAAGTTCAATCTGCTTGCTCGGTTTATTAATTAATGAACTTCAAAAAAGTATTTCATCAATTATATTTACCATTTAAAATTAATATCTTGTGAAAGTATAAGTGACACAAGATGTATTTGAGCTACTTAAAACATAGTACAAGTCCAAAAAGAACAAACTATGAGGAGTTAAGTATATCTTATAGAAAAAAATAACTATAGTAAAAATTATAACATATAATTAATTAAAACAATACAATGCTGAAATTATTTAAATCTAACTATAAAAAGTTTATCCTAAGTATGGTTATACCATAAAGAGATTTTATTTTAATTTCAAAATTTTAACTCTACCTACTAGACTTAAAATACAAGAAACTGCTTGTCAACATTTACTAAGCAAGCGTTCAAAGCTCCCAATAAAATACAATACACTTTTTTACATCACAGTAATTAGACCCATTTGGAGCTTTGGGGCTCAATTGAACCTTCCTATTCTTCTCGTTTCCAATCTTTCCTATCCAAAATCCTTCATAAAATCCTCAATGCTCCTTATTACGACTCATACAAACTTATGAGGTCTAAATGCTATATGATACTGATTTGGCCCGAAACATATACCTATCACTTCATAGTAAACTCCATACCCCTCGAATCCACAAGTCTCTCGATTTGTTTCACTCTCAATTCCAGATAATTTTCCATGGCGCCTGAAAAGCAGATGGCCACGAGATCTTCTAATGTAGAACTTTCATTGAAGTGCTACCAGTGGGTTCTTCTTTACGTGTGATTGTAATCACTCTTCTCAAATTCATTTGTATATAACGTATACAGTTGTAAATATCAATAAATTGCTACAAAAAAGTTAAATATAACAAACAATAACCTTGTTGATTATTAAGAGTTGCTAGATTTTTGAGTCTAATGGCAAGACTGTTTTTTTTTAAAACTATACAACAATCTGTTTCCATTTCTTACAATTTTTAATAAAGTTGAAAATTTTACCGTCTAAATAAATATAAAGCCAATCGCATTAGTGAAACGGTCATCAGTTGATTTCGTTGTTTTTTAAAAATTATAATCAGTAATAGTATGTTTTACGTAACTGAATTCGGTGGCATGAAGCTCACTTTGATTTTAAAACTCCAACTGATATTGAATACAACCAATCGAATTAAAATTAGTTTGTTGAAGGTATTGCAAAGTTACCTATTGCGATTTTTTTTTTCCTTGCCTTTTGCCTTTTGTTCAAGTTGTTCAAATCACAATCCCGGTAGTTTTGGTATTTGAAAATATTTTGGTTACAAATACAAGTTTCATAAATTATGGCAGATCTGCTTAGCGATTCCTCTCATGCTGTTTAATTATCCGCCCTGGCTCTGAAGTTTAACGGACCGGCCATGAAAATAAAATGGGAGGGAACGTGAAACCAATATCTCTTCCAGTGGAGATAATTAAACAGATTTTATTGCTGCCTTCTCTTCAATGGAGGTCACCACCACCGGTTGTTCATTTATCGTTTCGAAGTCTTTTGATCGTATTTTATTGGCGGTTGTTTTTAAAATACAACACATTTTCGTACTAAGGCAAATCTATCTTTGGTTCAAATGCACTTTTTTATATAAATTAAAACGTATTCGTATAAGATTGTCTAGTTCAGCATTTTGTGCGAAAAAAATAACATAGCCAAAATTAAAATTGAAGAAACAAAAACTATTGTGTTAAGAAAAATTAAACAGTCCATTCAATAATACAATAATATCCACCGACGGATTCATGTCAGGTACCTCAATAGCACATGCCTTCTTAACATCCGATGATACCTACAAGTTTAAGCTATCCTTCTTAGTGTAGTGTATGCACAGCATAATTAAAAACATGTCTTTATCGCCGCTTCCAATACTGCTACTACAAAAACTATTAAAATTATGTCCAACTCTCTGTATACGAATAAGCAACAAAAATGCAGAGGCTTGACAACAATATATGGTACATATGATATGGGCACCTAGTCATATAGGTATTAAGGGGAAATGTTATTTTATTTGTTTTTGTATTACCTCTTGTAAATATGAAAAAATGGCCAGGTTTATGGCACTCCTTATATACCTATAAGAGGACAGACAGATATCTCTTACGAGAGAAGAATATTGTTCCTTTTACTGTAACTGTGTTACACTCTATGTAAGCATTTATGAGGTTTTATGACATATCTTTTGCTGAAGTGTTCCTTAATTTAAAAAGAGAGAAAACAGGATTAGTGCAAAGTATGCTTATTACTTATGATGGATAGGATATGAGATAATATTTATTGTATAAAATGTATGTAACGTAATAGCGAAGTTTGTTCATAATATAACTATTGCGTATTAAGAATAAGCTATAATTATATAAATAATAGTAGTTATATTTGTTTATAATAAGTTATAATATATTCATAATATGTAATATACCATAATGTATTATATATAGCATATATAGCATAATTAATTTCAAAATTTTATTAGTAATAGGAAGAGGTAATATTTTAAATAAATAATTATACAGTGGAGTCTTACTTATACGAATGTGAGGGGGGACGGAAAATGTTCCGTATGAGTGAATACTTCTTATAACTGAATAGTACTAGGTTTCCTGGCTATTTTAAAAAAAAAGAAAATCTTTATATAAAAAAGTCACAATTGTATTGTTTTTATTGTTTTATGTTAGATAACGTTGTATATTCTTATATTTTCAAGTTTCATATTACATGTATTATGTATGTACGTATATGTATACTTAAATAAAAAATAATTAAAATAAACTTAAACAAAAAACAAGATAAGAATTTAAATCACATACCTCATTTTTTGTAAAATATAAGTACATATTCATTTTGTCTTAAAAATTCCGGAATTTTAAATGGCATAATTTTTCTGCAAGGTACGTTATATAACAAACGTTCACATTCAAATATGAACGTTTTACAACCTTAAATGCAGCGACCGTTTGGATAAATATTGGTTCTTCGTCCAGGCTAGGCTCTTCGTCTTCAGAACATTGAGAATCGGAATCGTTAAGACCTTGTTCGGTTTTTGTGACTTTAGCAGAGATCTCCTCGTCACTTTGGAATGTACAGACTGCCAAGTTGTTTTTAAATTGAACTAAATTTTCGAATGTTAAGCCGAGGTGAACGTGGGAGCACTCAGGAGATTCTTTTACGGTGCCCATATCATCTCTCACTTCATTTGATTCATCGACATATCCTTCCTTATGTAATCCGGCTTTACAAAAGCACTTTTGTATTGTAATAGGCTGAACAGCATTCCAAGATACTGCCGTAAACGGCATAGCTTGTTAAAGTGCACTTTATTAATGAAACGTTATGAGTAGAGTCCGGATTCTCGTGCAATTGCAACTTTTTATTGCAAGCTCGTAATATGCCAGTGACAAATTATTTATACGAATTAGGATGTTTAGGCCAAATTTACCTTAGTTTAATATTGCACAAAATTGCACGTTTTAAGGATTACTGCATAAAATTGCACATTCTACAATTTGAATGCATAAAATTGTACATTCTGCAATTTAAATGCATACAATTGCACATTCTGCTGTTTTAATGCATAAAACTGCACATTCTGCAGTTTGAATGCTCAAAAGAAAGTCACAAGTTGATGCTCACTGTAATTCGAGTAAGTTTTTAACTTGAATTGTTATCCCTATTGATTTAGAGTATAAATATACGGTTATTTTTATCTGTGATTGCAATTTTTAACCACAGGAGGACACATACAGTTAAAAGATTCGAGAAAACTCAAAACTGGCCCTGTGCAGTCTTTACTGCCTGAGTGTTCCTCACATCAACATGCCCATGAGGAATGTTTAATGGATTTGTGTTACACTATGGTTGCAGCAAACATACATTTTCACAAATTGCATTAGACACATTTTAAATCGTTTTTAGAAAATTACACCAACAAAAAAATCCTTATGAGAACACGAAAGAACTATTTAGACAAATGTTTTAATTCAACAAAGTCAAAAATTAAAAAAAAAATCCAAGGTCATTTCTGTTACATAATGGTTGATGAAACTACTGGTCCTCTGGGTAAATACATTTATAGTTCAGTAATTGGTATTCTTCATCCAGAAATTTTACCAACTCCATTTTTAATTTCTGTAAAAGAGCTTGAAAAAACAAATAACGAAACTGTTTCCCGTTTCATCAATGATAGTTTAACAAATTTTTTTTTTAAATAATACGTTTCAAGACAAAATTTTGCAAGATTAAAACAGGAGTCAATTTAAAAGTTTTGTTATTTCCAAAATGATCCATTTAATGTGCATGGCTCACGCTCTGAATCGAGTTGCTGAAAAGATCCGTGAAATATTTCCAGATTTAAATAAATTGATAAATAACGGGAAAAAACATTTCCTTAAACCTCCCCATCGTGTAGCAGTGTATCGAGACCAAATAGGCTGTCTTCTCCCGCCAGAGCCTGTTATTGCTAGATGGGGAACGTGGTTTTATGTTTTAAGCGGATAATTTTACTGAATACAAGGGAGCAATTGCCGAACTCGATGATGAAGGTAAATCTGTCACAAAAGTAGCGGAAATTTTAAATAAAACGTCTATTACATCTTATTTAGAGATTATTCGTGACCACAATAACATACTTTCAGCTTCAATAAAGAAACTTGAAGAAAGAAATCTTTCTATGAATCAGATATCATTGAAAAAACGGGAAGCCAACTTCAAATAATTAATACTGAAAAAGGTATAATCATTTGAGGTAAATTCAAGAATGTCCTTGACAAAAATCCGGGTTACAATATTTTAAAAAACTACAACGCTGCTCTCAATGGAATTGATGTTTCCTTAGAAGAAGACCCAAGAATCTTGAGCTGTTTTAAACAGTGCCCAATGACGAGTGTTGAGGTAGAGCGTGTATTTTCGCAGCTTAAATATATTTTTAACAACCGACGATATAGTTTTAAAGTAAAAAACTTTGAAAAATATCTTATTATAAATTTTAACAAAATGCAACATATTTAGATTCCTAAGTAATATTTAAAAATAGCTTATGTATAGCATGTACAATAAAGAGTTAAGATTAGTTCTTATTGTGTTTTAGACAATCATTATTTAACTACTCCCTTACTAAGGACTGGATCAATAAATTTTAAGATAAAATCCACTTTTTGGAACGAAATGTAGCTAGGGAATTGTTTTTTCAACCTTTTTTATCATTTGCATTTTATTTTGCACGATTTCAAGTTTTTATTGCACGATTTTGTACGATTTCAAGTTTTTATTGCACATTTCAGAATTTTTGTTGCACAAAAACCCGGGCTTTAGTTATGAGTATGTACATAGTGTCAATCAAAAAACAAGAATCAACCGGTATGTCTGTAAACATTTCGTGGAAAAACTGTTGTCTCTTCTATAACTGAAAAGTATTTATACCAGGGGAACAAATTAACTTTCGTATAAGGGGATGTAGCGTATAACTGAATATCGCACTAGTGAATAATTAATTACATAGTATTCAATGGAGTTTCGCCGGGGAACGAAAAATTCTTCGTATGTTGTTTCTTTAAATCGAGTTTATATGAATATTTCTTATAAGTGAGTTTCGTATAAGTAAGACTTCACTGTATATATCAATTTATAATTTTTTTCTCTTATAAATGAACTATCTTATGATTCTATAAAACAAAATCATCATTAAGCATTATTGGGAAAGTGAAAGTGAACAAAAGTTGTACGCCGCACAGTGGGCAAAAAATCCATTTCGGCGGCCAAAATTATTTTATTGCAGAAATATGTTTTAAATGACGTCCGATATACGGGAAAAATATTTAAAAAATTTTCATGAAAGTGGAAGAGTTCATAATAAATTACTGAATTGTCGACCTAAAATGCAAGGAGTACGGTTAAATGAAATGGCTGTAAACCCTCAATTGTTGATGATATTTCTTTAATATAATATGATACAAATGAGCTGTTTCTATGTATTAACACAGCAAAATCATGTACGATCGATTATTTCAAAATTAAGTGCATTTTTGAAGACTTATTTTTAAAAAGTCTTCAAAAACTAAAAGTAAAATTTTTGGAAAAATAGCCAGCATTTAAAAGGACGATGGAGTACGATGTCGAAACTTATATCACGTCGATGTCCATTATTTTGTGCTAATGAAATCCCAAAAATTATATCCGTTTCGATCCGTGCCTCATTATTACCCCCCTCCAAATTGCAACCGTTCCGTTTTGTAAATTATTACTTTACACTTTTTTAGATCTGGTGGTGGTTTTTCAGGTACATAGATACATTGTTATCATTGAATGTACTTCTGTACATCTTGACAAACATAATCAGGATACATACACAGGAGTATACATCATTTTCTGAATTTACTTCATGTATTGAAAAACCTCCAAAACAACAAGTTTATTAAATAAATTATAAAAAATAAATTACTCTCTATGTTTATGCCCTTTAGGTATTTACATTTATCTGTAGGTATTATAAATCCCGTCAAGACATGGAGTAGTTGTTATTTACATTTAGGCAGTTATTTTTTGATCTTGTTGGATTTCATTTGATTACTACATATGCTATTACTTTTCTGCTACTGTCAATCAATTCGGTGTTATCTAACAGTGCTAGCATTTAAAAGTTCTTTTTATAATGTGGAGTTAAAGAAAATTGAATGATTGTTTCTTCGATGATACTAAAGCGGATTATATTCAGTTTCGTCAGAGAGTATCTGAGCAGTTGGGATTAGAACGTGAAAAACTTTCAATAAATTTTAAAGGTATTCTCGGTCAGTTAAAATCCAGGTATGTATCCAGCAATTATAATAAAGTGTGTTTCGTTAAAAAAACATTCGGATTGGCTAGAAACCACTTTTTATTTGACAACGAACGATGATGATTTACCAGCAGGCTCGTCTACTTCCAGTCAATGTGACCTAGGCGATCGCAGTCACGGATGTCCAACAAAAGCTTATAGTGAATGTTCTGAAAGAACGAAACGTCGAAAAAGAAGTGTCGTTAGGGCCAATATATCTTCATTAGAAATGAGCCTCTCTGAAATGTTGACATTTAATTTAAAGCAAAATCACGAAATAAAGAGAGGTGAAATTATCGATGCAGCATTGAAAGCTACTAAAGACGAAATGGATGACATTTATAACTTGATGTTCAATAAAACTCACGCTCCTGAACTAAAGTCAATATTATTCACCTATTATACCGAAATAGTTTATTTTACATTATTTTAAACAAAACCTACCATCAAAACAGAAGTCATTGATCATTAAGGTAGTAGGGTATTTGTTTTTTTGTTTTCTTTGGAAGTATGTTAAGAAATCAAAAGTTTTTTTAACTATTAGCTAGTCCGCTTTAAATTTTTAAAATATTTTTTCCGTTAGTTGCACTTCATTTAGAACATATTTTTTTGCCTACAGCATGTTGTATATAAAATAATTTCGGCGACCGAATCAATTTATTGCCTATAACACGTTGTATATGTTTGTACATCATGACAAACATCATCAAGAGCATACATCGTTTTCTGAAATTACATCATGTACCTGAAAAATCACCACCAGATCTAAAAAAGTGTGAAGTAATAATTTACAAAAAGGAACGGTTGCGATTTGGAGGGGGGTAATAATAAGGCACGGATCGAAACGGATATGATTTTGGGGATTTCATTAGCACAAAATAATGGACATCGACGTGATATAAGTTTCGACATCGTACTCCATCGTCCTTTTAAATGCTGGCTATTTTTCCAAAAATTTGACTTTTAGTTTTTGAAGACTTATTTTTAATAATTCTTCAAAAATGCGCTTAATTTTGAAATAATCGATCGTACATGATTTTGCTGTGTTAATATATAGAAACAGCTCATTTGTATCATATTATATTAAAGAAATATCACCAAAAATTGAGGGTTTACAGCCATTTCATTTAACCGTACTCCTTGCATATTAGGTCGACAATTCAGTAATTTATTATGAACTCTTCCACTTTCATGAAATTTTTTTAAATATTTTTCCCGTATATCGGACGTCATTTAAAACATATTTCTGCAATAAAATAATTTTGGCCGCCGAAATGGATTTTTTGTAAGACAGAAAAGTTACGTACTACTATGGACTCAATGGAATTGATGTATGCTACACAAATGCAATTACGAGCTGAAGGTAATCCTCAAGCTAGTGATTTATTAAAGAATATAACTAGCTCTCCATCACGCGCAAAGAAATACATGGGTACCTGTTCAAAACGAATGAATACAGATCAAACCCCACCACTGTCACCTTTGCAAGCACTAGCTATGTTTGTCGAAGCTGGACTCACTAGAAAACATATATATATAATAAGAAACACAAATCTTAAATTCTTCCCCTGCTACTCAATTTTACAAAGGGCCAAGAAGACATGTTACCCTCATAAAGATTCATTTCTTGTGACAGCTACCTCTGCGGAAATAAATTTACAAGCATTGTTGAATCATACTGTCACTCGCCTACTAACACATTTAGAAGTTGTTTTAGAAACCTTAAACGAAGAGGATTCCAATTCGTTAATGATGACTTATAAATGGGGATGTGATGGATCCCAGCAATCACAATATAAACAGAACTTTGCAAATGATTGTGAATCTGATGCAAACATATTTCAATCTTCTCTTGTACCGCTACAATTAACTTGTGGCTTATTTGAAAAACGAGTTGTTTGGCAGAATCCAACACCATCCTCGCCGCGCGGTATTGCCGTCCAATTAGAATTAGGTTTGTCAAGGAGAATGCAGATATTACGAATGAAGAAATACAATATGTTCAAAATTCAGCAAACCAATTAGAAGTATCGACAATTGTATTGGCACAAAGATTGTATTCTGTTAAGCATAGTTGTTATTGACAATGGTTGACGCTAAAGTGTGTAATGCCGCAACTCAAACTACTTTCTACAATGAAGTGTTATATATGTGGTGCAACATCAAAAACATTTAATGAGTTGTCACAGATTACATCAGTTAATGAAGAATCATTACGATTTGGTTTATCTATTTTGCATTCAAGGATTCGACTATTTGAAGGATTATTACATTTGGCCTACAATTTCCCACTGTGCGCCGTCCAAAAAACGCGGTGGTTCCAAAAGTCATTGCGCCTGGTGGAAGGTTAAATAGGGGGATATAAGTATCATTTCCCTAAAATTTTAAATAACCTTTGAATTTCATTTCTCCAGCAATATTGCCAAAGCCGGTCGGCACTTACACTACAGACGCTACAAAATGCCCTAATTGGGTGCTTATTTGTATGTACCTTCGCTTATGACGCCGCAAACGTATGAAATCTTTTTAATATAATAATAACTAACTTGTTTGCTGCTTGGTTGGGAGCCATATACATTACATATAACAACACTAAATATTGGATAATATCACTGCAATCCTATTAAGAGTATGATCAGAAAATTGAAACAGGGTTCTGCACAGCAATTGGACCAATAAACATTTTTGAAAAATGAAATTCAAAATTTTGCTTTCGTTGGTGAGTCATTCATTAAACGAGCGTTAAATGAATTAGCTAAGGGAACGTCCAGCTTATATAGAGAATTGATTATTAATTATATTCATATTAGGTGTGGACACTTCCAACCAAAATCTCATAAGCGATACACAAAGGTAATTAATTGTATGTAGAGGACAAGTGGTTTAAATCTCCATGATAGTGAATATTTGAGGGGGGCTAGCTGCGTAGGAGGAGGCCAATAGGAGCCATGTCCCCTATGAGGGAGGGGTCGGGGGCAACCTTTGTGTTTACCTTTAAAGCTTTATTACCTTTAATTAACTTGTTACAGCTTTGGATGTTGTGTAGCAATAGTTTCCTGTAGCTGATTACTAAGTCTGTGAGATATGTGCATTTGCATATTTCACCTAGCCAACTAGAACATCTAATATAAATAAAATGTATACGAGGCAATCAATATATATATATATATATATATATATATATATATAATATATATATATATATATATATATATATATATATATATATATAAATGAAAACCGAAAAGTAGCATTTGGAACAGCTTCTATTTTTTCCCCACCTAATAAAAGAGTTTGTCCAGGCGCTGATTCACCCCTAGGCGCGAACTTTGAATTAGCTTCTCTGGGAGTTGTTTAATCGGATTAATTTCTCGTTCTTGCTCCTCTCAAATACTTGGATTATTTCTTCACTTCTATCTTCCTTCTTCCTAATAGCAACCCATTACCACTGCTTGTATATGTATGTATAGAGTGTAGGGTTGCATACAGTCAACCGGCTCAATGTGTAGCTGTTAATAATGGGAACTTAGCGTTGAACTTTGATCTCCAAAAATAAAAAAGGTCTGACTGCTAGAAATTGTTCGTCACCCTTAGCCCTAAATGTGTCTTCAAAATATCTTCGTGTCTGGGCGGAGGAGGGGAGGAAAGGGATGAAAATTGTATGTTTTTAGCTGTTTTACATTTTGTGAAATATGCGCTTTTAAAGCAAAAAAAAATTTAAAAAAAAAACAAATTTGACTCAATTCATTTTTCTTCCTCAGATCAACAGTTTTAGAGCTGTGGGGAGTGAAAAAATGAAGAGATTGGCTAACTTACGGTAAGTCCCATTTCTCTTCGAAAACATGTGTGTCGGTACTCTTTTCGATATAAATCCTAAGCTATTTTTCCGATCCAAAACATCTTTTTTTATCAACTGAAAGCTGATTTAATTTACTATCAGAACCCTTATATGAAATTTTGATTGAATTCTGAAAAATACCTGTGCCACCATACTAAAAACCGCGTACTGTTTTGAAATCCAAATTTTATGGCACATCTTTCGCTATGACTCCAACGAAATTTGTCTTATCCCAAATTTCTTTTTTTCTTCAAGGACTTGGTTTAATTCCCTATCAGGTCCTACATATTTGCATTTGATTTAATCAAATTTAATGTTCAGTGGGCTGGCGAGGATATTTTATGGGATTTAATCAATATTTCATATATAGGATAAAAAAAAAATAATAATAATAATAAAAAAAAAAAATTTGGACAAATTGTTTTGGATTTATAGCGAGAAATGTGCAGTAAAAACTTGGATTTCACAACAGTATGCGGTTTTTAGCTTGCTTGCATGGGTATTTTATGGGATTTATTTAAAATTCCATATATAGGTTCTGATAGTAAATTTAATCAGCTTTGAGATAAAAAAAAAATAAATTTGGTATCGTACAAAAATTCTCGGATTTATAGCGTGAAAAATGCCAAAAAAAAACAAAAAAAAAACGAAGATTTCAGAACAGCACGGTGTTCTGAGCGTGTTCCGTGCTTGCATGGATATTTTAAGGTTCTTAAAATATACTTCAAGTTTACTTGATCGATATACCATATATGGGTTCTGTAAGTAAATTTTATCAGCTTTCATATTAAAAGAAATATGTTTAGGATAGGACAAAATGTTTCGGAGTTACAGTCTAAAGAGTACCGACACACGTGTTTTTCGGATAAGTGCGACTTACCGCAAGTTAGAGAATCTCTAGGCAAAAAAAAAAAAAAAAAAAAAAAAAAAATTAAGAGAACCAAATTTGTTGAACATTTATTTTGTTGTAATAATGAATATATCAAAAAAAGAACAAAAAGTAATGTTTTCCGAGTTATTTAATCAAACAGCTAAAATCATACAAATTTCAAACCTTCACCGCCAAAACCCGACGCTTTTTCGAGGAAACCTTTTTACCAAATTTAGTGTTAAGGGTGGTGAATATTTTACATCAGTCAGACCTTTTTATTTATGGAGTTCAAGGTTTAATGCTTATTTTCCTTTACTAACAGCCACATTCAGCTGGTTGACAGTATGCAACCCTACACTCTGTACATTCATATACCAATATATGGGTACATTAACTTGTATTAAATATAATCATAATGCTATCTTAATTATCCTGCATGGTCAATTTTAGCATGAGAAAAATAATTTCTCTAGTAATTCAACGTCATTCCCAATTTTCCCGAGTTTTGTGTTTCGGTGCCCCTTTTCGCGGCGCTCTAGTTGGCAAACATCTGATCAGTGAAAAAATAGTTATGCAAAAAATGTTGGAAAGTTTATCATCTTTAATTTTGTATCTAGCTAATTTTCAAATAGAACTTATAGTTTTTTAGTTATTTTAGAAAAAAACGGGAAAACGTCTATTTTTTACAGTTTTAAAAAACAAAACAAAAACTTTTGTTGAAAATTTTGTTGGCAAACATCAGATTCGTGTTCAGTACCCAAAAGGAACATATATTACCAAAAATCAAAACGTACCTTTTTAAAACACAAGCTGCTTGGACTAATAGAGGTATATATAATAGTAAAGTGCTGATGTTTTGGATTTGTTGTATGTTTATACAACTGATGACTAATGTTTAACCCTCAAATGGTAAGGTGACCGGTCGGAATAAATACAGTACTTGGGGTCAATTTGTGACCTCACTTAGATTTTTTTTTTTCGGGTAGCAAGTATAAAAAAAGTAAATTAAAATTTATAAATTTAAATTTATAAGACTGTTTTGAACAATACAACAAATATTTTTCTAAAGTAAATCTTTTTTGCGATAAGAAAATTATTAA
Organism: Euschistus heros; assembly: GCA_003667255.2. Taxonomy (NCBI): domain Eukaryota; kingdom Metazoa; phylum Arthropoda; class Insecta; order Hemiptera; family Pentatomidae; genus Euschistus; species Euschistus heros. The sequence goes on along the minus strand of RCWM02000411.1, from coordinate 414,240 downwards.
AAATTAGAATAAATATCACAAAGGTTTCATATAACTAGCCAGTGGTAGTTATTTATAATAATATTTTAAGATAATTATTTCACTAAAAAAAATGAATGGAAATTGTAAAATGAATAGAAATCATTGCAGAAATATTTACCCGAAGAAATCTATATCCAGCAATGCCTAACGATGATCTATACCTAAAGCAAGAGCCTCTTATGGACACTATCATCAAGAGACGCCTTCAATTCTAGGGATACCTTGAGAGAATGAACGAGTCAAGATTGACCAGCATCACCCAAAGAGTTGTTTTCTTCCAGCTACTGCAAGCAAACAAAATCATTGTGCTACAAGCAAGTCAAACTTGATATTCAAACCTTCAACATTTCTGAATCCGACATCCAGGGCAGACAAGCTTTTCGGAAAATGTTGTAGTATGACCCACATATAAAACTGAAGAAAGGGCAGATACCAAAGAAATCAGAAGCAGCTAAACTTCAAAGTCAGAAAATAAAGGAGAAATGGGCTAGGAAGAGGGTTCTCAAGAACCTGACCAATCTCAACTCACTTAGCTGAAAACCATTGTAGTTGACCCACGAGTCCATAGTTAGCTTATTCGAAAAAGAACCAGAAGAAAATTAATAGATTTCACAATTTTATAAAATTAATAAAAAATATTTCGGTGAATGTAGTAGTAGCTACTTGTACAACTTGCATAAAATATTGTAATTAGAAATACTTTGAATAAAATTACAACCTTAGTTTAAAATTGTATAAAATATTGAGTTAGCCATTTTATATTAAAGCAATTAGAATACACCAATAGAATGTCACTAGAAGTATGTACCTCGAATGATTATCCAGGGATTAATTAACATCTTTCAAACAAATTAATGTCCTAAAGATATCTGTTAGTGATATAATTCATAAAGAATATTATCGCCAATATCTATCTAACCATAGCAAATGTTGGGCTACTAATGATAGCGGGATCAGGAGTTCGGAAGAGTTATCTGATGTAGGTTCTCTATGTTGAAATGCCCAACCCAAGTATATTTGTCAAGACGATCGGAGCGAGGGAAAGTGGTTGGGTCTCCTATCTCCGCTCGCCAATGCTACTCAGCTCGCTATCACTTCGGGCATCTGCCTAATGTGCCTGTGTCTGCAGCTCAGGGGTCAAGGAGTCCCAGTAGTCGGTGAGCCTTTTTGTGAATTCGAGGAAGTGTATACAGCGCTAAGGTGATGCTCAAACATAAACATTTAACCTTCTAATCGTAAGTTTAGACAACAGTGTCTCGGTCTCAAAAACAACTGGATTAACCTAGACTAGTTTTCTATTTAACTCACTTCTTATGCATCCGTATCTATATAATGTATCAGCAATCGCTTTAGTGTCAAATAAATATACACTCAACAGCAAAAAAAACCGGACACTCAGATTTGGTCTTCTAATTTTGTTGAATACATTAATCTTTTTAAGTTGTTGTAAGAAATGGTTTATTCATAAGTTATTTACAAAAAATCTGCCACAAATGAATAATTTTTATTAATTATTCACAAAAAATTATGAAATAAAGAAAAAAAAATTAACACATTTTAAAAAAAAAACTTTGTTCTTCATTTTTATTAGGTTTTCTGACAAGGGATGTTCTAATAGTGGATTTCTCCCTCTACGGCGAAAGATCCTAATCCTGTCAGGCATAGAAGAAAATAAAACAAACCAATAAATAACAAAGAAGTTGAATTCTTCATTCCTTCAAGTCAGGAAGACGTGTATTTGTCAAAAAGCATTTTTTCTATTCCGTTTCACAATGTATTTAACAAAATTATGAGACCAAATCTGAGTGCCCGGTTTTTTTTGCTGTTGAGTGTATCTCGTTTTTTGGGTTTTTTTCAATCCTACGTTAAACCGACTGCTGATCAATTTTATAGATACAGATTAAACACGTTGAACAATTCAAATATCTAGGCTCTATTATATCAAGAAAAATTAAATTCAAGAGGAAATAAGGGCTAGGTTAAAAGTCGGTAATGCTTGTTATTTCTCGGTCGCAAAACTACTCAATTCGTGCTTATTCTCGAGAAATTTAAAAATTAGGATATATAAGACTATTATACTACCAAAAGTTCTCATGAAATTTGAAGCCATGAAACATGGTCGTTTACGTTAAGGGAGGAACAACGCCTTTAAGTTTTCGAAAATAAAGTACCGCGTCGAATATTTAGCCTACCGAATTTTCGAAACCGGAGAATTTAGAAGGCTTCACAATGCAGAACTGCGCGAGTTATATCCGCTAAATATAATTCAGGTAATAGCAGCGTGACGGTTAAAATGAGTATGTAAAGTCGTTGGTTTTAGTAATTATCGAATGCCAAAAAAAGTGACCAGTTTTGAGCCGTCGCACAGTGCTTCGAACATAGTGTGAAATTGGACAAAAATCGGGAACTATGAAAATCTTATAGAAAATAGCACGCTGAACAAAAAAGTTCCTATAAACATGGGTCCGGAAATGCACTCATAAAAAGTTATGACGAGATAAGTGAAAAAAAAAAACGAATTTTTTAAACAACCAATTTTTCTATTGCAGCAAAAAGGTATTTTTTGTGCAAGTTTCTAAAACTACCATAAATATTGCGTTTCCTGCAACATTAGGATGTTTGAGTCAACCATGAATATAGCAATTTCTTCTTTTTTTTTTTTTTGGTATAGCTGTACAATGCTTACTTCATCTGATGTTCTTTTAAATCAAAAGTAGGCAACCACTCAGAATAGCCACATGAGCAAAGAATGTCTTTAACCTGAATGCTATAAACCTCAGAATTTAAATAGATTAAGAACAAAAGATATAAAGGATAAAGTTTTATAGTAGTGTAAAATACAAAAGAGTGAAAATATTATAATTCAACAAATAATTTCTATTTACTAATCCATGTGTACATATTACGTAAAAATTAGATAACATTATTTCAAAAATCGATTGTAATTACATATATAACCATACATTTGATTTAAAATTATAATATTTAATCTAAATTGATAGAATCTTCGTCAGTACTACTTTCATTATTGTCTGTACAAGTTAAATCTAAATTCTCAATACCTAGCATATCATGTTTATATTGACCTGGCTTCTCGGTTAGAATGATGTACTCCTGAATTTCTTCAACTCGAACTTTTTTATTGATCAAAGTCCTCCGATCAGATATGAGAGGTTCAGAAGTTAACAATAATATTCTAATGAGGTCAAAATTGGAACTCACTCGTGAGCACTTACGAGTATGACTTAGTCTGTTTTTCCTTACTTCTTTATGTTTGGCCTCTAACGCATCTTCTGACAATTGTCCAATTGGCAATGAAAAAGAAGAAATTATTTCACACCCGTGTACAAGGATTTTGTGAACACTAATAGGCATACAAAACCAGTCATACTAAGTAAGATATAGGACCCTAGTTTCTTCCAACAACATTTTAAATCTATCTATGTTAATTGGGTAGCCGCTTGCCAAAACCTTTAGAATAATGGAGAATTTAACTATCAGTTCCTTGTTTACACCAGTAACCTCAGAGCTGAGGTCAGGGTTTGCAAAAAAGCGCCTTGCAGTATTACCATCATTTGATGAGCCATACCCAGGCTTTGGTTTATCAATCAATAGTCCCATTTTCGATTTAAATTCTGACTGGATTCTTTTTTTGTTTTCCTTTACAATTGCTTTATGCTCGACTCCACGAACTTGCCATTTTTTTTTATTGGCAATCGGTAACCTATATGTAAAATGCATTCGAAAAACTTAATCCAACAATGTAGGGTTGATAAACCGAAGCGATATTGCTCCGAATCAGGTAAACGGTTTACCACGTTTTCATTGTTCATCTCCTTTGGGGTTGCTCCACAAATGAAACACTTAGACGTGACGTTTGTTCCAGACAAAATGTTAGTAACACTACCATCCAGCATTGTGAACAGCATTTCAAAACTTACCGAGTAAATTTGATGGCTTTCAAATTTAATTTCACTGGTCTGGAGTTTGCAAATTATATCTTTCATTGTCTTTTCCTCGTCACGCACTAAGTCTGCAGTTTCTTTTTGAAAAATTAATTTTATGGGTCTGCAGTATAAGGTGGACGATGAACGTCGATTTACCCATACGACTTTTCCATTTCTTACGTCTACCAATTTTAGTGGCACCATTGCTATTAAAAACAAATACTCATCAGTGTTTAATGCATTTGAAAATGTTTGTTTATACTGACTATGACCGGAACTGCCATCGAATCCCCACTTACATATAAGATTGAACTCATTGCCCTCTTCCAAACTCGCAATTTTTAATATGCTTTGCGCTGTTAGTTGCAGGAGTTCTTGTAGATTTACACAAACGCTAACTTCATCTGCAATTATATTTTTTGGGAGTAGGGCATTTTTTGTCAATTTTATTGAATAGAGGCTGGGAAAGCAGTTCTTATGCATACCATTTATCAGTGATCTTAATACTTTGTATTTTCTTTCGGATAAACCTAAATCCAAGCATAAAGCTAGTGCTTGAAGAGGACTTATTGATTTTTGTTCTTCAGCCAAGGATTCTGCGGACATCTCTGCAGCAAATCGCAACTCAGCAGATGACCTGCTAGAAACAAGATCCTTTACCCGCCTTTTTTTAGTTTTAATGGAAGCTTCTTCGAAAAGGGTTTCTGGTCTTCCGCGTGCCCGGCTTGGTCCTGGCTTGACACTACTGATATCAGGGATAATTGGTAATTGAAGTTTCTGTTGAAGCCAAGATGCATACCGTTGACGAAATTTAACACGACTCCTGTCGACCTCATTTAATTTTGTATTGAATTTGATGCAAAATAACCTACCAATTTCAGATATTTCTGTTTCCAATTGGTCGTTGGACTCTTCTACGTTCATGAGCCGATGTAGTTCATCAGTGACTGCAGCAGTCCGATCTGATTTTTTGAGGGAAAAACATTTTTCAGCAAGCTGGCCATTGGTTATGCTCACTTTTCCTAAAGAAAAAAATAATAAAACAGTTTAGGCGCAGGCAGGCGCAGTTAAAATTCATATAAAATTAAAGCCTATATAAAAAGCAACAATATTACGTAAAAATTACAAAAGGATATTCGAGGATTTTTTTAAAAGCCTCTTCAAAGTTTGAGTAATTTTCAAAGTGGTCAATGAAATTTACCCGCAGGCAATGAATATAATAAGTGTTCAACATGCCAATTGAAATAATATATTTTAAAATAGATACCTTGATTTGTATATTCCATCGTTGAAAATGCTTATTTTCTTCCGTACGAGTTGTCAACGGAACAAAGGAAAATTTGCAACTAATATGATAAAAAATGCAAAACGTTAATACTCCCTAAGTTTTTCGATTCTCTTTTGTTAAACAATCATGTAAACAATGAGGTAATCTTACTAAACGGCTGTGTATAATACTTTAAATTTAATAATACCAAAAGGTAAACAAGATCCTTTACTCGCCTATTTTTCTTGTTTTATTGGAAGATTTTTCAAAAAGGGTTTCCGTTCTTCCTCTTGTTCGGGTTGGTCCTGGTTTGACTGCACTGATTTCGGGAATAGTTGGCAATTGAAGTTCCTTTTTAAGTCAAGAGGCATATCCCTGACGAAATATATTACAACTCCTATCGACCACATTCAATTTTTAATTGAATTTCAAGCTAAATAACCGACTAATTGTAGATGTTTCTATTTTCAATTGGTGGTTAGGCTCTTCTACGTCCTTAAACGAATGTAGTTTATAAGTGACTACAGCTATTTGATCTGATTTTTTATGGGAAAAACGTATTTCAGCAAACTGGCCATTGGCCTAATTTTTGCTTTCTCAACAAAAAAAAAAATAATAAAACACTCCCGGCGCAGGCAGGCGCAGATAAATCCCATGGCAAATCAAAGCTTATATACCAAGCTACAAGAATATGCAAAAACTACAAAAGGATATTTGAGGTTTTTTTTAAAAGCCTCTTCAAAGTTTGAATAATTTTCAAACTGGCCAACGAAACTTTACACGCATGCCATGGACATAAGAAATGGTCATCTTACCAATTAAAGTAGCATATTTTAAAATAGATACCTTGACCTGTATTTTGCATCGTTAATAATAGTTATTTTTTATCCAATGAGATGTGAATGGAACAAAATATAATATGCGGCTAATGTGATATAAATCGCTAAACTAAAATACTCCTGAAGTTTTTCGATTGTGTTGACTTAAACGAATATGTAAACAATGAGATAATCATACTAAATTGTTGTCTAAGGTATATTTAAGAATATCAAAAGGTAAACAGCTCGATAAAAAATACTTCGATTTTTGATTTTTGTCCATTGTCGAAGCACTGTGCGTCGGGTAAAAACGACCGAGGGGTAGATCAACACGTAGATGGGAGGATTGCGTCAAGGCCAACCTGGGAGATTTGGGTTTTGGGGGAGTGGGTTGGAGGGAGGTGTGTGGTCAACGGTTGGTGGTGTCGGCACCGAACCTTCGGTTTCGCTAAGCCTTAATTTATTATTATTATTATAATCAATATTTTATTGAGAAATTGAAGAGCTGAATGAACTGAGCTGAGCTGAGTGACTGAGTGAATATATTAAAAGAAATGTTAGGCGGGATCAGCCAAAAAAATAAAATAAAAAAAAAATAAATGAATAAAAACAAAAATTTCATAATATATAATACAATAAATAAATAAAGAACCTGGGACAATACAATATATAGAGTTTAAAAAAAAATCAATAAAATTAAATTAAATATTAAAAAATAAAAATATAAATATAAAACAATAATAATAGTGTTCTTCTTCTTTGTATGGATTTGTTTTACAATTCGAAGTTTCCTTTGGCCAAACTCCTCTCTCAGGCGGTTTCACTACTCCTATCTGCCTATAGCTTCCTTTTCTGTATCCAACCATACCTTCTCGTTTCCATTCATATGCTATTTTGGGGATTGTTTTATGAATCATCCTTTTCATATGGCCGTATCATCAGAATCTCCATTTCTTTAGGATATTCCTCCCTCTATATATTCTCAATTCTGATTCGTTGAATCCTTGAAATTCTAACTGATTTCTTTCAAAAAATCGATCTCCACAGCCAGGAATCCTTTGCTTTTTTTCTAGGGGCCTATATATTCATTTTTTAACGGAAGTAAGTATATATGTTTCCTCTCCAAAAGACTAAATAATAGTATTAAAAATTAAAATTAAATGGTATTAAAAGTTGAAAATAAAGCCGTACTCTATTTACAATATAAACACATCTGCGGGATTCCCAAACCATTGGGCAAGACAGGTGTAAAGAGATGCCAGCCCTACTTTCTCAGCCGTGTGACTAAAGCCGGCAGTACACACTTGCCGAGTCAAGACGAATGCAGGCGAGCAGGAGTGTGTACTGGGTCGCCCCGTCTTGGCTCGCCCTAGCTCGGCTCGGCTCGCCAGCGCTCCTAAAAAGTCGGTTTCTGGGCACGACCCACAGGACGCGAGAGGAGACGAGATACGAGGCGAGTCGACCCATTACGCCTTCGCCTAAGCTCGTGATTCAGATTTCTGCGAATGGGAAGGAACTTATGTTATTCACATCTAAATTTCTTTTAATCACATTTTAAAGCTTCCATTATTCAATTTCCAGTTCCTTACTATCCTTGCTGTTGTATTGTTACCTTTTCTATTTTCCTTTTGCAACGTAGAGGGACTGGGATAATGAAGACGTTAAGCATTTTTTGGAGGCTTATCAGGCTGAATCAGTTATTTAGGACCCGGCCAATAAGCATCATAAGGACAAAAGAAAAGTGCATGATGCTTGTGTTGATTTGGTTGGCTTAATGGCTTCATTTAGCCAATATGTCTTTTATATATTTAAATATGTGCAATGTGTATATATAAAATATGAAGTTTTAACGATGTTCCTTTAAAGCACGCTAAAAAAAACATGTATTGTTGTGAAATCCACGTTTTTATGTACATTTTTCACTTTAAATCCGAAACTATTCGTCCGACTCTAAATTTCTTCTTTTTTTCTAAAAGCTGGTCAAATTTACTATTAGACTCTACTCTAGTATAAATTACATATGTATGATCTAATAGAAAATTTAACCAGCTTTGAGATGAAAAAATGAAATTTTGGATCAGACAAATAGATTTGGAGTTGTAGCAAAAAATGTGCCAAAAAAACGTGGATTTCATAAAAGTACGGGATATTTAGCATTCTGGCATATGTGTTTCAAGAGATCCGATTATATCTTCATATATATATATATATATATATATATATATATATATATATATATATATATATATATATATATATATATATATATATACGAGTAGAGTCTAATAGTAAATTTGACCAGCTTTTAGATTGAAAGAAGAATTTTAGAGTCAGACGAATAGGGTTGGAGTTATAGTGAAAAGTGCTCAAAAAAACGTGGATTTCTCAACAATACGGGTTTAGCGTGCTTTTAAAGGACATTATTAAAACATTATATTTAGTAGCCTGATAGTAAATTTAATTAGATTTTTTATTTTATTTTTTTTTAATATCTATTTATTGAAATTTACAACTGTATATAAAAACATACATCCAGTAAATGTGATAGTGACAAAAAGTAATAAAATGACAATTGCTTGTGAAGCAACTAACCATTGGTAGCACTTCAATAAAAATTCTATTTGAGAAGGTCCCGAGGCCATCTTCTTTTCAGACGCCTCGGAGGGTTGTCAGGAATAGAACAGGAAGCGAGTTGAGAGACTAGTAGATTTGAATGTCTATGGAGTTTATTATGAAAGGATAGGTATCTGGTTTGGGCTAGATCAGCAACATATGGAGACATTGAGGCCTTTATGGATAAGTTTAATTGTGACAAAGTAGGGAGCATTAAGGATTTTTTGAAGGATTTCGGATTGCAAGGATTGGATAGTAGATGAGTTAGATGGTTTGGTGGAGGCACTAAGCTCAATTCCATATGTCCAAATAGGTCTGATAACTGTCACATAAATGAGTCTTTTGTAGAAAATCGGAAGTTTTGAAAGTTTGTCTAGTAAATGTTGAAGAAGTCGAAAACTACGAGCAGTTTCCTGACGTTTTAGTCTTGTATGTGGATTCCAAGTTAAACATTTGTCTAGTTAGAGCCCTATATAGTGGATCTGTTCAACGGGGATCAGTGGGATTTTATTAAAGGATACTGTAGAGCAGGAAGTCGTTGGTTTACGAAGAAGGGTAAAGGTTATTTGATGAGATTTATTTGGATTTATTTTAATTCTCCAATTTTGACACCAAACCAGATTCAGATAAATTAAAACCTACCGCTAAATGAACAAAATTATAATAAAGATTCTTCAAACACCCACAGAAAACTTAATAATATGAAAGTTTAGTAATATGAATACGCTAAAGAAATTGAAGTAATATGATCCCATATTATGGTCCAATATCCACCAATGTCGGAAAGGAATTAAGAAATTAGGTTAAATCCTGCATTTAAAATAGATAAACCATTGTCATCTTATTTCCCTTTACCTAAAGATAAAATAGATGCTTTCCAAAAAAGCGGTGTATATGAACTAAAAATTAATGACTGTGAAGCTAAATTCACGGTCATTAGAAAAAATAAAATCGTTCAAAACCAATCCTGATATTCGTTTAGATGTCCAGATAAATATTTGCAGTGGCCCTATGTAAATTTTGTTTGCAAATTTGTAGGATTTAACCTACCTGGTCCTTCACACCACCTCTTCAACTCTTTATATCTTTCTCCCGTTTTGCCTTCTTAGGTAGAAAGCAATATATTTGATCTCTTGTCTTATATTTTCAAAAACTTAATAAAATAAAATATAATATATATATATATATATATATATATATATATATATATATATATATATATATATATATATATATAATCTATGCAACAAAGTGCTGGTAGTTACAAAAAAAAAATTTCATGCTTGAGAACTGATGATGTATGTTTTCAAATCATGTAGTTCCAATAGTTCCAAGTTCGCGCAAGGAACATAACAACTAATGGTTTGTGAGTGAAATGTAGATGGTATAACTAAAATAAACGATTTAAAAATAAAATCTCTTTAAACTGATGATTACTGGCAGAAATAAATAAAAAAATAAATAAAAGAAAAAAAATCGTTGATGATCTTACCCTAAATAAATAAACCACGGCAATTATTTGTTAATTTTACATCTTTATCAATCACAACTATAGTGAAGTGGAAATTTCCAAAAAGATAGTGGTAATTGGAGATGAAAAATGTATAAATCTCCCTTCATGGAGTATTCTATTTCTCAATTGGGTGTCATGTTTTTGCTTGTAACAAGATGCCGATTGCAGCAACCAGTCGGGCAAGTAATTTCAGTAATAGTCCCATCAATTTCTCGTTTCGTAGGTCTAGCTCATATATGATTTTTTTTTTCGTGCTTTTAAGAATCTGCTGAGTCGCTAAGAACCAGTCAACGAAATATTTTTTCCTCTCAACCCGAGAAAAAACTATCAAAAACAGTAAAGGATTCGGAAATGAATAGTAAATGAGTTAGAATATGTTACTTATAAACGATTATGACCTTTTTAAATTACTTGTGGACTTTCCAGCCTGTCCGACGCCAATATTGAATTTTATTTTTATTATTCCTTGAAAGAAAAAAAATCCATGAATATATATTTTTGTTGAGGGGCCCTAAGATCTGAAAAAAAGAAATATCCTTATCACCTCTTTAAAGTATATAAAGTAAAAATTTAAGTATTAAAAATCATCATAAATTATAAATAATTTAATTTAATTTAAATAATTTGAAAATTCATTATATACAAATAACGCCAGATTTTGATTAAAAACATCGAAAAACCCTTATGAATAAATTATCATTGAAATAAAAAACTTTCAGTTGTTTCGAAGAGGATAAAAGTTTTGAGGTCATAGTCGTCTTTAAATAGTAATTTTATGACCTATTACTTAGTTGGTCCGTTTGATTTTTCTTAAATAAAATCAGTGTACTTTATTAAGTAAATTATCTCTTATGTTTTTTTGTTTTGTTTTTTATACAAAAAACGTTTGTAATATTTGTTTTTAGAACCTCAAAAACCACAAAAATTGAAATTTTCTGTTTTGTTTTTTTTTGTTTATTTTTTTAAGTCAAACGATTTCCACTTAAATAATTTCAATAAAATATATTTGGTATATAATAGGCCCTAAAACACGTGATTAACTTTAACTAGTGTGGTCAAACATGTTCTAGAATATTAGTTACCAACTTTAGTTAGAATATTTAGCGCCACCACATCCTCTCAGATTGTATTAGTTTTTTAATTTGTACTCTATTGTATTTAGTTTTAATGGATTATTAATCATGCTTACATTTTGTTAAAGTTTTTCACCTTTGCATTCACATCCTTTTCAAAATGCGTTTGGCTGAAAAATAGTTGGAACCATTGCCGCATATGTTACCGATTAATCTGCCAGTTTACCACTGTTTCTGCTTTCACCCCTTTGAAGGAAATTTGTATTCCTTGACTATGACTAGAGACGAATGGACATCTCATTTAATTGACAGAAAATCCATTGAGGTATGTATTTTTTATTTTAAATATACTGATTAGACAACTCTATGTTTAATATGTAAGATATAAACAATCCTAGTGTGTGACCTTATTGCTGAAAACGTTTCAGAACTTCTCACTTTGAAGAGTCGCATTTTTTGTAAGAATCTAGTCGCTCCACAGAGAAATAAACCTTTGTATACTGTAAAATAAACTGTGAGTATCAATGTGTGCGTTTACCGAGAGTAACTTAGTAAATTCGGGTTTCGATCAGTTCCAAAAAAAAAAAAAAAAAAAAAAAAAAAAAAAAAAAAAAAAAAAAAAAAAAAAAAAAAAAAAAAAAAAAAAAAAAAAAAAAAAAAATATATATATATATATATATATATATATATATATAATATATACTATATATATAACCTCTATATTAATCAAACATGTTTAGATCATATTTTTTATCAATAAAATATAATGTCAATTTGGTACTATTTTACTTTGAAACCAGATGAAAACACAGGTTGGTATGTTTTAAAACATTTTTCAGGTTTAGAGGCTCATAAGATTAAACAGGTAGGGCAAAACAAGAACTAATTTTGCCATCTGATATACTTGTAGTTTAATATATAATCACATTCAATATTTTTTTTTTCCTAATCCTCCATTTATTTACAATATATACAATAGGAATTGAAAGGAATTTAGGGTTAGGATCTAGGTTTGCCTTGCGGACAGCTGCTGGGTCCACTCCTCCTCCTCCACACCTCCACAGGCGGGTGAGAAGAGGGGCACCGTACAGGAGGGCAGGTCTCAAAATGCTTTTATATATGCAGAGTTTGAGACGAAGGGAAAGTGCTGGAGAGGATAGGGGGTGATGGAGGCGGTAGGATCTTCTTCTCACTGTGCGGTGTACACTGTAACAGTGAGCTGAAAATTTCAGCCCTCTATCGATGGTAACGCCCAAGTAGACAATGGAGTTGGAGGGGGCAATGGTGGTGTTTGCCACTCGCAGGGTCTTCGGCAGTGTTGTCCTTTTCCCACGCTGGTGTGAGAACATTACGGAGTCCGTTTTGGCCGTCGAATAATCTCTCCGCAGACCGTTTTGGCCGTCGAATAATCTCTCCGCAGACCGTTTTGGCCTTACGTAGTGCTCTAGTAGGGTTCATGCTGCTGCTGGTGATGTCACTATCATTGGCAAAAGCGGCTACTGTCGTTTTTGCCAACCACTTCACCAGTGTAGATGTTGAACAACACTGGAGATAGTACTGCTCCTTGTAGCATACCGCAAGTGAGGGGTACTGAATGGACGTCACGAACAGCCCGCACAGCGAGACTTCTCTCACTGAGAAAGGAGACAATTGTAGACAAACTCCACAAGAGAACCCTGTGGATGTCGATATACCCCTGTGATGAGGGTTGGCTGCCTCATCAACACTTGAACAGTCAAGTGGCTAATACGTTGGTCCGTAACAGCCAGGGGTTCGGGTATCTTCTTTCAGGATGTACCGTGGCGGACGGCTATGCCACTCTGTTGACGGATGGTCTTCCTTCTTCTATGATGAGCGAGGAGGAGTCACTCTGCTGGCGGAGGTGGTTCTAACGGGTCAGTCTGTTGAGCCTGAACCCCTTCCTTCGGCGAGTACGTCTGCTAAGGGAGTCAAACCTTGCCACCTTCCAGGCCGTCCTCTCAGCATCCTTTGCAGAGTATGCTTTGGCTAGGTGTTCTGCCTGTCCAGAGGGTGTTAGGAACTGGTCACCGTCAGTGATGAAAACCGCTCACCTTTTGTTGACGAAGATTTGGACCAATCTCCAGAACTGCCTGTGGTCGTTATGGGTCTGCCGGAGTCGGTCATGCCACAAACCCGTCTTCCAATTGCTCATGAGCCTGGCTATTTGCCGGGTCATGGCGTTGATAGCAGGCTTGAGGCTGTAATCCCGAGGTCACCAGAAGATGTTCCAGAGATTGTTCCTCTGACCGATCAGGGTCAAGACGTACGGTGGGGAAGATCGTTGCCTGTTGGGTCGGGGACTGAATTTAGGGATGTGGAGGTCGGCAGCATCAAGGATAGTGGTGGTGATAGTCTCCACTGCTGTGTCTATCTCATCAGGGGCCAGGCACGGAGTCACTGAGGGGAGCGATTCCTGTATCCTGGTCCTTTAGCCCTTCCAGTCCGCTTCGCGCAGAAGGTACTTACTGGCAGTTGGTGTGCCTTGAGTCACTGAGGGGAGCGATTCCTGTATCCTGGTCCTGTAGCATGTAAAATGCCTGGTCCCTTCAGTCCCTTCGAGTGGCCGGAGTCCCTTCGAACGTGTATAGCACTGGGCGTGCCATTTTATTAAAGCTAGCCGCATATAATGGATACAACAGAATGTAGAGCAAACTAGTGCATGGAACTATATTTGGTAGAGCGAAGAAAATGGCTGCAGGACCTGGAAGAGGATCTGAGGGTTTTGGGAATCACGAGATCGAGAATAAAGACAATGGGCAGAGAAGTGTGGAACAAAATTGTAAGGGATGAGAAGACCCGCCCTGGGTTGTGGAATAACTCAGTCAATAGTCCAGTTTTTCCAAAGAAAGTAGACTGTTGTACGGAGATGTGTACAGCATTTTTTTTTTTTTTCTGAGTGTTTGTCTAACCCATATAGATCATTTTTATCAAGGGCAAGAGTTTCTTCTATAGGGAGATTATTTTCAAAATAACCGCCAATATCAACCAAAATTACATCAGGAAAATCCATATATCTTTTAAACTAGTCGCTCTGGCGAATAATTTCAAAGGAAAAGTTTTTGTTTTAAACACTTCTTACATTGTATAAATGTATTTTAGTCCTACATACTTTTCAATTTCATTTTTTTTTTTTTTTATTGGAGCTTAACATCTTTGTATATTTCGGCTTTGTTAGGAAGTATATGTTTACCATATTTAAATATGATATATTATACAATTTATTTTATTTAAAAATGTTTAATACATAGATACATACATACGTATTTAATACATACATAATATTATAAATTTATTTCTGAAACACTTCGTTCCAGCAAATATTAATAAAGGACTACAAATTATCTGAACATTATTTTTCCAACTGGTCGATAACCAACATTTGTAAAACTTAGAACATGATATAGAGTTTAATCTACAAGCACCCTTCCGCAAGCCTTGCAAGAGAATGGGTGCGGAAAGTCATTTGATAGGCTGTATTCGATAATATTTGGCATCCACCATGATTCAAGTCCTTCATACCCTTAGTAAGAAGGGTCAAGATGTAGCTAATTTCGCTCTTTTGACCGGTTGTACTTTACGAAACAAATAGTCTAAGAAATATATGGGTTTTCCAGATGTAATTTCGGCGGATATTGGCAGCCAGTTTTAAAAAAAAATCTCCTTATAGCAGAAACACGCACCCTTGATAAAAATGATCTATATGGGTTAGGGAAACACCCAAAATAAAAATTTTCTGTAGACATCTTCGTACTCTGTATCAATTTATACTGGCTGCTGGGAGTTCATTACAATATGGATGATTTGTATTTTAGTAAACTTCATGACTAGTACAATGTACAAATAAGTTAGGTTACATATTTATGAAATTTATAAGGAAATAATAACATGAATAACTAAAATTATTTTAAAAAGTTTCTAAAAGAAAAAAATGTTTTCACACCATGATATATGAACGAAAAATCTACTGCATACCAATGCACCGGAGCAAAAACTAGTTTGATCTTATCTCGACTGCATGCCATAAGCCGCAATTCATTTTACATGACTACTCTTATGAGTATTACTTTTTTTTTCTAATTGTAAAAGGTCACGGGGAAAAGTTACTCAAAAAAGTGACACTATTAGTCTTCTAAGAGAGAAAGAGAGGGAGGAGGACGATTGGGCTAAAAAAACTGTGATTACTTTGACCATTTACTGAAAGGTGAGTGTTTAAGTCGAATTGTTCTTATGCTTCATAAGGAGGTTCATTTTTGATCAGTTAAAAGCCGTTATCTACTATCCATTTGTTAAATGGTGAATTGACAATATTTTATATAGCA
Source organism: Euschistus heros (assembly GCA_003667255.2). NCBI lineage: Eukaryota > Metazoa > Arthropoda > Insecta > Hemiptera > Pentatomidae > Euschistus > Euschistus heros. The sequence continues at coordinate 398,648 of RCWM02000411.1, read as the reverse complement.
CTGCTGTCATCAAGCGAAGAATTACATATAAAATAGAATAGAAAAAAAATATTATTCTGGGACAAGCCTCTTAAGAATAACATTTACATGAAAGAAAATGAAATCATATCTGGCCCAGAGGTTTTAAAAGAACATAGTATGATTAAAATTATCGTTACTGTCCGAGGGAGTAACTGGGATAGAGGACCACCCAGACAACAAAAGGGCCGTCGAATGTTTGATGAGGGTTTAAATAAAGCCGGGGAGTCAGTCAGTCATGAGGCAGTGATCAGGCAGTGAATGAAGAGGCAGTCGCCGGGGAGTCACTGACTGAGGCGGTGGCTGTCCAGTGGCAGTTACTTAGTATTAGTGTCAGTCATGAATAGTACCATGTGACAGTAAACGTAGCCGTGGTAAGCCAGTGTTAGTGAATGTCATTAACCAGTTGCAGTGACTTAGTGACAGTCTCTGTGTGTGTCAGCATTGTATATAGATATAGAGAATCTTATTGTAATTGTGAAACCTAGCATTAAGTTATTTAGGATAAGTACTGTACAATATAGAAATTAGTTAGACCTAAGTCATAATTGTTATTATAAGTTTATATTAGATAAATTATCCAGTTGTATATATTAGTTTGTAAATAAATAAGTGTTTAATATTTAAGTGTAGTTTGATTAGCTATACATCCAGCGTCCTGTAACAGTACATACATGTTTAAGTACCAATGAAGTACGGTAAAGATTGGTGTATGGAAGGAATGGGAAAGCCAACTTCACTCTCATTTTATATGGGTATTTAACTAGGTCGAAAGGTACTTCATATTAGAGTACTTAGAAAATTTTGGTCTTCTTGCAGTTTTTTAGGATAGGTGGAACGTATCCTAGCAAACATGCAATATTTGTTAGGATCAAAATTAAATAAAGGTTTAATTAATAAATGAAGAGGAACCCCCCACCTCCGATCACCCCCACCCCACGTCATGGCCTTTATCAAGAACAGGCGGACACTGAAGAACCGCCATTCCAGAACCAGAGATCCAGCAGTGAAGATGGCCCTGAACACGATCACCACCCAGATAAGGAACCTCATGCGACAATGGAAGACAGCGACCTGGCACGATCGACTTCAGGCCACGCACGGGGACTACAGGAATATCTGGAATTTGACCAAATCAGCAACAAAGAAGAGCTCCAGTGTCCGCCTGCACGATGGTGATAGATTGTTGCCCTCAGAACAGGCCCAGCTGCTAGCAGAATACTATAGAGAAGACATCGAAGCCCGCACTATCGATGCACCTCCGTATCCATTCATTTTTTCCCCTTTATAGCCGCTATCTATAAATAAAAGCAGCGTAAGTGCTCTTTACATCGTTAGAGGTAAAGAGGTAGAAAGGTAAGTGCCCACGCAATCAAGAACTACATAAGCTCGACATACAAGATCGACGCGGAGAAAAAGTCTTACTTTATTAAAAAGTACCTCGTCGCCGCAGTCACTTTTGGCTCACTTGTTCAAACCAAAGGCAAAGGTGCATCGGGCTCATTCAAACTCGCCGATGCTGGAGGTAAAGGCTAAAAAGTAGCCGCCGCAAAGAAGCCATCAGTGGCTAGCAAATCCAAGGCCCCTAAGGCCAAACCTGCGGCTGCGAAGAAGGCTGCTGCAGCACCCAAGGCTAAGAAGACCATGAAAACCCAACCGTATCCTAGACTCCCAAACCCAAAGTGGCCACGGCGAAACCCACCACAACTCCCAACACAAAGAAGGCCCCGGCGAAAAAGGCACCTGCCAAGAAGCCAGCGGCTAAGAAGGCTTCTCCAAAGAAGAAGTAGGTCGTTTTCCAGCCACGGCCAGGGACAACAATTTTATATTTGTCAGCCCGAGACGCCTCAAAACCATCCTACTCAAGCAGCTGCCTCGAAGAGGCATCTTTTTTTTTTTTCCTTCATAGCCCCTATCTATAAAGAAAAACATTGTAAGTGCTCTTTACATCGTTAGATGTAAAGAGGTAGAAAGGTAAGTGCCCTTTGCTGTAACTGTGTTACATTTATTAGGGCCTTTATGAGTGGTGGGGAACTGGTTGTAGAGGGCTCTATGAGTCTGCAGAGGTGTTGGGGCACACCCTTTGTTGAAGTCCTTTCTCCCGAAAACATCAAATTAAATTTAAAAAATTTATATACTAAAATTTTGAAATGAAGACAGTCAGACTGTCTTTTGCCATCGTACAGGGGGTGGTGCCGGAGTTAATGAGTTGAATAAGGGATTGTTGAGGTGCTGGAGGGAATCAAAAAATTTGATATGCCTCCGCTTTATATATTCCGGGACAGTAGGGAGTTCAAAAATGTCATGCAGCTCCGGGGGCTTCTTCTTCCGCAGCGTCGTAGTTCTCACGATTTTTCGAAGGATGGTGTCTTGAAATCCCTGAAGACATTTTCGTGTGGCCTCTGAGAGATGTGTGAACAGCGGTGTTTTTACCCCACCACCCGAATCCTATCCCCCACTACCACCTCAGCAGAACCCCCTCCCAGCACCTCCTGTAAACCCTCATTCTAACGCCGGACAGCAAGCGAATGACATCCCCCTCCTTGGGCCGTAGCCATACAGTTAACCCTCCAGAACCTTCAGGAGCAGATCACCCTCTTGGTGCAAGTTATGACGAGACAGAACCAGCCATGAATTCCTTCTCCGTCATTAACTTCAATTGCAACGGACTTTGCCCGACGATTGAAGAAGTTCGAGCACTGCTGGCACTGACACGACCCACAGTGGCAGTACTCACGGACACTAGAGTGCTCGGACCACTACCGTTTCTCCAAGGATATACCGTGGCTACGAATAACTCTAAAGACCCTCATAGAGGTGTCCTCATAGCTATCCGCCACGGAATACCATGGAAGAAAATGCCCTAACCCCTGGCTATTACAGACAAAGGAGTGCTGGGCGGAGAATTGATTTATGTATGGCTAGTTTTAGCCTGAAAGTGCTGGGGAAGTGAGGAAGTGGTGGAGTTTATAGGACTTTTTTTTTCCAAGCCCCTATTGGATGAATCTTGAGTAAGATGGGATTTCTATTGATGTTTGGCCTTTTTATGTACTGGGTACACTGTAAGGTCAACAGGAAGTTATTGAAATCTTGGGGTGTGGGTTTCAGAAAGCTTATAATATTTAGGTGATGGGGCTCACCTAAATCTTGTTGTTGAACTTAAAACTAATAATTTTTTTTTTCTTTTTTTTAGACTTACTATTTATTTTATTTAACTAAAAAAGTAAAATGTCCTTGTGGTCACATTTTTGACCAGTGGCCAGTGGGATCTGATTGGCCCCTTGCTTCAGTGGGATCTCATTGGTTCGTTGGTGTTTGTTGCCAGCGGACCGGGGGTGGCGCTGGTGTCAAGGTTCTGAACAGGGGGTTCGTTAAGAACTGCAGAGAGTCCAGAAACTTGACATGTTAAGTGAATCCAGCCGTCGAATTATCTCCCCGCAGACCGTTTCGGCCTGACGTAGTGCTCTAGTGGGGTTCATGCTGCTGCTAGTGATGGCAATATCGTCGGCAAAAGCGGCTACTGTCGCCCTACCGTAGTTTTTGCCAACCACTTCAGCATTATAGATGTTGAACAACACTGGAGATAGTACTGCTCCTTGTGGCACACCGCAAGTGAGGGGTACAGAATGTGAATGGACGTCACGAACCCGCACAGCGAGACTTCTCCTGGAAGGAGTGCTGGACGGAGGATTGATTTATATATGGCTAGTTTTAGCCTGAGAGAAAGTACTGGGGAGGTGAGGAGGTGATGGAGTTTATAGGACTTTCTCCTAACTATTCTGGCTTTTTTGTAAATGTGGGCTGAGAATTTAAGATGGTGGTCCTAGAGGCATTTTTAAATTTTTGAAATTTAAATTTTGAAACTGTTAATGGTAAAACAGAAAAAAAAAAAAAAAAAAAAAAATGAGAGGCATCGCCCACCTGACGATCCTTTACAACTCGTGCTTCAGGCTGAGAATCTTTCCTGACTAATGAAACGTGCCATCTTCTTTTCACTCCTCAAGCTGAGTCGTAACGGTGAGAAAAATGAACACTATAGACCAATCAGCTTACTGCCTCACCTCGCAAAGTTCTATGAGAAAATTATTCTCAATTATCTCAGAGACTTGCGAAGAACACTCAGTGATACCATATGAACAAGCTGGATTTCAAGCTATACAGAACATCATGTACTGAAGCTTCAAACTGAGGTGAACCGAAACTTCAACAGAAATACGGCTACGGCTATGATTTCCATAGACTGTGCAAAGGCTTTCGACTCTGTGTCTCACGGCATTCTGTGTCGTCGACTGCCCAGAACAGCTCTATAACATCACATTCTCATTCCTGAGTGGCAGAAAACTCACTGTGAAGGTTTGTAGGGAGCTTTCTGGCACCATCCCCCTCAGCTGTGTGTTCCACAGGGAGCAGTTCTATCGCCAGTCTTATTCTCTATTTATACTGCCGATATAGTCGGCAAAAATTACATCTATAAGTCTGCTGTAGCTGCCTATGCCGATGACATCGCCATCTACAGCAGTATTCTCAATGCCACGAAGCACTATGTCAGGCCAAAAAAACTAGTCCTGAGATTGTTCAACGGCTGGACTTGCTTAACATCAAAGTAAATCCCGCCAAAACGGACTGCGTAGTGTTCTCGCACCAATCAAACAAGAGAACGACACTGCCGAGAGCGTTTGACGTGGCTGGCATGGAACTAGCTCCCTCCAACAAAATACTCTATTTAGGCATTCAGCTGGACCGCCATCTTAAATTCTCAGCTTACATTTACAAAAAAGCTAGAGTAGTTAGGAGAAAGTCCTATAAACTCCACCACTTCTACAACCAGTTCCCCACTCATCCCTAAAAAAAAAACAGAGTAACATTGTCCCACATTGCTTTTCTTTTCTGTTCGCAGGGGTTATGAAAGGAAAACTTTCATATACAAAACTTTTAAATTTAATTTGATGTTTTCAGGAGAAAGGACTTCAACAAAAGGCGCCCTATTGGGTGCTCCCATATTGGTTCATTATTAATTTGTTAATTTAATTTTTGGTTTTATTTTGCTATATTATAATGTAAACTCCATTGAAGATTGAACCAGTATGATTTAGTTCTCAACATCTTGATTATTAAATTCATAGTGTGTGGTGCCTGTTCAGAGTGTACCACATGTACGTAATACTTTCCACAGGTCACATTGTGCTTCCCTTAACCTATAGGTAACAAGAAAGAGTACACCATTTTACAATTTTACAACTCGTTACAAACCTCCTCTGCCTGCCATAAAGCGCTCCTGGCATTTAATGATCTGCAGTCAATTAGCGATTCGTATCGACCGATGTCATCGGAGTAGGCTGTTTACAACTAGTTTCAATGGTTTCAGTCGTGTAATTTGAGAAAAGTACTTAGAACTTACTACGTCATACTCCTCAGGCAAAGGCGTAAATACCTTAGTGCCCAAGAAATTAAAGCCAGTAAATAAATTTTAAAAAGAACAGTGTGACATTAAGAACAGACGAGCGTTGATGACCCTAATGTTTTACTCTCAAAAATCTTAAGTAAATTAAAAACAAAATTATTTCTCTTCGTTGTGTGTGTGTGTGTGTGATTGGTTGTGCGAATCTATCAATTTACCTATTATCAACGTCAAATTCGTATTAGCTATATATGTCAAAAATTTAAAACTAAAAGGTTACTATATCCAACGCTAAATATTTACATTTCAGCAATGAAATAATTATCATATAATAATGCAGGTCTCTTGGAACTTGACATTTTCATTCAAATATCGAACACGTGCACTGAAATGAATAGCGCTATGATAACATTTAATAATCCAAGATTATTTGCAACTTCTTGACTCAACTCTTACGACGACGCATTTCTGCATTCTGACATTTTCTTAATAATTTAAATATTTACTCGGGATGGCAAGTAAGCTAAAGCAAATGAGTATACTAAATATCACATTATGGATTTATTTATTTTATAAATCAATATTCATTTTCTTTTTTTTTTTTGTTTTAAGTAATCAATTGATCGGTTACCTTCAGTGTTCAAGTTGTACTCCTCATTCTTTTAAATATTTAACCAGATCTTACCTGAAAACAAAAATAAACATTAATTAATAGGATGTTATGAATATCTACTTTTCGAAAGTAGTAAATTATTGTAAGATATTATTAAATTTAAGTTTCAGTCAGAGGTCACTGAAGGATACTGGTTTTAGATTCTCCAGGTTCTGACGATTTTTTACGACCGTCAAACATCAAAAATCAAACATCCTTTATCCATTCCTCCCCGACAAATTAGTTTTCGTTCTTTTGAAAATTGATTTATTATTTTAATTTTTTAAAAGACACTCTTTCCGTTTAATCCTTTTGTCAGAGGACACTGGTTTCAGATCTACAAGGATGTCCTAATCCGTACTGATTGTTGTCCTTTTGAAAAACCGTCATTGTTGTCCCATTTGAAAATTCAATTAATTATCACGTCTTTTACAAAGGATACTATTCTTTCCTTAGCTTTAGAATGTGAAACGTTAGGGCTTCAAGTGACAAAGCGTGTGAAATATGTATTTACAGTCAACCTGCCATACATTTAAATAATTTAGGTTAGTGTTTTACGTATTCAAAATTTTATTAAATCAATGTTGAACTTAGTGGAATAAATAACATCAAAAATAATCAAAGTTATCATTACTAATAAAACTTTAATTATTCCGCACATATATGTAATGAATGTATGTTCAAATTATCTGATATATTTATTAAACGTGTAATCAATGATTTTGACCTATATACAAATACCATAGAACTTCTTTATATATTTTAAAATGGCATTAGATTAATAACAGAGATACAAAAGCTCGTGAAATGGATTTTTAAATGGCTGTAAACGCTTAAACACATTCCTTCTTTATCACACCTGAACATCTGATTTAGAAAAATCAATCTTTTCGTTTAGACTAGCAATTTAGACAGAAGAATGGAGTGTGGAAATGACCTAACTGGTCGAGTCCATTAAGATGGGCTCTACACAAAGGGAGGATGCTGGGATACTGCAGTCCTTTTAAGGAGCGCCGCCAAAGGAAAAATATCTTCCGTCTTTCATGGCGACCCGGGATGTAGAGGGACCTTTCTACAAAGAAAAAGATTTGATTATTTCCTCTAGCCTCTGGGGATTTAGTTTACAACAGGCTGGATAATAAAGATACAAAAAAGAAAATTCATTATAATTTACGAGGTATGAAAACAAGAACAAGATTATTTAATATAAAACTTAATGTTTACACTATTTTTAAAATATTAATTTTCTACGATCTCTGAAAAATATAAGATAAAACTACGACGTGGATTAATGATGTTATAAATATAATTATCAAAAACCTTTTCTTTATTGTATATTATATTATATAGAACCCTCGTTGAAGCTAGGACTCATTGATAATATTTACACATCCTCTAATTTATCGCAAATTCTTTCGTAAGTCATCAAATTTTACTCGATTTAAGTCAATTGTTTAACAATTTTTTTTTTTTTTTTTTTTTTCAACTCCATAAGGCTTCTAAATATGAAGATGTAGACGGATTTCGAATGTTTTATCCCTAGCCAACTTAGCGGTATGTGGCCTCTTATTCGCCTTTGATAACTTGTGAGGGACACGTTGATCCAGTTTTTCTAATTTTCCTATTTGACGTAAGTATCTCCAGGCTGTTCCTTGTGAAATATTTAACTACTTCCCTAATATTTAACTGGTTCCCTTCTAGTCAAGTTTAAATTCATAAAATAAAATTCACCGAATTTGAATTTTAGCACTCATCATTTAAATATATTTCTTTAAACGTTTAGCAGTGACTGGATTAAAATGTAATCCTAATTTAAAGATGGTAAACAATATTGTTTACATTAGAAAAGGTCGAATTGAAAATAGAATTATAACAAAGCCCAAATAAATCTTAATGAAAAAACCACAGGACTTTTGAAACGGCCTGGTAAAATAATTACAAGTGAAATATTGTATATACAACTGAAGAAAGTGTTTCAAATTTTAAATTTTATTAGGAGGACTTTACGAGAATTAATGAAAGTTATGAGTTAGATCATGATCTATTTGTAAAATATACAGATCTTGAAAATAAGATTTAGCTAAAATGTTACTGATTTCATTGTTTAGACTAGTTTTAGCCGAAGGATTGATAAAAATTCACATGTTCACATGTTACAGATAAATATCTTATTTATTATATCTTCTTCGATTCGTTTCCATTCAAAAAAACAAAAAAACAATCTCAGCTTTATAAATGTTTAATTTGAATTGAAATACAAAAACTATTTATAAGTATATATTTTATACATAGAAAAGCATTTTTGGTTGGATCAGAGAAAGAATCGATTATTTTAGTGATTTTCTAAATTAGTAATTTAGTTTAGTTTTAAACATTAATATTTAATTAAAACCTTGTGTTAAATATAATTCTTGAAAATCAAGTAATAGTGGCCCGAATGAACAACATATTAAATAAAAACTAATAAAGAAATAATGACATTTTTAATTTATGCGCAATCATGCAAGTTATTAATAAAATTAATTGTCTTTAATAGGATTAAATAATAAGCCGAGAAATATTTTATTTGTTATGTTATAATTGGGTATTTATTTTGTTTTTGTCAATGGACCTGGAACAACTCACATCAGAAATGAGGTTAATTTTAGCTTGTATTTAGAAAGTAAACTTGAGTAAGGTAGGGCAGATCGGCAGCAAAGAACCAAGTGATCTTTCAGACATGAAATGGAATAGTTTACCTTTGTATTGAGATTTCAAAGTGATTTTTAAAATGATTCTTCATTGTCCTTATTATTTTCTCCACAGGATATTATCTTAAGTAAATAATTTTTATCTAAATAATTTTAGATTAAGAAAAATCGAGATTATGTACTAAAACATTTATATTAAATAATTTTTTTAATTATAACGTTTTATTAAAAAAAAAATTAATTAGTAACAACAAAGTTCAAGAATTACTATGAAGATTTGTTAAAGGTCATCTGTATATAAAACTTATATATATATATATATATATATATATATATATATATATATATATATATATATATATATATATATATATATATTATATATATATATATATTATATATATATATATATATATATATATATATATATATATATATATATATTTATTAATCAATGAATTCTAAAATTAGTAAATAAAGTTATTTCTAAGAATGTTATAATGTTATAAATTTTATAGAGACCATGATCAGCATTCCAAAGAGCAGCGAAAATTTCCTAATGCGGTTATATATCACTAGATCCCGGTTTTAGTGTCAATCTGATAATGTCGTCAAACGAAAATGTCAACAACTTGCGCCTATCCCAGTCAACAACTTTAGAAACTAGGTTATAGTATATGGAGGTTATTTAAGTCAAAAATTCCCAAAGTTAAATTGGACAAACGACTAATTTGATACCTAAAGGGTTTTTTTTATTAACCCTGTTAATCTATAAAAAAGGAACAACGTATATAGTAAGTTAATAAGAAGTAAGTTACAGCCAACATTCAGCTAAAAAATCAAAGCCAATAAAAGCATCGTACATCGACCCAAAGAAAGTATGCCACCAGAATATCTTCTGCAAATAATTGATGAGGCGTAAATAATTTAGAGATACAGATAGGGGTTGTAGCCAGGGCCGCCAAGAGCCAAACCGGGCCCCGGGGCAATTGCATTGTCCAGGCACTTTAACCCCCTCCCCCCACTCCTTACAGTAGTCACCTTAGCTCGGGCCCCCAAGACCCCTCCTGCCCTCTTCTGTCAGCGGCCTTGGTTGTAGTGTTCAAGATGGACAGTGCATCTGGGAATCACCCCCGACGGGAATTGCAAACCAAAGTTTAAGACGTCAAGCACAAAGCCCAACTGACTAAATTACATACTGAGGTCGCCTAACCTATCATTCCGTCTCAAATTAATGATATGTAAGTGTGTACTAAGACCGGCTCGTGCTCCGGTGTTAGTTAACATCCCGCTAACAACAAAGAGACTCCTACAGTTTCAATATGTTACCGAGCACAAGAAACGAAGTATTACATACAACCATAAACATACAAAAAGTGATAAATTTTTCCCCTGAAGCATTCACAATCTTTGACAACCTTCCAAACTGGACGAATCATATTTTTTAAAAATTATCTAAAACTAAAGAGTTGGTTGACCTAAAAAGTTAAAAAATCTGACCTACGCTGAGACCCTTAATTTTCACTTCATTCTACAATTATTCTTTAAAAATCACTCCTCTCCTAAGAATTTCCTTAAAAAGCACCTCTGCTGCAGTAAAAGAGACAGAATCAAATCCACCATATAGAAAATCGATCCTTTTTTATAAAAATTGTGTGTGTAAATTTAACGAAAAAGAAAAAACTAATACGTTGACGTACCTAAAATATTATTTCAGAAGAAAACGTTTGGTCAGGAAACGTTTATTCAAGCGTAATAAACAACCGATATATATATTTGATGTGATATTGTGTTTTAATTAGACATTTACTTTCAAATTATTAGTAGATTTTACAGTATAGTTAAATTATAAAATAAATCATTGAAGTGCTAACAATTGAAATTCCAATATAAAACTTTTATTAATATTTTTATATATAATATAAATTTGCTGATTAATAACTTTTATTAATATTTTATATATAATATTTTTTTATTTATTTTTTAATGATCTATATATTATCATTATACTATTTTTTCATTAACATAATGCATTATCATAAAGTTTCTTAAAGTTTCTTTTAGGAACCATATTTTAAATATATATCTTGCTCCCCGCATGAGGGGGAGAGTTCAATTAGGTATGAGTCGGTGTATTATATAATTTTAATGTTATTATTATGTATATAATATTTTTTCTGATTTTATTTTCCACCTACAGATATCTTTATACTTGTAATCTTTTTATTATTGGAGTTTTGGAATTGATCAGCTTCTCACTCAAGTTCTGTGCTAATGTGCAATAGTGCTCTCTCTCAGCCTCCACTGGATTCTCTTAGTGACGCAGGTGAGAGCACAGCGCTGGGAGCTCTTTGAGCCCCCTAATTGCATGGTTCGGTGTTTACCCGGGATGCTTGTAAATATTGTATAAAGAGTATGATTGTATTTAAGCTTGTTTTTCCTTAATTTTTATTTATTATTTTCAATAATTATTATCTATTTTATATTATAATTTATTACATTTCATTTTATAATTTGTAATGTTAGAGGCTGTTTATTTTAATTCTCTTTATTTACTTTATATCATTGTACATATTGCATAAATGAGTCTTTGCCATCCATATTGCTCATTGCCCTAGAGTTGAGACAGCTAATTATTCAAAGTATAAATATAAAAAGGTTTAATTTCAATTTTTTTCTTCTACAATTACAATCATTACTTCGGTATTGAATCAAATTGATTATCATATAAGTCTATAAAAAACAAATTAAAAAATAAATTAGTTCAAACAATTCATCACTTCAAAGAGTTGACAACTGGTAAAAAAGCTTGCACTCGATTTGAGGAATATTTATTTCTGAGCTTTGAATTCCTCGGCTACACGATACGATAACAAGATTTTACTGTTTAATTATCGTTAGTTACAGTGGAGTGGAAAACTGTGAATTTGATTAAATTTGTCTTTTTATTTAGTTTAAAGTAAGGAAATAATGATGTCAGAAACAGAATGGAAGATAAAGAGCGCTGAACGGTTGTTCTATCACATTCTCTCCATTAACTAAAGGGCAATGGGCTATGAGGTTAAACAAAATAAGCTGAAGTTAAAGCAGCTTCCATTATGGTCTGGACTCTTTGAAATAGAATACTGAATAGAAACTAAATAGGCTTAAGGTACCAACTAAAATCGAACAGTTAATACAGATATTGTAATTAAATTATGTATCTAATGAAATAACTTACATAGATTCTAACACACACTTCTTCTTGTTCTTCTTTATAAAACAATAGAAGATCCAAAGTTGATTTCTAGGAACCAATCTATGACAGTAATAGTGATAGTTTTGAGATACTTAATAATTTAATTACTATATCTATTATGACGATATTTTTCCATCCTTATAAACAGAGTAACTTTTCATGTAATAGATCATAACTACTTGGCACAAAAATACAACAATTATTTTCAATAATCAAAAATAACTACTAAAAGTAAATCATGCAACAGTATTTGTAATTGTGTATAGTAAGAAGAAAGATATAGGATTACAATTTCAACTGTCTAGAAGTTGCACTTAATTATGATTATTTGGCCCTCAAATCAGCCATCTCTAATGATCGGCATTGCTTCGGATGAATTCGGGTGGTATCAGCAATGTTGAGGCGCTTCGCTTATAGCCATTTTTAGAAAAATAAAGTTTAAGTCGGCCAATTACTTAGACTAAGATATTTTGTTTATGGACTTCCTGACGAATCTGTTATGTATATTAGAAAAATAGCTTACGAGTAATTGTAAATAAAAACGTAAATAAATTGCTACAATAGCAGTCTCCTTTTCGTGTTCCTTCCTTTATATTGAATTTCAATGAAGAATTAATATTTTTTAATTATCACACAAAACCAAAACAATACGAAAAAAAAAAAATAGCAAGTTACACAAGTTATTTATTCAGTACTGTGGAAGGTTCGATCGAATTTATTTCCTTTATTTTATCGAGTTTCTATTTTTGGATTAAATAACAAACTGTAAAAATGAATCTAAAATAAAATGTATAATCAATTAAGGTCATGATTTCATTTCAATCAACCAATTGTTAAACGCAGAAATATAAATGAATAAAAATGGTCGACTAATCGCGAACATCACTAGCAGCCGATTATTCGACATTCCCGTCTAGTCGTCAACTAGTTGGCCTATCTCTATAAATCACCATAAGAATAATGTTCATGATGAAAGAAATATCAATACAAAACAAAAATCCGTATGTGAATGAGGGCAAAAAACGTTAAGAAAACATACTATTTTTCAAATAATATTTTTTTTTAAAACATGCCTTGATATAAATTTCCTATATAACAACAATAAACTAAATTTAATATTAATAATTAATAATAATGACTGGAAGAACAAACCTGGAAAGATTCCCTTACAGGAACGGTGATCGATTCAGTGATAGATAAAGTCTGTCGGGGATCCGTTTAACTAAAGAGCAGCCACTAACAAAATAAGTGGAAAGTAGAAGTGGGGTCCATTACCAGAGCAACAGTTTCACCTTCATCGCTGCTTAAAGGTCACCCACATTTGATATTCTCTGGTAACTAGATATCCTATAAAAACTGTTCCAAAATAATATTTCACTTATCGAGATATTTTACTTGTAATAGATATTGTACTCAATAGAAATCGAACATGTACGACTGTAAATGCTTTGTCTTTCCTGATTATTTATTGATAAATGAAAGTAACCTAAACACAATACAACAATATTCATCCAAATCAAATAAAATAAATTCAAAAAACATAAAATAAAATTCAAAAACAGAAAAAGAATACATGGATACGAATGGTAAATGACGATATGAGAGTGGCAAATGCACAGTGGAGTTCAATGTGGGATACAATTAGTCAACAGGACCAAATTTCCGAAAATGGTTAAAACACAAATTAATAGACGGTGGTCAGATGAAAGAAGAAAGCATCGGGCTGAGGTAATGAAGAGATATTGGAAGGAACAGAAGAGCGTGCCATATAGATATTGTTGAGCGTGGTCCACAGATGGCCGAACTCTTAAGAAGAAGAACATAAAATAGTCTCTAAATATATATATATATATATATCAGCTATATATATATATATATAAAATATTGGGAATAATATTGGAAATTGAGCTGATTTTGAAATTCCACGCATCATATAGGTACATTGTGATGAAATTATGAAAATGTCTTTCATAAATTGTATATATATATTTAGCCACTGACGGATACTAGTTTCAGATCTTCCAGATGCTAACGATTTATGATATTCGATTATTATTGTTCTCATAAAAATTGATTAAAACATTTCGTTTTTTAAAATAACATTATCTTCCCATTTAAACATTTTCACAGGAACTGAAGGATGTTAATTTCAGATCTGCCCGGGTCAAACGATATTATAAGTATATAACGAAATTATTTTATAAGATGATATGAAGCGTACAGTTCCAAAACTATTTATGTCCATTTTTTAAAAATTTCCACACCTGGTCCTGGTCCTGGTGGATAAAGGTAAAAGTCAGACTGCAATAGGAAGGGACATTCGTTTTTGGTTTTTGTAAGGCCATTTGCAACGTGATTTAACTACTTTTTTTGAGAAAACCTTGCATCTCGTCTAGTAGAAAAACCATTATAAAAATAAAAATCTGAAAATTATACTTAGCTGGTTTTGGAATTCCACATAATGTTAAGATTAGGTAATTCATATATAATGTTAAAAATTATGGAAATACCCTTCATAAATAATCATTCAAAATTAAACTCTTGGCACGTTCTTTACAATTGCAAATTATTCAACCGAAAGAGATATAAATTAATGCAGTTTAATGTTAAATAATGGTAACTGGCCTGAGAAAGAACACATTCCCTTTACAAAATTTAGGACTGATTTCCTTAGGTTTATCAAAGATATCTTCTATTTAGATTTGTTGAATAAGAAAAGAAGAGCAACTTAATTGTTCATTTTGTTCTTCTTTGTTTATTTCAAATGTAAAAAAGTATCAGGCTAAGATTGAATTAAAACTCTTGTCCACAGATAAATATAATGACAAAGATTCATTTGAGTTCAATAATAAAATAACTAATATCTGGATGCCACAAGGATATAAAATAGTTACACTAGATGCATCGTCGTTATTTACTAATATTTGTACCACAAAAGTTTCTTTCTTTTTTTTTTTTTCATTTATTGATATTTACAACTGTACAGAATAATATACAACAAGTAAATGTGTTGACAGTGAATACAATGGCATGTAAATAACTTGTGAAGAACTACTCACTAGTAGCACTTCAATAAAATCTACACTAAAAGGTCTCTACGCCATCTTCTTTTCAGCCGCCTCGGGGGATTATCAGGGATGGAAGAGGAAGCAAGTTGGGAGACTAGTGGATTGAAGTGGCTATGGAGCTTACTATGGAAGGATAGGTATCTGGTTTGGGCAAACTCAGCAATATATGGAACATTAAAGTCTTTAGGGATAAGCTTATTGGTGACAAAGTAAGGGGCATTTAGGATTTTTTGGAGGATTTTGTAGTATTGGATACGAGATGAATTGAATAATTTAGTAGAGCCCCAAAGCTCAACTCCGTACGTCCAAATAGGTCTAATAACAGTCATGTAAATAAGTCTTTTGTAATGAATTGGGAGGTTTGATCGTTTGTCTAGTAAATGTTGAAGTAGTCTGTAACGACGAGCAGTTTCTTGTGGCTTTAGTCTTTACCACAAAAGTAAAAACAATATTAGAAAAACATTGGCACAAACTTCAAACACACACACCAATTCCTCAAATTATTAGCTGTGTATACTGATTGGGGTTCCTTCCAATTTAATGAAAAGTTTTACATTCAAACGTATGGGTGCCCTATGGGATCTCTAATCGCTCCACTTTTAGCAGACATATACTTAGCACTTTGACGACCAAGCCATTTCCGTTAATATTTCCCTGTGGACCAAAAATTTTTTATTCGCTCAAAAGCTGCATTCAGCAGTTATATAACAATGTCATGCATTTGTATAATCATTAGCAACCATTTAATTATGGTGGTTAGGGCAAAAATGTAGCGGGCCTATGTGCCCGCCAATGTCCGTGGGGCACTGTCCGTTCTATTCTAAATCATAAAATAACTTTTTTTTCCTTTAATAGATATTTTTTTACTTCTCTATTGACATATTTTGGTTTGTTTTTCATTTTCACACAAAATATTACTGTACTGTTGGGAAAAAAAATGTATAAACCCCTTCAAGATTAGTTATTTTTCCATAAAATGAGTATGAGAATAACCAAAAACACTACCTAGCTGTAAAAAAAAAGAAAAATCAATTTCCAGAAATATTGATGGAATAACATATTAGGTTTATTATTCAGCAAAAATGTGTTGTTCACCCAATCAGGTATAAAACTGTTCTTTAGGTGATTGACCTGTCGAAACCCTTCCAACACCTTTTATTACCATTTCACTATTTTCAACCCTCCTACCTCGCACCCTCCACTTTATTTAGTATGCTTACAGCTCTTGTTGCAAACAGACATTACTTACTTAGTAGTACCTTTAGTGCGTTATCGAAATTCAGTTTTTTGTAAGTTGGTCCATTTTTTGTTTAAAAATGTTTCGTGGAATATCTTCCCGTACCTTATCGTGGAGTTGGCAATGCAAAGTAAATTGCCTTCCGATTCGGAGCCAGATGAGGATACAACAATAGTATTGGTAGATAAATTATCAGTTTTTCCAAGTCCTTAATAATTTTAATTAGATTAAAATAACTTAAAAATACGCTAAACAATAACAAATTAGCTTCCAGGAATTGTTATGGCAATAGAATAAAGGTAAGCTCAACCCAAGGTGATAATTATGTTCACAAGAACCATAGCTATCCTAATAATAAGGTAATTTGATTTTACAATGACGTAAGTATTCCTGGAACAAAATTATTTGTGGGTTTCACTAGCGGTCCTATGTGCCCGCTGTGGTCGTTAAAGTGTTAGAGGATCTCATAGATTCAGTTATCCCCAAAATTCCCTTTAACATTCCATTTCTATTTAAATATGTAGATGATATCCTTTCTGCTATACCTACAGAAGACAATAAGCAAGAAATAATTTTAGCCGAACTTAACAAATTTTCAAATAGACTAAATTTTACGATAGAATTTGAGAATGATAATAAAATACCGTTTCTAGACGTACTTTTAATTCGCAACCCTGATGGACCAACATAAACAGAATGGTGGACAAAACCAATGCATTCCGGAAGATATTAATTAATTGGTCTAGGAAATAGAATTCTTTACCTCTCTATAAAGTGAGAAAAGGTGAATACGGATACGTAATAATGTATTTTTGGTAAAAATTGGAAATAGTGTTCTATACCTTCGAGGTATTGATATATATATATAACGTACATAGATATTTCTGACTTTGATTTTGATACGATAATTCTGTACAATAATATTTAATAAGACAACATAGGATTTACAAAAAAATAAAATAAAATGTTAAAATAATTGCGAACCATTCTATTGTTTTAAAGCAAGTAGTTATTGTTGGGAGAATTCTCAGAAATAGTAATTCCGGAACCAGTAATTATCTCTTGTTAGAGTGATGTTTTGAAGGTGAAAGGAAAAATATTTTGACAAGTTGTGTTGACTATAGTTTGTTAAATGGTGACGTACTTAGTCGGTTACATAATGTCAACAAATATTATGTGAACAGCACAAGCAAACAGCAAATATTATTCAAAATTAAGGCAAAAACGGATAAGTACAAGCTTAATCCCACTTAGACAGCAATGAATGCTTATCTTGTTAATAATCCGGACGAAAAGTGATAATGTAATCATTAATAGCAGTGTATACGTAATGGGGTAAAATAAAAATTTTGATTATTTATCAACGACAGTATTATAATTATAATAATATTAAATAAAATTTAGAATAATAAGATGCTTCAGCGGCTTTTCTTATTTTTTCTTGCAATCAAAACATCTAACGTATGAACTTTCCTTGCAATTTCTAATTCATTTTGTGAGATCACATAATCGTTGACAATTAGGATTGATCCTTCTATATCATCATGCGTACCCCAAGTGATAATCGTTGACAACTATATCAGATATGATCATTCATATATTAGTTAAATACTTTATATTATCTTTTAAACACATTCGTTGTTACTCCGAATAATTATTTTAAAATAGATTTTTTTTTTTTACTATTTAGTGATATATACTACTGTATATATTATACACAATAGGTATTTTGAGGGAAGTGGTTACAATGACATGTCAATTACATCTAAAAGCTTCTCACTAGGAGCACTTTAATATTTTGTCGCCATTTTCTTTTCAGACGCTCCGGAAGATTATTAGGGATTGAGTGTGAGGCAAGTTGGGAGACTAGTGGATTCGGGTGGGTATGAACTTTACTATGAAATGATTGGTATCTGGTTTGGGCTAAATTAACAACATATGGGACATAAGAAGATCTTTATGAGTATGTATGTTGGTGACATATTGGGATCATTGAGGATTTTACAATGGATTTTGTATTGGAAGGGTTAGTACAGCCTCAAAGCTACACTGCGTATGCCCAAATGGGTATAATTATTGTCATGTAAATAAGTATTTTGTAATTTAATGGTAGCTTTGAACGCATGTCTATTTAATGTTGGAGTAGTCTGAAACGACGAGCAGTTTCTTGCCTTTTAAGTCTGGTATGCCAATTTTATTTAAAATTATAGTCCTTGTATATGAGTATGTATAAACAAAAACGAACATGGATTATTGAAGAATCTAGAACTACTATTTAATTGACTGTCAATTGAATACATTTTCGATAGTGTAAATTGAAACTTTTTTATGATAAAATATATGCATTTGTTAGAAACAAAAGTTTTTAAAGATAAGTCCCACTCCACCCTGGCGAGTGTTGGATTTAATGTCTCTTATAATATAAATATTTTCATTCTATTGAACTAAACTATTTTGTAATTTAAATAAAGCAGCGCTACTAAAATGTTGACATTAAGTGTCAATTTTGGAATAACTAAAAAAATTGTATAAACTTCCAGTAAAGTTATATACAATTTTTTTTATTAGGTACTAACCCCCTCTCCCAACTGGCAAAAATCGTTTGAGTTTAGAGCCCATTAAAACTAGTGCTGTGCTTGAAAACATAATTTATTAAATAACAAAAATGAACATTAAAAAAAGGTTGAGAGGCCACACCAGTCCTATTGGGAAGCGGGGTTCGCAATCTGATTCCACTTTTTCCACCATGAATTTTTATTCTTTGCTATTCTCCACAAAGTTGGGCCAGCCTCTTTTTTGAAGGAGTCGCTCCATCTCTTCAATTGCCTTCCTCTGTTCCTACTATTGTCATATGCTGTCCACTCAGTTATAATATGACCACCTGTCGTCAATAGATCTCAACAGATGTCCAGCCATTTCCATTTTAATTTTTTTATTAGAATGGAAGGGTCTCTGAGCCCTATTTTCTTCTGAATATCAATGCACTTGATCCTATCCTTTTTGAGACCAAGACTTTGAGTCCTATACTGGCCAGGGTGGGAAGGTCAAGATTCATTTCGTGGGTCCACCAAAAAATAAATTTTAACCCGCCCAGGTGGGATTTGAACCCACGACCTTCTTCTGGTTACGAGAGCGCTGAGACCCTTGCACCAACACACTGAGCCATTGTGTCCCCGATCCTATCCTTTCTTTTAATATTTAACATACTTCTCTCTACAGCATTTTGCCAGACTCTTATTTTATTTTCTTGATACATTGTGAGAGAACATGTTTGGCTTTCATAAGACAGAACTAGAAAGATACAAATTTCAAAAGTTTGTTTTTTTGATACCATATTAACTTTGGCTTTCATAATACTCCTTAGGGACCAGTATTTTTTTCAACTACGTGAAAAACTTCTTTGGATCTCTTTATTTGTTTTATCGGTGAAGGATACTAGCTGCCCCAGGTATATGCGCTAATTAGTGTATTGTATATTATCATTACCAATTTTTATTACTATTTCTTCACTATTTGTCATTAATTTAGTCTTATCATAGTTTTGGACTAGTCCTACTTTTTTACATTCTGGTATTAGTTGATTTAGCATAGAGACCATTTCCTCTCAACTTGTTGCGAAGAGCACAATATCATCTGCAAGCGTAGGTTGTTCAGCGACCTTCCATCTACTCTTACTCCTTTTCTTTCCCAGTTCTAAGTTGAACGGAATTGGAGAGAGTGGATCGCCTTGTCTCACACCTTTTTCCACAGGAAAAAAAATTTATTTTTTTATTTTTGTAACAAAAAAGGGAACTTTTATTCTATCGATTCACATATGTTTTTTCTTATAATTAATTACATGAAATGTATTTTTATTTTATGTATATGTAAATAAACAAGATATCATTTTTGGCATGATTAAATTCTAAATTTCACTATTACCTAAGATATGTACAGTAAATTATTGACTTTTCTCTATTTTTCTATTTAAAAAAAAAAAAAAATTAATTACATGAAATGTATTTTTATTTTATGTATATGTAAATAAACAAGATATCATCAAAAAAAAAAAAAAAAAAAAAAAACTGTTACATACCTTCACGTTTGCAAACAACAAAAGAGAGGATATAAGATAAACAATAAACGAAGTGACTTAAACATTGCTGTTATCACCCGAGCCTCATCGGAAACAATGTTTGCTTGACGGTCTAGTCGGCCGAGTAATGGGTCATTGTGCCAGCCAAAAAAGCTAAAATCCTTATAGCCACCTTGAATCCACACATATCCCAATATAACCATATTTTACAATTCACCCGAAAAATCATCTTAATCCTTGAAAAGCTTTTAAGATTCTTTCAACGTGAACGTCATCTTTTAATTTTCTACCCCATTACTTCTTACTGTAACAATGAATGGTTAATATACGAAGAATTATCTTAGGCTGGATACATAACGACATAACATTCATTCTTGGTATCCGGGTGCTCTCATATCGCTTGCTGGTATGATTTAGGATGACTATTGAAGTTTTCGACAACGCTTTCTGATTAATCTACAATAAAAATTAATCAGAAAGCGTTGTCGAAAACTTGAATAGTCATCCTAAATCATACCAATCTTTGAAATCATAAACAACTTCATATATATATATATATATATATTTACGCTATCTTTGCTGAGCGTTCTTCCAGTTGCCATTCAAATATTCATCTTATCTTATCTTAGCCAATTGATTTCCATAACCTTTCTCATTAAAATTCCTGAATTGAAAAATCCTTTAATATTACCTTATTTTGAACTTTCTTCAGATCAACAAACGCGATTCTTCCTCACTCACCTTTTTTAAAAACCATTTTATTTTTCCAACTCTCATATCATCAATGAGAATATAAAATAATATACGAGTTTTTGAATTTTTCGAATATAAAAACAAAAAAAGTTGTTAATTCTATCATCTACCTTCTACATTAACCATTAAACATCTTATTTTATAATCTAAAGGTGTATGTTTATAAAATTTGGGCAGTCAAACAATTATACCAATTTTTTTTTTAAGGTTAATGTTATTTTTAGGGGCACAAAGTTTCCCAGAATAATGACCATTTTTTATTTCAAACATATTCCCAACCTTTTGATGTGAGACAATGTTTAGTTTAGGTGTGAGTTTAGTTGTGGTTTAAATAAATCTTTGTTGAGAGTGTCTTTCATCTCAGCATTATCTCGTGCAAGCATCATGTAAACTAAATCAGAAGTATATTTGTATAGGCTAAAAATAAGACTTAGTAACTTTGTCCGTCGTACAAGGTCTGAACAGAGTAAAAAAAGGAGAAATAAATTATTGGATAAACATTTTTTTCATTAATCCAAATAAGTTATAGGAATATAAAATATTTTTGAATTTTTACAAAATAGTAAATTTCAAGTCGACTTTTTATTGATAGTAATATTACTCTTATTTTTAGATTAATTAGAGAAAATACCTAATCAAAGCAATCTCTTATTATTGAACTGATTCGTGATGTACGGTGTAACAACCTACGATTACACGGTACAAGATAGTAGCAAATAAAAAATGAGGAACTTATAAAAGGAACCTCATACGAGAACAAAAGGAAAAAAAAAAAAAAAAAAAAAAAAAAAAAAAACATCCCAAAAACTCTATTTTCTAATCTCGTACTCGAAGCAATAATCTTGTTGAAACTCGTAGTAATAGTTATATTTTATGTAATTAGCTCTATATTGTAAAATTGAAGGGTTCAGTGGACGAAGGAGTTGTGTGTAGAAGTGGTAGCTATGAAAATCTGAATAATTCAAAACAACTAGAATAAGAGATAGGGGAAAGATGGAGGGTCTATGTAACATCCTTATGCTAAAGGAAAACGTAAAAAAAAAAACTTAAAAATAAATTATTTGCAAAATTGTGTTTTGTTACGTAACCCCTTCTTCATCTACCTACCCCTTCAGATTATATAATAAAATATAATAATTAATACAAATAACAAACCTTAAAATAAAAAATATGTTAAATATACGTCTGAGTCTACCTAGTTGATAGAAAAAGAAGAGTACACGAGAAACCGATTGTTGGATATGTTATTGACCGAACGTAGTTTACTCAATCTTTTATTATCTTCAAGGTAAAGGCTAAACATTAGTTAGACTAATTTCAATTAGCAGAAGCAGAGTAATAGATTTTCAAACATCGCCCTAGTTTCAGTTAAAGGTTTCAGACACGAAAAAAGAAAATAACGGAAAAAAAATTATAGTTATTAGTCTCGAAATAAAAAATATTTTTCAAATATTAGATATAATTCAACTGTTTGTTTATTTAAATTACATTAAAATCG
The DNA here is from genome assembly GCA_003667255.2 of Euschistus heros. Classification (NCBI taxonomy): domain Eukaryota; kingdom Metazoa; phylum Arthropoda; class Insecta; order Hemiptera; family Pentatomidae; genus Euschistus; species Euschistus heros. The sequence goes on along the minus strand of RCWM02000411.1, from coordinate 376,021 downwards.
GCCTAAATATTTCTCTTGTCTTGACTAGCAGTTCTATGCAAATTAACAACTCGTACAGTTTCCAGATATTCCCATTCAATAAATTAGCACTAGTTTGGATTGCGTTTGTTATGAATGTCGATAAAATTGATTTAAGTAGAACTTAGTGTCATTGAGCACTAGTATTTGTATCACTATCTGAGAATGAACTTCGTAAATCATCCTTAGTTAAGATACTGTGATGTTTAAGCACCTTAGGATTAGTATATGGTTTGTGGTTGGTTTTATTTTTTGTGGTTATACAAAAAAACAAAAACTCACTAACAAAAACGAAAAATAATCTTTATTAGCCTTATTAACACATTATCATATATCGAGGTTATATTAGGTTATCACGACACTCAGTTTTCTTACAAAAAATATTATTTTTGACTTTTAATATTTGATATTAACTATTTTATTTAACTTTTAAAATTATTCTAACTAAACAGAAAAAAAAGATTTTTACACATCTCAGTGTGTGGTGCCGCCACAGGTTACAGAGAATGCGAAAAAAGGTTAGATTTTTAGTTATCTATAAATTTGCTTTTTTTCAGTTATTTTGTGAAAATAGTCATTTAAAATAAATACATTTATTGGCGTGGTGTGGCCTGATGGAGTTTGTTGAATAAGAGGCAGTAGTCAACACTTCAAAGCTCTCACCAGAGAAATCATATCCACGAAAAGAGGATGATTTTGTTCAACCTCAGAAGGTATGCCGCCAGCAGAATTCTCATAATAATTTTCAGGTAAGTACCTCCAATTCGTTTGAGGTATTTATCAATAATAATGTAAGTGAAAATTCAACAAAAAGAACACCACCTATAGTGGTTTCTGGTGTCACCAGTACGATAGAGGCAGCAAAGGAACTGAAAGCAGCTGGCTTTTAATTCTTTGAAGTACAGAAGATGCGAGAAGGGATACGCATCTTATCCAAAAATAATGAAGAACAAGGACGTATAACCTCCTATCTCCGAAACAATCAGAGTCCATTTCACACTTACGCCATGTCAGGCGGCCCGAAAAACAAAAAAATTGTGATTTATGATTTGGACATAGACCACGATGTAGAGGATATCAGAGAAGAATTAGGACAATGACTACAGGGGATTCTAGATGTTCGTCGTCTCCGTAAAAGTGTTAAAGATGGAGGCAAGCATGATATTCCTCTTATTTTAGTTACAACGACTCCAGGAGTCAAAATAGAAGATATCCTAAAAACTTAGACACATTAATATGGTACGTTTCAATGTGAAGCCTTACAGAGGAAGAAAAGGGATAGTGCAGTGCTATAAATGTCAGCAGTTTGGGCACACAAAAAACCACTGTGGTAGAGCAGTGGTCTGTTTGAGGTGTGCAGGACCCCACGCTGTTAATAAGTGTCCCCGAAAGGATACACCCGTTAAATGCGCCGACTGCGGTGAGACGCATGTGGCGTCATTTACTGGTTGCTCAGCGAGAAAGGTGCTACTGGAAAGAATAAAGCAACTGAAGAAGAGGATACAACTGAGGTCCAAGCCTACAGCAGCGCCGGCTCAAGTCCAACCTGAACCTGATCGAGAAGCACCATCAACTGTCAAACCCCGGCCCCCAACAAAACCGACGCAACGGACTGACAAACATTATGACATAAATGACACCTACGCAAACAGGACAGAGACAGTTAGTTCACCTTCTCGGGTGGAGACTTTGTTAACGTCTATAACAAACCAGACCCAACAAATAACTTCAACTTTGATGACGTTCATAATCGAACTGACTCAACAAATTACTTCATTCATTAATATGTTTTCAGGTATGTTATCTACGAAATGAATACGCAACTCTCCTTGCTAAATTTTAACAGTGACGGACTAATTCCCAAAATAACTGAAATTTATGCTTTGATAGCACAGACCCAACCCACCGTAGTGATTCTCATTGACACGCGAACAAACGTTCGGCACTTACGGCTGCCAGGATACCAGCTGACTGGAGATGAGTCAAGCGGAGCAGTAGGAGGTGTTTTGATAGCCATAAGGTACGGAACTAGGTGGGGAGAAATTCCTACTCGTGTCTATTACAGATCCTAGGATTCAACTTAAAATAATCCAAGTCCTTCTCGAAAAGCCTACTGTGATCACTGGAATTTATAGAAGACCCAGGTCTTCTGTAAGGGAATTCTCTCAGGTTTAAATGAATGCGCTAAGCGATCGAACCATTAGATCGTTTGTGATCTGAACGGTCGTCATCCATTATGGAAAAATTCTTCATCAAATGAAGCTGGAAAAAATATTTTAAAAAGTCCTTATACCGTCGTTTACCCCAATAGTCATATCTTTAGGCATAAGGCGAACGCGCCGTTTAGGTCTGCAGTAGACTTATTGCTTTCTAGGCAGCCCCATCGATTCTCTGACTGCATTGCGTTGGATTTCATCACTTCAGATCACAGGCCTGTGCTGTATCAGATAGATGGCATGATTCCTATTCCAGCCCCGACGAAATTTAAATACCAAGAGGCGGATTGGGATCTATTTAAATCTCAAGTCTACTATGAATTATCGACTGTCCCTACTCTCCGCACGAGAGGGAAATCGATGATTATATAGAGTTCTTCACGGCCATCATACGGCAAGCCGCTCAAACGGCCATACCGAAGTCTTTCCCTCTTCCACCTGCTTTGCGAACACCGCCAGACCACATTTTGACACTTATTGCTTTACGCAATAAGTGGAAGAATAAGGGGTACAGGACCAAAGATCAGGAGGTCAACTCAGTCGTCAATTCTCTAACTACCCAAATCCGCAACCTCATGAAACAATGGAGGACTACTCTTTGGCACGAGAAATTGAGGGCCACACACGGTGACCATAGAAAATTTTGGAGACTGTTGAAAACGTCTACTAGAAAGAGAACTTCTATGATGCTCCACGATGGTGACAAATTGCTTACAGCGGAGGAACAAGCATCGAAGTTCGTGGACCATTACGATGTGACCATAAAAAGGCGTACTGGGACCTCACTAGAAGCACCTGAAATAGAATAGCCGGGCGACAACAAATATATCTTCGTATCCCCGAAACAGTTGAAGGCCATCCTTCGTCGTTCGAGGGGAAATAAAGCCCCTGGTCATGATGGGATACAAACAATATTGTTAAAAAAATTGCCCAGGAGAGGTATAGTCCATCTTACCAACCTTTATAACTCATGTCTTAGGCTACGGTACTTTCCAGAGGCATGAAAACAGGCCATTCCCTTCCCGCTTTTGAAACCCGCGAAGACTGGCACCCAGGCAGCTGATTACAGATCAGTAAGATTACTTCCGCACTTAGGCCAAATTTTCGAATAAATTATTCTAAATTATTTAAATAAGAGTACTACCAATGGGTAGTTCTTCTAAAAAGTTTTATTCATGTCATCATATCTCACATATACCGCCTACTTACTAGATGTGTTTTCTAATACAGTTGTAAATTTCTATTAATAAAAGAATTAAAAAAAAAAAAATTATTTAAAAACTTTCTGTTCAGAAATCGCAATTATTCCACCCGAGCAGGGCGGATTACAGGACGGCCTCAGCCCGGAACAACATCTGGCGAAACTACAGGCGGAAGTAAGCCAACACATTGCTAAAAATGAAGTGACTACAATGATATCAATTGACTGCACGGAGGCGTTTGACTAAGTGTCCTATGGGTTGCTATGTAAGATACTGCAGGACCGCGAATTTCCGGAGCAACTTTCAACTTTATTGTGGTCATTTCTTGATCAGCGTAAAATTAGGGTGCGAGTCGGCCAGACATCCAAAGAAGTCCCTCTCACATGTGGCGTCCCTCAAGGGTCTGTGCTGTCTCCAGTATTGTTCTCAATATACACGGCTGAAACTGTTGGAGCTAGGTACAGAAAAGCGACTGTGGCGGCCTACGCCGATGACATTGCTATATATAGTAGTTCATTAAACGCCACGAAGGCTCTACGGCAGGCGGAGGAGGTTTATAATGAAATCACGCAAAAATTGGAAGGATTAAATATTGCAGTCAACCCCAAGAAGACTGACTGCTTTATCTTCTACTTCCAGAAAAATAAGCGTCCTCTTCCTAAAACCTATAAGGTAGCAGGAAGCGCTAATATAATAATATATTCTATAATCATAATTTTTGTACTTTAAACAAATGTACCATGTGCAGAAAAAGGAATGGATTTAAATGTTTGTGATTGTATTATAAATAAATAAAAATAAAAGGGGATAAGAAAAAAAAAAAAAAGCACCTTAGGATAAAGGCAGCGTACTAGTACCTCTACAAATTTTGTTAATGATAAATTTAAATATGGAGAGTTACATCTAACATCTAATGTCGTAAGTTAAGAGAATTCGATATATTTGCATCATTCAATTCGACGATGTTTTGTTCCTTCACGTCATTTACGCCCACACCTCTGGTCGTTGTTAGCATTGCAAGACGTTCAAACAAAAGAAAATACACGGAATGTTATTACCATTAACTTTCTAAAACAATAGTGACAAAATAAGTTTGATCTTATAAAAAGTTCGATCAATTGTGTGAAAAGTTCATCTTAAGTGCATGGAAGAAGATTCGGCGAAAGACTGCAAAAAATTATTATAATCTTTATATAGTTTCTACTTAGAAAAAAAAACAAATAAAATAAAATTATTTTCATAATTGATATGAACGATATAATATTATGTGATATTTGAGTTTTTTGATATATTTTTTTTATTTTCTGATATTATTTTTTTCTAAAACTAAATTTTTGTTTATTAATGTAAAACTTGGATTATTTGTAAAGTTGTATAATTGAAACTCCGAGTTGAAACTGTCAGGCCATGACATTCAGCTTTTGTTTTGTTATTTGGTAGGTGTAAGATAAAATAAAAAAATCTTGTCACTTTTGTTTATAAATAATATCTGTATCTATCTCTAACTGTATCTTCCATCGGTGTTAAAAACCAAGATTAGTAGCAGTTCTTCGATTAATGTCTAAGCGGTTTCTTGATGAAGTTGTCCGATTCTTCTTTCGATCGAAACATTTCTTTCAGGTAGTTTCGGAATTTGAAACTATGAATTATGTAGGTCCATTGAAGAGGTTAAAACATAATGAATATCATCCATTAGTGGGTATATTTAGGAAAATAATAATGGTCAAGCAAACAAAAAAGAAGATACATTTTTTACACTAATGTTTATTTGAAATCTATTATAGGTATAGTTTACTTCTTGCTAAATTAATTGTAATATCTTCAATAGTTTATTCATAAGTCAAATCGTATAAACTATTAAACTTTTGTATTAGTCAACTAACTAGAGAGAGGATGCGAGAACGATACAATTTGATTGGAGACAATTAGGAATACTACTACGTTGATCAGTCTACAATGAAGGGAGTTCTCAAGGGATAGGTGGATATTAAGAAGCGTAATTAAAATCTTATGATAGATAGAATAAATATAAACTTAAACGTGTACGAAAAATATTATAAAGTGTGATTCTGGTGAAGGTAAGAAAAACAATAGGCTTGACTTAGGGGCCTGTAAGGATAAAACCTTTCCAAAGAATGGAAAGTTGTTTTTAATTAATTTTCTCAGAAAAGTGATAAAGAGGCTTATTAGGGCTCAAGAAAAAGGGTGAATGTTCTGTAGTTATTGAGGTACTAAAGTCAAACTAATTTACTGATGGCGTAGGAAACTTTAAGTTCTATTAAATTTTTTTTCTCGATAGTAACTGTCTCTAGATTTCTATTTAAATAGAGCACTGCTGTATGTCTCTTATAAATACCTATTTTATGAATATTTGTGAATACCAGGCCGTCTCAAAAGTCCTGTCGTTTTTTAATTAATTATGATCTATTTGATCTGTACCCTCTTTGTTATAATTCTCTTTTCAATTCGACCTTTCCCAATGTAATCAATATTTTTTGCTGCCTTTGAAGTAGGGATTTCCTTTTAACCCAGTCACTGCTAAGCTTTTAAAGAAATATATTAAAATGGTTTGTTGAAATTCAAATTAGGTCAATTTTATTGTAATAATTTAAACTTGGCTTGAAGGAAACCGAGGCCGCTTGAAGAATATGCTCCGTGTTTGTTAAGAAGGTACTCTGGGCGAAGAGCTTGATATTGGTTTTCCAAAGTTCTCCAATGCCATGGACCGCTTGAAGAAGATGCTCGTTCTAAAAAATCTCAAGTTGCCAGCGAACGGAAAATCCGAAAAATTCTTTTAAAAAATAGTTCTTTTTGAAGTGCTCCCAATGATTAGTTGCTTTCCAAGCAATAGTCATATGTCATTTTCAGCATTATAATAAAATTTACTTGATTTATTTTATTTTATATTGTATATAGTTGTACATTAACTTATGTTTTATACTCTTTTACTTTAAAAAATAGTCCGTGTCAATAACAGTCCTGTAATGGAAAACAAAATTATAACCTTATAGAATAGAAATTAAGTGACCATTACCTACTCTAAGATTATTTAAAAAAATACTTGGTCCTAGGTTCCAAATTAAAAGAGTCTCACGACTCACTTTTTAATTTTATTTATATTGATTTGGAGGGAACAAATGAATTAAATGCGTCTTCATAATCACTATGTATTATAATTATAGTTGCTAATAGTCCTTTATTGTTAATCAGCTTTTCATTGTTAATAAATCATTATATATTTGCTTATTCGTCTGTAATAGACACCAGAAGGTTGCGGCATGATAGCGACTAGTTAGTGAATGAGTAGGAATCAAATTTTGTCAAACAGTCCCCTGCACTTCACAAGGAGTTCGATGATTATGTGAAATTCTTTACAAGCCGGCCGCTGAAAAGGACCATATTATAGCTAAAAATAAGGCTATGATCTTCCTCAAAACACCAATAAAATGCATCTTAACTGCAATAAAAGTTCTAAAAACCATTATAAATATTTCTTTTTGCTAAAAATTGCTTTGAAAAAAAAAATCTATTCTCTAGCTCCTGTCCTGATCTGAAATGGGTGGAAGATTTCTTCCAAAAACCACCAATGGATATTTTTTGGAAGAGTCCCCCTACATTAAATCCACTTATCCCGGTTCTTGTGAAGAGGATGGATGTGGGCTATTTTCCATTTATCTGGGATTTACCGAGACTTCTACGGTTCTCAACAGTTTTCTTCTACGGTCTAGGATTTCAACATTTTTGCTGTTATCGAGTCTTCTCAATTTCCTTGCTGTATTTGAAGCTAATAATGACTTCTTCGAGTTCTCCTTCCAATGGAGGTTCTTTACTTACATTAAAATTCTCTTAATTGATATTTACTCAGCAAATTTCCTATATTGAGCCTTTTACTTTTGATGATATTGGTCGACTTTGTTTTGTTAAAATAAAAAAACTACTATACTTATTAGAATTGATGAATGAACTGTTCATCCAATGATTTATTTCTTCTTTTCTCCTCTGTTCAGATTTTTTTCGACTGATAAGGTTACTTAATCTTGTTTTTAGTCAATTTAATATTTTAAAGGTTCTGATAATAGTTCTTACAGCAGTCGCTATGTCCAATATAAATGAAAGCAACTGTCTTAAAATTACTTTTCCCTAGTTAGATTATATTACTTAAATAATGGTCGTAATATACAGAATTATAATAAATCCCAGTCTTTTAACCAGGAGACTTAATCTAGCTCTTTTCCCAATAAAAGTAAAAACGCATTTATTCTAATGATCTAAATTAACCTATTTGACTGGTATAGATTCATAGGAAAAAACCTAAAAGAGTGCCCATTCACCTCATTAATATATGTAGGATCGAAATGTATTTACCTAAATACTCATTTCTTCTAATACATTAAGGCTACTCTAGGTCCTGATGGATTTCAGAAGCCTTTCCATTTTGACTTCATAGGTGAGTATTAACATGTTTGATTTCTTGTCTTACATTTATTTATTTATTTTATTTTATATTATATATTGTAAGACAAGAAGGAGAAAAGAAGAAATAAATTATTGGATGAACAGTTCATTCATCAATTCTAATAAGTATAGTAGTTTTTTAATTTTAAAAAAACAAAGTCGTCCAATATCATCAAAAGTAAAAGGCTCATTATAGTAAATTTGCTGAGTAAATATCAATTAAGAGAATTTTAATGTAAGTAAGGAACCTCCATTGGAAGGAGAACTCGGATAGGTCATTATTAGCTTCAAATACAGCCAGGAAATTGAGAAGACTCGATAACAGCAAAAATGTTGAAATCCTAGACCGTAGAAGAAAACTGTTGAGAACCGTAGATTCTCGGTAAATCCCAGATAAACGGAAAATATCCTCTTCACAAGAACCGGGATAAGCAAGATGTCAACAACTTCAGAGGCCTGCTCCTCTTTTCAATAGCTGATAAAATTTTCCCTACAACTCACAATATTATCTTTTTAAAGAGTTAAAAAAAGGCTTTTATTTTCATATCAAAACCAATATTTTGTCGAAAAATACTGAGCAACAAGCGAGAATTGAACTATATTTCATAGACTTCAAAAAGATAATTGTTTCGGTGAAGAAAGAAACCTTGGACAAAATTATAAGTGGATTTAACGTAGGGGGACCCTTCCAAAAAATATAGATTGGTGGTTTTTTGGAAGAAATCTTCCACCCATTTCAGATCAGGAAAGGAGTTAGAGAATAGATTTTTTTTTCAAAGCAATTTTTAGCAAAAAGAAATATTAATAATGGTTTTTAGAACTTTTATTGCAGTTAAGATGCATTTTATTGGTGTTTTGAGTAACATCATAACCTTATTTTTAGCTATAATATGGCCCTTTTCAGCGGCCGGCTAATGAAGAATTTCACATAGTCATCGAACTTCTTCTTGTGAAGTGCACGGGACTGTGAACAGTTGGTGGTTTTCATCTTTTCACTATAGTGATCCGAAAAATTTGATTCCTACTCATTCACTAACTAGTCGCTATCATGCCACAACCTTCTGGTGTCTATTACAGACGAATGAGCAAATATATAATGATTTATTAACAATGAAAAGCTGATTAACAATTAAGGACTATTAGCAACTATAATTATAATACATAGTGATTATGAAGACCCATTTAATTCATTTTTTCTCTCCAAATCAATATAAATAAAGTTAAACAGTGAGTCGTGAGACTCTTTTAATTTGGAACCTAGGACCAAGTATTTTTTTAAATAATCTTAGAGTAGGTAATAGTCACTTAATTTCTATTCTATAAGGTTATAATTTTGTTTTCCATTACAGGACTGTTATTGACACGGACTATTTTTTAAAGTAAAAGAGTATAAAACATAAGTTATTGAGTGAATTTCCATAAATGATGCAAATAAATCTATTAAAAACCGAAGGAGGCAATAATCGAAGCATGAAGTCATTCGTTAAGTCAGGCTGCTCGGGGGTAAGAAACTGAAGACCATTACAGGCCTAGAAGAAATATTACCAACGCAGACAAATGTTGAATAAATAAGCATAACAAGTTTCTGGTGGTTCTTGTTGATTATTTTATTTTATTTTTTTTTTAGTAAAGACCTTGAAGAAAGGTCAAACAATAAGTCCTTTTGTCCGACTTCGAAATTTTGTTTTACTTAACTAGAAGTTTAAGAACATAATTATTATTTTATTTTATTTTTTTTTTGCACAATATTGATAAAGTCATACGGAATGATTTAGTGCCTATGTATATATACACTGAAGCGATTGCAGTGACCCGTCCGTATGAGATGCTTGCGTAAAGTTTTCAGAATAGGGCACCTGTTACTATGGGAATGGAGAATAAAAAATTAATACAGTCGGTTTTTTTTGGATTTGGTTTAATATTAAATCCTTCCTTTTAAATGATCTTCTCAACTAGAACGCTATATTCCTGTTGAATATGAGTGTGACAATGAATAAGGAATACATACATCATACATATATTTAAAACCATATATATATATATATATATATATATATATATATATATATATATATATATATATATATATATATATATATTTTTCGGTGCCCCAGGAGGGTCTCCCGACCTCGAAATTGAGCTACAATCGAAATAACAGAAAATAAATTTTCTGCCTTCAGTCGGTCTCAAACTCAGGACCGGGAGCTTAGTAGTCAAGGTTTTCCTTTTAAATAACTGAATATAAAATTGTGATTTGAGCAGTACCACGATTATATTCATTCATAATAATGGATTCTATGCTACAATGTGATTGATTGGATCTAAAACAAACTTAAAATATTTTAATATTTTTTAATAATCAATATTAAAACAGCTTTTTAAAATTTTAGTGTATTTTGAACTATACACAGAATATCCACAACCAACAAAACAAAAAAAAGTAAGACAAATAAGTCATAAAAGTGTACAAAATAATGCAACTAAACAATTTTTGCAAGGACCTTAATAATTTGATTTTACTTTAAATCAACCAGTAAACCCCCCTCCCTTTTTTTTCCTAAATCTGATCTGATTCTTATATTACTTCGCTCAGATTGCATACCATGTGAATTGGCAAAATGTTATCGTAATGCAATTCGCTATCGACTTTCCCAATAAACTTTAAGTATTCAAAATATGGCACGCCGTGCGTTCTAAATTCCATGGCCTTTTTTGAAAGACTTTCATTCCCAATATTTTTAACAAGATAGGTGTACCAATGAATGTATCAAATTTTCTGTATTTCAGAAACCGCAACCCTTATTAATTTCTCAATAATAATATTAAGGACATAGTAATACGAAATTGGCTATGATAAATTGCAACATTTTAACATTTTATATGGAAGAACTGCTACCAGAAATAACTCAAGACGGCTAAATTTTAATTTTTATAAAGTTTCCTTTAAATTAATTCGTTACACTTGATTTCAAAATCGTGACAAATTAACTAAATGTTGTTAAAATAATTTGTAAGACTAACAATAGTGAATAACTCCCATTTTCATATACAAGCTATGAATGCTTTTTAGATTAAAAAAGCTAAAAATGTTTTATTTATTTATTTATTATCATTCTCATAGCTCTAGAGTCCACTATTATTTTATACTGATACCAATCCGTGAAAATTTTTTTTTCTTAAATACGACTATAGATATAGAAAAACCTCAAGATCAATAAGATGCTTGAATAATATATAATTTTATTTGAAAATTCAAATTTGTATAATATATATTTGCAATTATCTACTGGTATAATAGACAATTAAAATACTTTTATACTAGGAAATTATAATACTAGTATAATATTATAAATAATTGTATAAAGCGTGGAATTGCTATGTATTTTTATAATCACAAAGCGCAGGAATCTTGAGGTGTTAATATATTTAATGGACGGTCTGTTGGAGCTTTACAACAGACCGAGCTTTGGACTCAGCAGGAAAAACTCAGAAATTAATTATGGTATAACGCTTATTTATTCAAAATAATTAATTATAATTATTTTTTTTTATATTAATGTGTGACGTTCGTTTATAAGAATTTATTAATGTATTTAGATGCGTGTATATATTTGTCCATATATAGTAGTATTTTACATCATCTCAGGAATTGTTCTTCCGAAACTCACCATTCAACAACTGCTTATCTGTTTATTCATATCTTTCTGTTCATAAATATGAAAAATAAATAAATAAAATATGAAATAGAAATAAATAAATTCCTCCCTCCTTCAGAATTATTTTCTTCATTCCGGTTAACGTCAGTATTACTGAAAAGCATGAAAAATAACTTCAGTCTTTTAGAGGGCAGTATCAGTTTCACAACTCCGTAACCCAAACCGGATAAAAAAACAATTTACGACCCTTATAAGCTCCCGGATCTGTAACATAATTCTTAAAGTAGCGCATGCTTTTCATGCATTTTTTATTGATTCAAAATTGTAATTTCACTGTTTTCGGTAATTCCACTGGAGTTTTAATGAATCGTCAGGACAATTTTTAAACTGTATTGTAACCAACCAAAATAAATGGTTACATTTATTTTGTTTGTATTTGAAGACGGGTAGTTGTACATATTTAAAAAAAACATGTATATACATATTTACTAAAAAATTAAATATCCCCAATTCTTACACTAAACATTTCTTCACATATTTAAATATTTTTTTAATTTGAGTAATCAATTTTTTTTTAAATAATGGAAATTTTGTTTTATTAAAGAAATAAAAATTTACATTCAATTTTAAATATAATTTTATTTCAGTTTTAAATATTTGGTATGATTGTAACAGTATTTAAATTTTATAATATATTGAATTAGTGCTAATGTATATCGTATGATGTTTTAATTTCATTTTTATAATAAAATAATTTTGAAATATTGTTATTATACATTGCAAATATATTTTTTTTAGTAATCATCAATATTATACGTAATTAGATCGAAAAACATCTTTTAGATATTTCTTATACATACATAATTATATATTAATAACGTTTTTTATATTCTATCTAATTATTATTTACCATTAAATATTTATTTTTTTAAATTGAATCATCGCAGTATGATTCTGGAAAATCTCCATACCTACAGCATGGAATAAAATAATGTAATAAGCATAATATTAAATTGTTTGATTTTTGTTCTCCTTTTTCTCACTTCGCTTATTTTGTTTATGAAATGGTATTTTTTTAATTGAAAAAATATTACAAACTATCTCTCTCAATGAATAGTGAGGATCACAATGAATCCATTTATACAATATATACATAACCTAATACAGATTCTCATATACCTTAACAACTGTTACAATAAAATTATATATACTATTTCTACTTTTACGTTTCCACCGTATTGACCTAGAACAGAAAAAAATGCATTTAACGTGATAAATAAATTACACAACTGAAACAAAAAAAAAAAAAAAAATGATTATTATGATTTGACAAACTATTTACTGCGTTGTTTTTTTATTTTAGCTTAACTTCCTAATGTACTCACTGTAACTAAGGCAGGAGTGACGGGTTATTCTACCAACCTATTCTAGCCAGGGTGGGTAGGCCATGATTCATTTTCGATCAAGGATTCGAACCCAGGATCTTCAGTATCGAGCGCTCTGAGAACCTCTCACCAACTCACTTGGCCATCGAGTCCCCACTATTTACTATGTATATTACAGTAAAATGTAACATTTTTAAATGTTAAAATAACAATGGAAATATTTTTTTTGTTTATTGCTATTTATGATTGCATACATTATGTACATAAATCATAAAATGATAGCCATGACATGCCAATAACTTGTAAAAAACTACTCATTCGTACACTTCATGAAAATATTTATATATTTATATAATGTGAATTTCCACTGTAGCCTCTTCATATCAGATATTTTTTAAAACTATTTATTGTTATTTACATACAAAAAGTAAATTTAAGGAGAATGATTAATATGACGAGCATGTAAAGAACTACTCACTGGTAGCACTTTAAGAAAAGTTCAACTAAAGAATCTTCTTTCCAGAGGCCTCGGAGAATTATCGGAAATTGAGTAAGAGGCAAGTTGGGAGACTAGTGGATACGAGTAGGTGTGGAGTTTACAACGAAATTTGTTTCTGACATAATAAGGAGCAATGAGGACTTTACAAAGGATTTTGGATTGCAAGGATTGTATATAAGAACAATAGAAAGGTTTACTGGAGCCCGAAAGCACAACTCCGTATGCCCAAATTGGTCTAACTACTGTCATATAAAGTCTTTTGAAATTTATTGGGAGCTTTGAACACTTGTCTTGTAAAAGTTAAGGTCGTAGGAAACGAGGAGCAATATCTTGCTTCAATTATAATGAGCATAGACTTCAATTTCGCCGTTAGCTTCTGAATGCAGATGATATTGAAGAATACCACTTTTCGAGGAGAATTTTATGGATAAATGAGTCTGTTTTTACAGGGGAAGGTATTTCTACCTTTCCATCAGGGGTATCTTTGGTTTATACATCTTTGTATTGTTGGCGAATAGTGTTAAAAAATCATAGTTTCCCCAAATTATTGAATAATGAAAATTACGATGATTTGTTACAAAATATCCAACCAAAACTTCATCGATATCTAACCTGAAGTCCGGCAAAATATGATTTTCCAACACCATGGTGCTCCTCCACATTATTCGAATGCAATACAAATAGAAAACCAACGATATACGTGGTTAGGTAGAAAAGCCTTCCCCTATAAAAACAGACTATTCAATACAATCTGCATTCAGAAGCTATCGGCAAAATTGAGTACTGGGGTTTTAAACCTTACGTTGAAAATCTAATCAAATAAATTTTAAATAATAATAATAAATGAATAAATGTAATAACATTAGATCCTTTGATCTGTTGTCGCTTTATTAACAGTTTTCCTTTATTTTCTATTAAAAAACAATTTTTTTTCTTTGCTTTTTATTCTAATGAAGAGTTTATTATGTTTAAAATGCATATTTCCATTAAGGGATTGTCATAATGTTTTGTTTACAAAAGTAACTGATTTGTATGCCAAATGAGAACACCATTTTTTTCGGTTTTAAAAGTAAATTTCTCCATGAAACTGAAACTGAATCATTACTTTTTTGTAAGATTTGCAGTTTTGTGGATGTTTTTTTCGAAAAACAGTGAGTGTAGAAGTAATTAAGACATTGATGTAACTTCCCAAAATAAGGTGAAGATCAAGTTTGTAAAATTCAAGGTTACATGTATTCTACTCTTATAGAAAATTTAAAGCTAAATCCGAAAATGAGGTTAAAGTTTGAATAATATTTAATATAATGGAGATATTACAGCTTTTATGGTAAAAAAACGTGGTTCCCTCAAAAAAGTCTTTAATTTATCGTATGTCTGCAACGAATTGGAACAGAAAGGCGAGGTCTGTTCCTCCATTTTTGATTTAGTTTCACCCAATTTTTTTTTTTTTTTTTTTTTTTTTTTTTTACACTAAGAGGTACTCACCCTGTATACACTTTAAACAACTATAACAGACCATGGATAGCAGAACCAGAATATATTAGTATAGGATTCCTGATGTGCTATCCTAAGTCGAACCATTTTTCAGAAAAATTAATTGTATACATAATCCTGTATTTCTTTCAGATATTCACATACCTATTGTTCATTAAATTAAAACTTTTTGATCCGAATAATAAAAAAGAAGGCTTCTGGTTTCATGGTGGAGAGAAAGAGGGGTGATAATGATATCTGTGGATTGGATTGCACCTCTTTTTCAGTCGGTAAGAACGCCGGCTTTAATCTATCTTCAGCGGCAGTGAATCTTCTTTCCTAAGTGAATGTCATGTCATGACGCCTAATGAACTTATAGAGAATATAAGTATGGAGAGGTTAATAGTTTTCTAACTACTTCCTTCTGCTGAAAGACGTTAAGTATAAGGAACATAAACTCGCTACATTGCGTATATTTATGGTCTACAGATGGATCGATAAAACATTTGGTGGTTTGGGAGAAAATAATTTCTTCTGAAACAATAGGCGCTCACTCCTCCTGTATTCTATTGTTGTATTTCATTCAGATTAATTAAAATGTAAGACATATAAAGATTTAAAAAGTCTTCTTTTTTATAAAAACAAACAGATAATTTGCACTATGAATTTTGCTTTGAGCGTACATTCCATCTCTGTCTTGGTAATTTTTATTTAAAAAAAGAACAGAAAACTTTGGATCTAAAAATTCTTAAAGAATTGAAACTTATCGAATAAGGACTCAATGCGTCTGTGGCTTAATGAAGTGCAAAAAGACCTCGGTTTGGCTGTGGTTTCTAACCTTGATGTGTTTGATCGATCGAAATTTAGAGCTATGGTTAAATCTTGGTCCCCACCACCCTAAATTAAAAACAGTCGAAAGTCTATGACGCAAAAGAAAAAGTAATAACTATTGGCAGGTCTCAGGAAGTATTGGGAACAAAATAAAGCATCTGGTCATAAGGGCTCCTAGATCGGCTTGTTTGTTTGCTTTTTTGGTGCTTAACGTCCTATGTACTCCAACTAGGGAAAGAAGGACGGTTTATCCTACAGGTTACCAACCTATTCTAGCCAGGCTGGGAAGGAAAAGATTTATTCGTGGTATCGCCACGAAATAAATTTTAACCCGCCCAGGTGGGATTCGAACCCACGACCTTCTGGTTAGGAGTGCGCTGAGACTCACTTCCCAACTCCCTCGGCCAGCGGGTCCCCCCTCAATATTAAAATCAGATAAGGGCAATAAATGTTAAAATACATTGGCTATATTATTTCTGAGAAAGCAAGCACTATCCTTCTTACGGGTGGAGTGGAGATTTCATGAAAGGAAATTTAATTTTCTCTATAGCAGTATTTTAATGAGAGAACTAGACAGGAAGTAATTAAATTAAATTAAATTAAGTTCTTTACTTATGAGGGCGGTCAAAGCTGCGATATTTAATTAAATATATTTGTCTTATATTTAAATATTATTAGTCTAATATTAAATATATTAGTCGTCTATTTTTGGAAGCCTGTAACCGTTTAATCAATATCGGTTTTCTTATTTCGTTAAGCTAAAGGATTTGGCTGTAAAAATCTTAAATTATCAGCCAATATAATCATTCAATTTTATTATTGTTATTTTTCAATATCCCAATTTTGTTATTTATCATGCTAGAAATAGACGATCTCACTAAAATCACCAAATTTAAACAGGGAGTTTCGTTTAAAACTCCAAACCGAATTTAAATATTTGGTTCATTCGGATATTGAAGATGCACAGATATGTCATGTTGGCTTCATCCAAGGACTTCATGTTTGTAAAATGAGTCTTTCTGTCCTTGACCTTCCCGCTGGTCTGGCATTCACATAATTTTACCTACGATGCCCATCACTTGAGTGAAAACAGAAAAAAACTAAATGATTTACTTAATAATTATTTTACTTTTTTTTTTCTTACTATAAATTTAACATTATTAAAAAACGAATATTTATTATCAATTATGACTATTAACCTATAACCTTAGAATTTTGTATAGAGAAAAGGATTTAATGAGATTAAATTAAAACAACTCTGAATAACACTACAAAATAGATATGAAGACATTTAGAAGTGTCGCACAGTGCTTCATCAATGGACAATAATCAAAAATCGAAGTATTTTTTATCGAGCTGTTTACCTTTTGGTATTCTTACATATACCTGAGACAACTGTTTAGTATGAATATCTCATTTTTTACATATTCGTTTAAGTCAACAAAATCGATAAAATTCAGGAGTATTTTCGTTTTGCGATTTATATCATATTAGCCGCAAATTATATTTTGTTCCATTCACATCTGATTAGATAAAAAATAACTATTGTTAACGATGCAATATAAAGGTCAAGGTATCTATTTAAAACATACTACTTTAATTGGTAAGATGAGCACTTATTATATTCATTGCATGCGTGTAAAGTTTCGTAGGACAGTTTAAAAATTATTCAAACCTTGAAGAGGCTTTTAAAAAAATCTTCAAATAACCTTTTTTAGTTTTTGCCTCTTGACTTTAAGAGGAACTTCAATTGACAACTATTACCGAAATCAGTGCAGTCAAACCAGGGCCAAGCCGAACACGCGGAAGACCGGAAACCCTTTTCTAAGAATCTTCCAATAAAACTAAAAAAAAAAAAAAAAAAAAAAAAAAAAAAAAACTGTAAAGGACCTTGTTCTTAATACGCCATCAGTTGAATTACGTTTTCCTGTAGAGATGTCTGGACAATCTTTGGTTGAAGCACGAAATTACTCTTCAAGCACTAGCTTTATGCATAGATTTATGTTTGCCCGATAGAAAATACGGTGCATGGTTTGCCTAATAATGCTTTCTCAGTCTCTAGTCATTAACTTTGAGGAAAAATTCCCTACTTTCTAATATTATTATCGCTGTTGAAGTTAGCGCTTGGGTAAATTTACAAGAACTCCTGCAACTAACAGTGCAGAGCATATTAAAAATTGCAAGTTTGGAGAAGGGTAATGGGTACAAACCTAAATGAAAATGGAGATTCGATAACAGTTTCGGTCATAACCATTATAAAAACCTGTTTAAAAATGCATCAAGCAATGATGAATATCTTTTTTTAATAACTACAGTGACACTGAAACTTGTAGAAGTGATAAGTGGAAAAGAAATATAGGTAAATATCTGCTTTCATCATCGACCTTAAATTACGGACCCATAAAATTAATTTTCAAAAAAGAAACTGCAGATCTAATATGTGACAAGAAAAAGGCGAGGACAGATAAAATTTGCCAACTCCAAATCTTTGAAATTGAATTTGAAAGCGATCAAATTTACACGGTTAGTTTTGAAATGTTCACAATGCTGGATTGTAACGTTACCTACACTTTATCTGGAACAAACACCATGTATATGTGTTTCATTTGCGGGGCTACCCCAAAGGAGACGAACATTAAAAACCATCCATCTGATACGCATCTAATCTTAGAAATAATATAATGATAGTATGGGCTGATTTGAGAAGGTCAGTCCAGTAAAAATCAATTTTTTTATGACAATCTTGCCATAACTTTTTATGGGTGCATTTCCAGACCCATGTTCATAGGAACTTTTTTGTTTAGCGTGCAATTTTCTATAAGATTTTGTGGGTTTGCGAATTTTGCCCACTCTCACTCTATGTTCGAAGCACTGAATGTCGGTTTGTTTTTTAATTAACTTATAATGAATGAGTGCTATCATTTGTGAATGTACTGGATACTAAACTATTATGTATTTATCTAAACCGATTCAGAAAATTAGTAAAATTTATGAAACGTTATACTAAAAATTGAATAGATGAATAACTTTATAATTTGACTCAAAATTTTCTCCTCAGTTTTTTTATTTCTGGTAACTAGCCAAGTAAGAAACATCAAGTTATTTACTCGTACATATTATAACTAATTAATACTACCTGAAAATGGGTTCTGATTTCCTCAGGTTATCAATGAATTTTAAATTTCGGGTGAATATATCTCTTCCAATTAGTTATTCGTTTATCGATTGGTGTTATATTTCTGTGAATAGACGGTCACATACATTTCCATACAGGTAAAGTAATTAGAAGATAATAAATAAAATTTAAAATAGTTGATCAGATTAGCATATTTTACTTAGCTTAGGCAGTGGCAAGTGAAATCAGAGGTGAATATTGTTAATCAACAAGAAATCAGCAATGCCCCTTGTCATCCCAAATCCAACATTATAGGAAAGTTAGTTTGTCAGTTCTAAGACCGAGTTTTGACTTATGCTTTAGATGAGTCTATTTGGATTCCGTGGTAGTGCAATCCTTAGCCATGTAATCGGGTCTACCTAACTATCGTGTTGTCTAGTGACTTAATAACTCAAATAACTAACTCAAATAAGGGTGGCGTGTCTTATTTTCCAAGACAAACGTTCTTGCCATTATGCCAGTGAGTGGAAGGCAAACCATTTAAAGAAGCCACCTCTTACAGAAGGTAATCATAATACATCAAATATAATTAAACAAATATCTGTTAATAACTAACATATTTTATTATATTATATTATAAAATCAATGTTATACATAGAAAAAAAAGAAAGGTGAAATAGTAATGTACTAACCTCACAAAATTACAAGTTTGGCAAAATATCTGATTTATTTTTTTATACACCAAAAAAAGTTAATAATTAATGTTTAAAAATAATAAAATCGTGCAAAACCAATTCAGTTTTTGTTTAAATATTTCCAATAATACCATTTTATTTTTTTTCTAATAGGAACGGGAAAAAACCAACTTTTTCAATATATATAATTCCAAAAAGTTGCGATTGATTAATCAATCCTCATTGTAAAAAATATAGCTACGGTTTATTAATTGTTTCAGTAAAAATAATGTTTTATTTTGAAATAAATTAAGAGACATCAGTATCAAATTTACTCATAACTTTGCCTATCTCACTTTAGCGGAAATAGGTTGATCACCTGTTGAATAACTCTTTCTTCCAAAGTTGGAGCAGATAACGACATGCAACAACAAAAAATAAATACGAACGAACCGTATAAAAAATATTCTGTTGGTATAAATTTATTTATTATTATTATTTTTTTTTTGGTAATATTTTATCATGTAAATAGAATTTATGAATTAATATTCACCTCTATTGGAATAATTTTTATTTAAAAACTAGTTTCGAATGTTATACATTCATCATCAATTATAAAAACATTTTAATAAAGGTAATAAGTATTAGTTTTTTAAAAATGTAAGTCAAATAATCAAATATATTGGCACACACCTAGGGAGGCGAACGATTTTAAAAATTTATCATAAATATTCTATGTAACAAAGTTCTGATGTTTAAAAAAAAAAAAAAAATCTATGTTTTTAGAGCTGGTGATGAATGTTTAAGTTTTCAAATAAAAGGAATTCCAATAGAAGTGTACATAATTGTATTGATCCTTCTACATCATCATGCGTATCTCAAGTGATTTGATCCTGCGCTATTCTTCAAGAAACCAATTTTTTTATATCCAAATTTCTTTATGAATGGCAAACTATTTTATTTTAGATGTTTAGAATCGAAACGATCTTTTTGTCAATTTTGTACAAGATATTTGAGTTCCTCTCGACTCTAAATTAAAAACTACATACCCACAACGTTACATATAACACTGCTCAATAGTTGAGCAGGCGAAGGTTTTAAAGTGACAAATCAATGACGACAAAGAAAGGAAAAGTTTTTCGAACAACATTGGAATGATTGGTAGCTCAAACGTGTTACCTGAGTCAGATCACGGCAGAAAAAAAATGAGTTATTTAGTCAGGTTTGGAAGTAAGATACGGTACTTCAATATTGTTTAAATAATCACAGCAATAAACATTTTACAATTACAATCAAACAAAGAATATTAACGAACTAAGGCCAATTAAGGCGGGATATTGTAAGGATAGTGAATGACTGGAACTAGACTTCAAACAGATTCAAAGCTTCTCCAAGACCATTTAAGACAAAGAGTTTATATAATGGATGCTAACGATGGCAATCAAAAATGTAACCATTGTATTCCTGGATTTTTTTATATCTCAATATCTCTTCAAGTAATCACTCTCCACCACTGATCCAGCTCATCGATGTTACAAAGCAATAATAAATACAATACTGGATTAAGAAAGATTTACATATCCTTAACTTATTATTATTAAATACGTTTTGTTTTGATTACTAATATGTTTGTCCTTCAAAGATATTTTTCTAACTTATATTATTGATAGTTAGGGCTTAATAAGAAAAAACATCTGTAATTAAAGATAACTAGAGTCGGGATAATAATAATAATTACAATAATAATAATAAGATAATCTTATTGATAGGGAGGAACAAATATGAATATCAGTAGAGGTAGGGGTGATGGTATGGAAGGATCAACACATTAAGGATAGATGGATTATTTGCAATTTAATTGGGTTTTTTTTATCGAAAATCTACCCACATCCATTTTACTGTGGAACCCACACACATAGATGTAGTTATACACAATTATCCAAGGAGACCACTATATAAACCAATAAATTAGGTAACAGAATCGTTCAAAACCAATCCGAGTTTTTATTTAAATGACCAGACAAATATTTCCAATAGTCCCATTCTAAATTTGTTTCCAGTAAGAACAAAAAAAACAAACTAGTCATAGGGAACAACTATAGAGAAACTCACCTCTCTACCTGACTATTTTACATTAGAAACTATTTTTCAAATAAAATTATTCTAATAGAAGTGGTAATTAAATCATGAATCATAATTTTAAAAGAATACTTTTTTTAGCTAGATTTTAGTGCGGTTTCATTAAAAAAAGCTATCGAAATCTACCAGTGAGAATCAGTGTTCTTAGACAAGACTTTTTTTGTTTGTAAAAAAAAATATATTAAAAAATTTTTTTGAACTATATAAAAATCGTCAAAATAAAATTAATTAATATTCTATTAAAAAAAAAAAAACCATCTAAAATGACTTAATGTATGTAGCAGCAACTATGAACTCAAGGTATTCTTTAATTATCCAAATTACGCTCTTAGTACTTATCTTACTAAATTAGGTCGTGGGTTCGAATCCGGATTTGTTTAATTATATTATATTATATTTATAATATATTATATTTTTAATATATTATATAACAATTATATTAAATTTAATTCCAGGATTTAAACCTGGAAGACATCTCGTATTCAATCCTTACAATCTAAAATCCTTCGTAAAATCCTCAATGCTCCTTACTTTGTCACCAATAAACTTATCCATAAAGATCTTAATGTTCCATATGTTGCTGATTTAGCCCACACCATATCCTTTCATAGTAAGGTCCATAATCACTCAAATCCGTTAGTTTCTCAACTTGCTTCCCACTCCATTCCTGATAATCCTCCGAGGCGTCTGAAACGAAGATGGCCTAGAGACCTTCTAGTGTAGAAGTTTTAATAAAGTGCTACTGATGAGTAGTTCTTTCCAAGTTTTAAAATGTTATTATAATCGTCAAAACATTTACTTGATGTATATATTCTGTACAGTTGTAAATTTCAATAAATGTATATTAAAAAAAACCTGGAAGGGTTGAAAATTATTTCATGGCGTATCTACGAAATAAATCTTGGTCTTCCCACCATGGATAGAATACGTTGGCAACCTGTAGGATAACCCTCCTGCCATAGCTGTGGTACATAAGAATGTTAAACACCAAATTAATTTAAAATATATAAATTAAATTATGATTTTTTTTTTTAAAGACACAGCTTGTGGCTCAATTATGTGAAAACTAGTCTTCAAAAATCCAACAGAAGAGGCAAATAATTCATCAATCCGAAATATTAACTTAGTTTTAATAATAGCAGAAAAACGTTTTCAACGAAATGCCCATCGTGGTAATTTTTCTACTTAAATATGATTATTCTATGCATCATAGTGGGGAAAACGGCCAAAAATGAGTAAAAACCTCAAGTTATCTAAACGAGTAGACTTATAAGCATGTAAGTTTGGATTCATATATTTCAAGAGACGCTGCATAGAATGGAAGTGTACATCAGATGATCGGAAAGGGTCAAAATGTAAAAAAATCATGTTTAGTGTATATTTATATGCTATATAAGCAGCTGAATCGAATGAAACCATAACAGAGTAATTTGAACATTAGCTTCGGAGCCAAGTTTTCAGTTTAAAAATAAAAAATAATAAAATATCATGTTCATCATTTGTCATCGTTTTCTATTTTTTGTAAGGTA
This sequence comes from Euschistus heros, assembly GCA_003667255.2. Classification (NCBI taxonomy): domain Eukaryota; kingdom Metazoa; phylum Arthropoda; class Insecta; order Hemiptera; family Pentatomidae; genus Euschistus; species Euschistus heros. The sequence continues at coordinate 352,829 of RCWM02000411.1, read as the reverse complement.
CTAAATTGAATACAATTAAATATAAAGCTATATTATAGAACCAAATTCTATGAATTTAGAATAGGATTAAATTCATTATTAAGTTATTTTAGGTAATAAATTTAAATATTTTAAAAATTTTAAAATATCATTTTTGAAATGTAATAATAAAGTTGAACTCGTGTGAATGAAATGGACAATTATTAATGATTTCAATAGTTAATTAACAATTAACTGGCGATAGTAAAAAAAATTATGAAATCACATACGAAAAATAATTGTATATATTTTTTTAATGTATAATCTTATTTTAAAACTTGTAAATTAATGCATATAAACTGAAATTTTCATAAAATAATAAAAAAATCATTGATATAAAAGAATGAAATGAATAAATACGGCAATTGGCAGCAGAGAACTGAAGTAATGAGTGATACAAATAATAGATCTATATTATTTGGTCAACCAACGGGAAAACAAGTGCTGAAATTTTTATTTTTGAATAGTTTTTTTTTTGTTTTTTTTTAAGAGCTATATATGAAATAGTAGCTATCTCCAGGCTGTTGATTGTGAAATATTTAATTGCTTACCTATTCCCGCACTTGTTGGACGTGGACCCGAATGAATGAATTATCGAATTTCCTGTTAGCAACTTGAGGTCTTCCAGAACGAGCATTCAAGCCTTGACGAAATTTAGAAGACCAAAATAGAGTACCTACTAACCATATTTTTCTAGCGGCCTCGGTTTCCTTCAAGCCAATTTTAAATTCGTATAATAAAATTGACTGAATTTGAATTTCAACACTCACCATTTTAATATATTTCTTTATACGTTTAGCAATGACTGGATTAAAAAGTAATCCCTGTTTCAAAGACGGCAAACAATAATGTTTACATTGGAAAAGGTCGAATTGGAAATAGAATTATAACAAAGAGGGTACAGATCAAATAAATATTAATTAATGAATAACCGACAGAATTTTTGAAACGGCCAGGTAAAATTATCTTTAGCTAAATATCAACAAGCACTTCTCAACAAATCTCTAAAATGTTGTGTTATAAGGAACAAGATATATTCATTATCATAATTTGGGATTTTTAAAGTGTAACACGGTGTTTAACATGTTTATGACTTTAAATTTATTCATATGCAGATAAACTCTGTGGCACTAGTAATCCGACGATTTAATTTCTAAAAACACTCATTTTCATAGTTAAAGGCCAAACTCCTTAGCAAAATCTTCTTTGACCTATTTTTAAACAAATAATTCTAATTCTAATTATGATATCCCATTCTTCGTAAAAATCTCCAGAACCTTCATGAATTTCTACACTTCCATAATAGATAATATGATATCTCAAACCTCATTTTCTAACCATGTTTCTCTTTCTTTTACAAATAAAATCAGAAAAGGGGACGGACCAACAGCTTTATAATAAAATATGAACCATGGATTATCACATCTTTTAATATTATTATATAAGCCTTAAAACAGTTTATTTTATTATAGTAATTGGAATTATAAGGGTTTAAAGAACATATTTAATACTTCTTTGAATATTGAAAAAAAGAAAACATGTTACTATGATTCAGTATGTGACTAAAGGCACAGGCACAGACCGGAAGGTACTTTTGAACAAATAATATTATACTTGAGCAATCTAAATATACAAAACAACAAAACGCTAGTCTACCTATCTATCTCGGCGCTACAACCCGTTGCCGGGTCCGGGCCTCCGGCAGCAACTTCCGCCATTCGTCACGGTTTTGTGCAGCCATCATTCAGTTGCGCAATCTCAGGATGCTCCAAGCGTCAGTCGCAACTCCATCCTTCCACCTGCATCTCGGCCTTCCTCTTCTTCTTGTTCCATGAAGCGGTTCCTTCAATAGCCTCCCAGGTAATTCTTCTTCGCCCATGCGAGCCACATGTCCCGCCCACCTTAATCGGGCTAGTTTGATGACCTGAAGGACATTCTGTTCCGCGAATGAACCGTATACCTCCTGGTTTGTGCGTCTCCTCCAGGTTCCGTCCACCAAAACTCCTCCACATATCCTACGGAGGATTTTCGCTCAAAAACAAGGAGATTTTCTTCACTACTCTTGGTTGTAGTCCATGTCTCTGAGCCTTATGTTAGAACTGGGCGTATTATGCTTCTATATAAGTGCAGCTTCGTTTGACGTAAGAGGATGTGGCGACCAAGTTGTTTACTTAGGCTATAATAGCATTTGTTAGCATACATTATTCTTCTTCTAATCTCGATTTCTGTACGATTGTCTTGGGCTACCATCGAACCAAGATATATGAACTCAGTGACTTGCTCGAATGTGTAGTCACCAAATGTCACTGTTGTATTGCGTCCAGGCGTCTCCTCGGTCACCAAATATTTAGTCTTTGTCTGGTTCACTTCCAGTCCAAGTTTCTTTGCGGGAGCCACCAGTGCCTGAAATGCTTCCTCGACAGTGCGTTGAGACCGGCCAACAATATCAACATCGTCCGCGTAAGCCAAGAGTTACACACTTCGATTGATAATTGTGTGCCCGACCTGTATACCCGACTCCCTCACGGCCTTCTCCGGGGCAATATTGAACAACAGGCACGCAAGGGCATCACCCTGCCGTAGCCCTCTCGTCGCTCGGAATTCTCCAGACAGATCTCCGTTGATGCATACTGAGCACAAAACCTTGCTCATAGTCATCCTCACCATACGTATGAGCTTCTGAGGGATCTGGAATTCCTCCATTGTTTGGTAAAGCTTCTCTCTGTTAATACTATCGTATGCGGCCCTAAAGTCGATGAATAGATGGTGAGTCTTTAACTTGTGTTCATATCCTCTCTCCAGTATGGTCCTCAGGCTGAAGATTTGATCCACTGTCGATTTCCCGCTTCTAAACCCACACTGGTAGGGGCCGATGACTCTATTGGCATAGGGGAGAAGACGTGTGAATAATATATTCGAGAGGACCTTGTATCCGGACGTTAATAAGGATATGCTTCTAGAACGCTGGTAAAACAGGAAAATCATGTATTCTATCTATGGAATAACAATGCAAAACTCAAACTTCATATAGATTTTAGGAAAATCATTATTGCAAGCAGCTCAAACCTCAACCAGTTTTAACCGTAGGAGTATCCCTACCTCAGAACGAGGCTGTTACTATTATGGCAAGTTAATTAAACTTTTGTTTAGTAAAGTTAGCTTCACATCAACTACCAACTCCGTTTTGATGACATTGAATCAGTTAAATTGTTATTTGAGGTAATGTTTCCTAAAATACTTAAAACAATTTAAGAGAATTCAGGTATTCTAGTAAATAGGATTACATTTATAAATTATAAACAGATATGGATGTTCGCGACGGAGGAAATATTAGGCCTTAATTATTGTATTGTAAATCATAAGAATAAATAAATATATTTCAGCTAGAAATACTGATTAAAAAAAAATCTAAATTTAGAAAGACCATTGTTTGGTCTAGTTCCTCAAGAGTCTGATAACAATCATTACATCACTTGTACATATCGAAAGCAAATCATTGAACAATATATTTTATTGATGTACCTCAGCAATTATTTTTAGTACCTACCAGGCTATTATAAATAAAATTCATACTGGCATATTTACCTACAAAATAAAATTATTTAATTAGTTTTGCTTTAGTTTCCCTTTTAATACGAGTTGCAAAAAAGAAAACTTGTCGTTTTTATCTTTGAACAAAAGCGAATAGAAAAAAGTGAGTGTTATAACAGATTTAGCTGATGACATTTTGAAGAAGAAAAAAGGCATTTCCCACTTCATATTGTCGATGGCCCAAGTATCGTGTCCTGGAAAAAAAAAATGAACTCTACATTAAAGTGTCCCACAAAACAAACCAAATATAATCCCAGAGCGAATTCACGGAGGAAAAATTCGCTTCTCTCTATTTACGTGGCGATGAAGGGGGTGTACAGATAGTCGCGAATTCGCAACCCCTATATCGACACATAAGTAGCGAAAAGCGAATTTGTTCACCACAAATTCGTTCTGCGATTATTTTCACTTCGGTGTGTGGGGCGCTTAAAATATGTAGAAGTTTTGAAGGGGAGAAAGCCGTGGTAATCTGCGATGATAGTGAGTATTCAGACCTATATCAATCCTATCAAATTTATCCAAACCATTAGAAAGATTAGCACATTCCCAATTCGCCTCCTTTCTTGAATGTAAAGCCCTCCTTAATCCTTTTCATTCAGGCTTCCGTTCCGGATATTCCACGCAATCTGCTTTGGTAAAAATTACCCAAGACCTTTATTCCTCCTTAGACCAACAGAATACTACGATCCTGATTCTATTTGATTTTTCAAAAGCTTTTGATTCTGTTGACCATACAATCCTTCTCTCCAAACTCCATAACCTCTCAATATCTAATAGTGCGTTAAGCTGGCTTCTTTCCTTTTTATCCAACCGTTTCCAAACAGTAATTATACCTGGAAAACCTCACTCATCTTCACTACCACTCTCGCGAGGAGTCCCCCAGGGATCTTCTCTTTCACCTACCCTATTTTCTATTTATGTTAATGACTTACCGAATCGCATCCACTACTCCCAATATCATCTTTATGCTGACGACTTGCAAATATATTTATCATTTCATCCTTCAAATATGCTAGAGGCGATTTGTAAGCTACAGAAAGACATAGATAGCATTAACCTTTGGGCAATGGAGAATAAATTAAGTCTGAATCCAGAAAAAACAAGGCTATCCTCATTGGGTCAAAACCTCACCTAAAAGCTCTTCCCTACTATCCACTGCTTTTCCTCAAAAACCGTCCAATTCATTTCCAAAATTCCATTAAAAATTTGGGAATAACTTTCGACCAACATCTTACTTGGAATAACCATATCTCTCAAATCACGAGGAAATCCATTTTTATTCTTAAGCAACTCTCCCATTACCGTGATTTATTACCATTAAGTACTCATTTTCTTTAACTTTGACTACGGATGCACAGTATATGGAGGACTGTCTGATGAGCTCGAGATGAGATGTAAAAGAGTAATGAACTGTTTTATTAGATTTATTTTCGGGATCTCCAGACGTTCTCGCATATCTCATAAGTATTCTGAAATTGGTTGGCTTTACCCCAGTTTTCGACGTCAATACTTCCTGGGTGCTCTCATTTTCCAAACCTTAAAAACCAAAAAACCCGCCTATATCCATGACCTCCTTACTCTGCGCTCCTCCGTTCACCTTTTAAATACTAGAACCCAACCCATCAACCTGTACACTCCGGCTCATCGAACTGCATCCTTCGAGAAATCCTTTATTATCCGTGCTTCCTCTTTATGGAATTCATTGCCCATCACAATTCGAAAAAGCTCCACTCTTACTTCCTTTAAACAACATCTATTTCTTTACCTCCTGGATCTTCAATCTTCCGAGCAAATGTAAAACATGAATATTTATGTTATATACATTATAATAGTACACATAAGATGTATCCTATTACAAGTTTCCTTAATTCATTTTTGTAACTCATAATTTAATTACTAATCAATTTTTATTATTATTTATTATTATCATTTATTATAATTAATTATCATAGCCAGACGATTGTTCTATGTATTGTACTCGTTTTGTTATTCTTAGGGGACAAGTTGTCCCAGAATAAAGTTCATTTTTCTTCTTCTTTCTTCTTCTTCTATTATTGGAATTCCCCGTTACCATCCTTTTCTTAGACTTTTCTAGATGTACAAGGAAAGATTGAGAAGTAAATCTATAAACTATTAGATTTATCCAATTTGTCCCAAGTGAGCAACATATGAAACATTGTGGTTCAACAGTTTAATCATTTTTATTAACATTATTTCAGAAAATATTTTAAAACTTAATTTAATTTTAAACCAAGCTATAATTAAATATTTTTAAAACACGGAAATTTTAATGTTTTAGGAAACAGATATATATATATATTGTTAAGGCGTATTAAGTGTTTTCCTTTATTTCTCATAATCTATTTTTTTTTTCAACCTTTTTTTTTTGTAATCAGGTACTTAGTCATTTGTTTTTGTAACATCTGTTCTTTGTTATACACTCTCCTGTGTGAACCTGTCTCCACCACGCTATTGTCTCCTAGTTAATAGTATATGAGTAAAGTTTCGGTTTTCTATCAGTTAAGTGGTTTAAACATTTAAAATTTGGTCCGACGTCAGTCGTCAACATTTCGCGGCGTCAGAGATCTCGTCGCCGCGATTTTGTAACCAGGAAGCGGCTAAATACTCCTAGAGAAGACACGAAGTCCGGTGAGTGGAATTTTACTCATCTTCTTATGCCACAAACCAGTTTAAAGTTTCATTATTTTTTTTCTAATTATACAGTCCACATTTACGCAATATAATATTTATTTCTTTTAGTCAAGCTATCTGAAAGCCCTTACATATTTTTTGGTCCTCCGGGCCGGATAAAATTTCGAATGTTTAAACCACACAAAGTATGTTTAGAGTATTTCTTGAACAATAAGGTTAATTATTGCCCCCGAATAAAATTAATTACTTCATTTATTAATTTTTCTTTCTTAAATTCACAAACGGCGTCGGTTTTAGGTAGCCATTTTGATTAATTTTACGAAACATTCGTTAGAATCCACAGCCTTACATAGTATAGCCACTGCTACCTTAAAATTATCTATTGTAACCTTACAAAGATACATTGTAAATTGTAACCTTATCAAACCTATTCATTTTACGTTCTTTGCATTTTTCTTTATTTTGATCATATTATCAATCGAAAATTCTGATTTTCTTTGCTTTTTGTTTGTATTTGTTTCTATTTTACAATTTTATTCACGCTTTTGATTTTCGATTTCTTTTCGGACCGAATCCTTTTTGAATCCCATTAATACAGTTATCCTTGGCTTTGTTTTAATATATTTATTTTCCTTTTCACTTGTTGTTTACTTATTTATTTTGATTTTATTACATTTGTCACTTTTCGTTACCGGTTTTAAATTTTAATTCGAATCATAACCTTTCTGATTTAATTAATTTGAATTTTCATATTACATTTCAGCTGCCCCCATATTTAATTATTTACTTTAACGATGGATCAAAAAACTCGCGAAAAAATATTAAAGGCTTTGAAAATCGCTGAAACCAAACGTCAAAACATTTTTGCCGACATCACCAAATCATGGGATGAGATAAAGAATTCGACCGTATCTGATATAGATCTTGTTCGCTCGTATTATGATGATTCATTATTCCTCCAAAAGAAGTTCCAAACACTAACTGATGAAATTATTGAATTAAATTACAACCTTGACCCCGATGATACCGTTGAAACTACACACGTTTCATCCTCGTTTCGAACCATTCTATTCACAATTCAAGCCAAATACCATAAGTTAAAAAAACAAGAACCTGCTCCCTTGATAAAAAATGAAAACATACAATCAACTAATAATGAACCACCCAAAATTACCCAGCACATGCCTCCCATTACCATTCCTACATTTACCGGCAATATTGAAAAGTGGAGCGAATTTTTCTCAATTTTTAATTCTCTTGTCCATGAGAATTCTCAATTGATAAACATTCAGAAGTTCCATTATTTACGTACATCGGTCTCCCATGAAGCTCTGGCTGTTATTGAAAATTTTTAGTTAACAGCTGAAAATTACCCCTTGGCTTACCAAGCTCTTGTAAACCGATATCAAAGCCCTCGCCGTATCGCCACCACATATTTGAATAAAATTTTGGACTATAAGTGCTCCACCACGCACTCGTTGAGTGCTCTAAAAACGTTCATTCAAGTCCATCAAAACTCAATTGAAGCCATCAAAGCTTTGAAGGTTGGCGATTTAGCAAACTTTTTGTTGTTATCATTATCCCTCAGGAATTTAGATTCAAGAACTGCAAGAGCTTTCGAAGAAAAGCAAGCCGACACAGCGATCCCATCTTATGATAAACTGTTAGAGTTCGTGGAGCATCAAATAAAAACTATAGAAATTTCATCCACCCACAACCCTGCCAGCAGCTCCTCATCTCCTAATAAACCTCAATCTCATGGTACTTCTAAACTATCCTTTATTGTAGCCAACAATGAAAAAAAAGCCTCCACACAAATCTTTTCCAAATGCTTATTTTGTCATAAGGGTCACTCCTTATCTTCGTGTCCCACCTTTTTTCCAGTGTCAAGGGAAGAAAAGATTTCCTTTCTCCGCACCCATAGAAGGTGTTTCAATTGCTTTGGTTCACACCTGAAAGCCGATTGCCCCTCGACGGCATCATGCCGTAGATGCTCATCCAGGAATCATCACACACGCTGTTACATCCTGATCGCTCAAATGATTCCTCGCTTCCACTTAAGCCTAATGCCAATGTTCCCACTAATTCATTACATGAAAAGACCGAGCCAACTACTGCTAATGCTCTTGTTTCCTGTAGTTGCACTTCTTCAACTCCCAAAATAGCTCCAGCTTCTGTTGTTAACATGCTAGGTACCTTTCGAGCTCGCATCCATAATAACTCTCTTGGTTATGTACCAGTACGAGGGGTCATTGACCCTGGCTCCCAAAGATCATTTATTTCACAAAGTCTGGCTCGATCACTTGGTCTTAAAGTGAATCATGCTCCTATTTTGGTAAGTGGAATAGGCGGTTCGCTGTCAACCTCATCTGGAACCGTATCGTGCAACCTAGTCTCCTCATACTCGACCCAGCACGTTAGCGCGAATTTAACGGTGATTCCCAATATCGTCGAGCATTTGCCAACTGCTGAGCTGCCTCCTACGATTCCTCAATCGTTCATTCAACTTCAATTAGCTGACCCAACCTTCCACCGACCCGACCGGGTTGAAATTTTACTAGGTGCTGACGTCTACCCACAGTTATTGTCCCCTGAACCTATTGTCAAGCACCCGAATGGTCCCGTTGCTGTGAGCACTATATTTGGTTGGACAATTGTTGGTCCTATGGACTCCCAGACTCCCTCATACAGCATCACGTCGCTCATTTCTACTGCTGAACTTTCTCAGCACCTTTCGAAATGCAGGGAAATCGAGCATGTTCATGCACCCGTAATTGAAGATCCCCTTGACACTCTCACTGAGCAGCTCTCCCGGGATACTCACCAACGACAGCCGGATGAACGGTACTCCGTATCCTTGCCTATGAAGCCCGATGCTACTCCGGTTCAGAGCATTTCTTCCAAATCAAACGCTTCCTTGTTAAATTTGCAAAGGCGATTAGCTAAGACCCCAGAGTTTGCTTCAGAATACCATAATTTCATGCAGGAGTACGCCCAGCTCAACCACATGTCTATGGCTCCTACGCCTTCTTCATACATTGTTCCGCATCATGTGGTAACCAAAATTACCAATCAGGGTAGCAAATTGCGTGTGGTATTTAATGCCTCAAGCCCTGATTCCTCTGGCGTTTCTTTAAACGACCGTCTGTTGAAGGGGCCCAAGTTACAATCTGACGTTTCAGCCGTCCTGTTAAATTTTCGGTTCCCTAAAGTTGCCTTGTGCTGTGACACACAAAAGATGTATCGTCAAGTGCTCGTTCACGAACAGGATCGCAACCTGCAACACATTTTTTGGACCCCGGACAACAATTCGCTAGTCGAAGAGGCGCAGCTGAATACCGTAACATACGGTTTGGCCCCTTCAGCGTTCCCGGCCATGCGCGTGCTGCATCAACTTGTAAAGGATGAAGGTTCCGATTTCTGCTTGGCTTCAGTAGCCTTAATGAATCAAACTTATGTCGATGACATAATAACTGGCGCTAATAATGTCCAGTCTGCTAGTTTCCTGCGGTCGCATTAACCAAATTGCTGAGTTTAGGCAGATTTGAGCTACGCAAATGGTCTATAAGTCACCCTCAAGTTCTTGAGGATCTCCCTGAGGAACATTGCAAATCCCCTTTGGTTCTGAATGACGAGGACAAGTCGTTGAAAATTTTGGGCTTTAATTGGGAACCTTCTGAAGATCTGTTTGTATACAGAGTGATACCCTTCAACGGTAAATGCACCATTTGGTCGCATATCAGTTCGGCTCTGAACCCAGCCGATATGGTTTCTCGAGGGCTGAACCCTAATTTGCTGTCTGAGCCTATTGCGTCCTCTCTTTGGTCATATGGCCCTCCACTTATGTCGGACTTTCAATCAAGTTGGCCTCCACCGTTTGCCCCACCATCTGCTCCCTCAGCTTCTATCCCTGAGTTATCCACTAGACATGTGCTTTTCGCTACCAATAGTGTCCTTGCTGATCCATATATCATAACTCGTTTCTCCTCATGCTTACGTCTACAGCGTGTGGTAGCCTGGATGATGCGCTTTGCTCTGAATTACCGTGCGCGTTCAAAATCGAAAACGAACTTTCAATGTCCACTAACCACCTCCGAAATTGAACAATCTTTTTTGGTAATTGTGCGTCTTGTAGAGGGTTCGCGTTTCACCGAACGAATCCGTCTCCTTCTGTCGAATAAACCTGTTCCCTGTTTAGGACATTTGTCTCCTTTCCTCGACGAAGTCGGCATTCTCAGGGTGGGCGGCAGACTTCAGAACACTGAACTCCCATTTTCGGCTCGCATCCCCGCTTTGCATCCTGATCCTGATGGCAATATCCGGGTGGTGACTCTCCGCACTACTGACAGCCTCTTTACGCGACCTGTCAACCAAGTCATTCCCTTACCGGAATGACTCCCTCTGAATAATTATTGTACAATTGTATGCTCGTTTATTTTATTTTATTTTATTTATTTATTTTTTTTTATTTATTTTATTTATTTTATTTATTTTATTTATTTTATTTATTTTATTTTTTTATTTATTTTATTTATTTATTTATTTTATTTATTTTATTTATTTTTTTATTTTATTTATTTTATTTATTTTATTTTTTTATTTTATTTTATTTATTTTTTATTTTATTTTATTTATTTATTTTTTTATTATTATTTTTTTTTTTTTTTTTTTTACTTTTTCCTTCTTCCTTTAACTCCCTTATCCCTTTGATCATCTTTGAAAATGGGAAACTCCTCCCCATTTTGGTGGGCGGTATGTTAAGGCGTATTAAGCGTTTTCCTTTATTTCTCATAATCTATTTTTTTTTTTCAACCTTTTTTTTTTTGTAATCAGGTACTTAGTCATTTGTTTTTGTAACATCTGTTCTTTGTTATACACTCTCCTGTGTGAACCTGTCTCCACCACGCTATTGTCTCCTAGTTAATAGTATATGAGTAAAGTTTCGGTTTTCTATCAGTTAAGTGGTTTAAACATTTAAAATTTGGTCCGACGTCAGTCGTCAACATTTCGCGGCGTCAGAGATCTCGTCGCCGCGATTTTGTAACCAGGAAGCGGCTAAATACTCCTAGAGAAGACACGAAGTCCGGTGAGTGGAATTTTAATCATCTTCTTGTGCCGCGAACCAGTTTAAAGTCCTTTTATTTTTATTTTATTATACAGTCCACATTTACGCAATATAATATTTATTTCTTTTAGTCAAGCTATCTGAAAGCCCCTACATATATATATATATATTTTATCTCCAAAGGACTTTTTGTCTACACCAGTATTTAAAGATATCCTGACTAAAAAAAAATTACAATTCAAATCATAACTCTGAAACATAAATAATAACGAGAGTTCGCTATTGATAGGGAGCAGGAAATAAATATTGATATCACTTGAGGGGCACATTTATTTGCTAAATTATTTACCTCTTCTATTGGTATTTTTTATTGGAAACACTCCTACATTCACTTTACTTTGGAACCCACATACAGAGATGTAGTTATACACAGTAATGCAAGGAGACCACTAATTCAAAGCAAAATCCTTTAAAACCAATCCAAGTTTATAATTAAATGTTTAGATAAATATTGCCTACAGTCTCATTTTGTATTCGTTTTCAGTAGGAACAGAGAAAACAAACTTGTCGCAGGAAAGACCTAAAGAGCAACCCACCTATGTTTTGTAATTTTTTGTAGGTATGTTTTTAAAACTCATGATGAATGTTTAAAATTTGCAACTTGTTTTCAAGTAAATTGTTCCAATAGAAGTGGCAATTAATTCAACAATCCTAATTCTAAAACAATACTTTGTTTGATTTTAGTGCGGTTTCTATATCTTAAAACATTTTTTTTTTTAAGGAGGAACTTAATCGTTAAACAAATTTGTTAATAACAGAATGGTAATCAATATATTAGAAAATAAGACAGAATATTTCAAAAATAGATATTATTATTTAAGTCAATTACTAGAAAGAGTGATTTTATTGAATATTCTAATTTATATACAGAAGAAGATACTTTAACACATACAAAAGTTTATGTGTCGAAAATAACAAAGGATGATTTCAGCCATGTATATTGGTTTAAAATTTTGAAAAATACTAAAAACTAAAATTTTGGAATAAACTTTCCTTCTTTCCCCTCCAGAAATACACATTTTTATCAAGTCAAATTAAAATAAAAACTTTCGTATGATTTTCTTGTTTTAATTATTTGTTGTAATATCTTATCATAGTTAGAAAAACTACTAAAATATTACCTAGATATAATAATTGATTTTGTATTGGATTTTTAATTTAATGAGTATCTACATGCAATACACAAAACGGATGAATTTTTATGAAGATATTCAATTTAATGTTACTTAGTGTCTAAGGTATCCATAAACATTGTTTTATATAATAATTTAATTAATTTAATGATGATTAGTAATTCAAAGTTTCAATAATCGGATTTTTAATAAGATTTACAACGACATGAGGAAAACCTTTTATCTTTCTTTCCTCCAACTATGTTATCTAGGATTCGACGTATGTCGTTTTGACATAGTATATGACAGCATGTTTTTGTTCTGTTAAAATTCGATGCACTTAAATAATTGTCTGAATAGTATAATATAGACCCCATAAAATGTCCACTCTGCTTCAATAATATTCTTATCTTCTAAACCTTCAAGCAGATGTAGAATCCAAAGTTATATATTAATTAATAATACGAAAGTGAAATATAATGCAATGATGTATTTCCTTCATAGATCCGAATAAACAACATTACAAAAAAAAAAAATGGTATAGTATGAAAAATATAGACCAAACTACGACCTTTACTTGCCTATCCACAAAAAGCAGTTTTAGCTTTGAATATTTTTTATAATGGTAATCATTTCAATAAAAGTGTTGTTTTTTTTAGAAAGAAATATCTAGGATCTTATAGCTTACAATCAGCATCAACATGTATGTTTGTATTTATTGTTTTTTATATATTGATAGTTTTTATTGATTTCACTTTTAAATACTTAATTGACAATGGACAAAACAACTTCAGCAAGTTATTTCGTAAACTTGTATTGTAAATTAAATATCCAAATATGAAGTAGCTTTCCACATTTCTGCTTTAGCACTGACATATGATTAATTGGGTTAGTAAAGATGGGGTACAATAAAAAAAATTTATTCACTAATTGTTAGTAATCATTCAATTAGTATTTTTGCATCGTTGGCAGTTTCTCACCGAAGTAGTCCACATCGTCGACTCTGAGCGTGAACCTAACCCTCTGCTGTTCCACCATCACATCCCGCGTGAGACTGACTGGTCCGTACGGCTGATTCCGGAGTGGGGGTACGCTCCGGATTTCACATCCAACACTGTATTCTGGCCGGAAATGGTTATTAATTTTCTGATATCACCAATCGCCATGCGCAATGGTGCGGAGTTTGGTAGATCCCCTGAGATTGAAACCAACTCTAGACGAAGGAGAGCGAGCAACGAGGATGCTCTCGCTAATGCGATGTAAATGACGACTGAGGAGGAATATTAAGTGGATGAGAGGTACCGTTATCTCCGTTCAAATATTTACGGTCCCTGCTTTATCAGTTTTATCACCGGCAAGATGTTCGGTTTAATGTAATGAAAAATATTCAAGTCCCGTATTTGACGGGAAAAATAAATAAATCTAAATTCTTAAAGCACCAACAAATTCAACTAAATGACATCTCCACACGTCTGCGGCAATTGATTTCAGAGCTATATCTGTGATTGTAACCAGACTAGTATCCCGCGTAGCGGCTTCGCCCGCTCTCATAAGTATTAATAAAAGATAATTTCAACAATTAAAGTTTTATTTGTTTATTGATATAAATCTTGTTTTGAAGTATGCCATAGAGCATCATTTCTTCTGTATGTATTGTTTGATTGCACTGATTATAGGTAAATCATTATAAGGCATCCAATTTTAAATTTAAATGTATGATTTGGTAATCCAGTTGTAGCTTTTTAAATAATTTAATTGATCATAATTAAAGTAAAGAAAAGTAAATTTTATAATAAATTTCAAGCTATGTATAACACTCTACGTCTGTAACCTATCATGTAGAATGGCGCTCGCCACCTTTCGGCCAATTTTCAATTTTAACTAATATCCAAACATTATCGCTTTTCTAAAAAAAAAAGTAGATTTTATTATTGCTAAACCTTCCTGGAACTGTAAATATGACGTGGTTAATATTTGTTACAAATTGATTCAGCAGTTTTCGTGGTTAGTGATCACAAACGAAAAATGGTTTGTCCTTTTATATAATATCTAGTATCCCCCGCCGCGACTTCGTCCACTCTCATAAGTAAAAGAACTTAATATATTATTTATGATAATAATTGAAGTTTTATTTGCTTTTCGATTAAAATCTTATATTGTAGCACGCAGTTAATAAGCATGTGGCCAAATATTACGTAAGAGCATCATTTGACATCCAATTTTTAATTTTAATGTATGAGGCGGTAATCCAGATGGATAGAGGCTACTAAAAAACAAATACGGATAAAGGACTGCATTATAAGTTCTTACAAATTAAGACCCATGAATTATTATTAAATATTTTTACAAACAATTCCAAAAAGGATAGCATTGACATTTTGATTGATAGAATAATTAAAATTATGAAGTTACAATTTGGTGAATATAGGTTCAGTAGTTTTACCATTGTAATCTCTATTGCGGAATGGAATATAGATCGATTTTTAAACTTCACTGGGATCCACATGTCGCACCACTTATTTAAATATTTTTAGTATCAATTTAATTGAATATAAGTAAATTTTATTATCAATTTGAAGCTCTAAATAACATTGTAACATTGTAACATCTCGCGTAGAATGGCATTCGGTCGATTTTCAAACTTCACTGTAATACGCCTATTATCTCTTTTTTAATAACAAATTAATGGAAAATCAGAGTTTTTAATATGGCTAAACTTATTTTGAACTATAAAAATGATGTGGTTAAAATTTGGTACAAAATGGTTCAGTGGTTTTCACAGTTAGTGATCACAAACGAAAAATGGCTTGTCCTTTTATATAATAGTATAGATATAAATATAGATACTAAGACGTATACTATTAACCGTAAGTAAAATTAATTTATTTTTATATCAATTCTTTTATTAACGTATTAATTTACAAATGGACATATTAATTTATGTGGTGAATGCAAGTTAGTTTGATAAAAGACCTGGTGAGTGAAGAATTGGACTCCTCAACAACCCGTGTTCCAATAACCTAGCTATGGTAATTTATTTACTATGTTATCCACAACTAAATTACAGAAACAAGAAAACGTTCTTTAGCACAATCATTCCATTATATAGTTGAAACCAAGGATTTAAATATCTGTACTAAAACAAGGTAAATGAACACGATGATTTCGTAACCGTAAGACAAAAAAAACCCGAGAAAATATTCAATCACTGACATTTTTGTATCCTGGAAACTAGTTAATTTTAACAATAAGCTAATATAAGTTTATTATCTGGCAGAAAAATATTTAAAAAATCATAAAATGTCTATGCATACAAGGAAAAAAAATATCGATCAGGAAATATATTTGCTCTTCGCAATTAAGTAATAAATTATTTTTCTCTAATTATAATTACCAAACTACAATAATTCAGGAGAATTGGTCAAAATCGTAAACATAATTACAAAATAAATCATAGGGATCATGTTAGAGTTTTATGCCTTAAAAAAAAAAAGTATTCTTGAAAGAAAGTAAGGTCAGTGCAATGTTACAACTGCCTGATGTATCAAAGGATCAAGAAGGGCCTGTCAAAACATCAATCCTGATGGGGCCCAATAATTCGTCAATAGGAAATCTAGCGTACAAATAATAAAGCTACATACCTAGATCCCCATTAAGTAAAGTAAAACATACAAATCTTCAAAATTAGGGAAAATAAAATATTTTTTGGCTTTGCAACTTTCAGAAATTAGTTTTGAAGCTTTCAAGCTTTTTGGATTTCGTTAAGAGGTTAATGTCGTCCAGATTTATAATATAAAAGAGAACGGGATGGTCTAAACCTTGCATTCTTCTCATAACAGGGACCTGTTGGGTCCTAGCAGGCTGTTACAAACCTAACTTAACATAAACATAAAGATCAATGTTAACGTTGGAAAGATGACATAAAAAACTAAGCACCGCCAGGTGATTTGCCCAATTTAAAAGGGAAAGTTTCCTGCCGGGGACACGCAACGCCGTTTTTGCACGAACAGATACGGCTATTAAAGGGCCAGTAAATTGAATATAATTAATCTTATCTGTAGGTTCCATCTCGTCCACTAATAGTTAAAACTCTTATCTTTTAATGCGTTGAAATAATTTGTCAGGTTACGGGAAACGTCAGATTGCCTTTTAGAGAGGATGAAACCAGAGCTGACTAATCGGATACTGAGACTATTTAGAAAATTGACTTACAAGACTATCCATTCGGTTCGAGGCAATTTAAAAAGAATGGCTACTAATTAAAACAAAACCTATAAATTAATGGACATTGTTTGTCCGTATTTTTTTTATAACTATTAGTCATTTATCTAATTAGGCGTTGCCGAGAACTCAATTTAAAATTTAGGTTAACTCCTATTGCAAGTGTTCGATCGATAAACTGATTCTACAAGAGATCAATTATATAATATTCTATAATCATAAATATCTACAAAAATATAATAAAAAAGGGACTAGTTCGTTATATCAGCTAATAACGGTTTATATTTGCGTTTTTTTTACAAAATATATCGAATCAATCACAATTTTTTTTTTAATGATTTGATAGAGTTTAACTTTCCAGCGCATGCGCATGCACAGTGGGACGAGCATACGTAATTTGTTGGACATTGGTTGAAAACAAAAATTTATATTTACGGCTTGAATCACTTATAAAATGTTTGCTGTGGTCATTAACGATAAACAACACAACGTTAAACTTAATTTTATTACGCACTAACAGTACAAAAGATCGATAAACTAGGTTTGTTTGAAAGGTTCACGCAAATTTCCCGTTTTGTTCAAATGCATTAGAAATTGATTACACATCCGATGTAAATTTTTTGCTGTTCACAGCTTTAACCACGATAAAACAATTGACAATAACATTTGAAAATTAAAAAAAAAAAAATTGATTTTTGCGAAATGTTTAAACTTGTTTAAGTCGAAACCCATTTTAATTCAAAATATCGATTATAAAAAGAAACTCAAGATCGAAATGTCTGCGACCACTTCCGACCTTGGAGAATATTAGGAATTAAAGATTGTTTAGGTATTGATAGGATTTGAAGAACTCCTTCCTCTTACATTAATAATCCTTGTTTTACCCATTTTGTATAATCTCTTTATATCTGTGAAAAGTATTTTGAGTGCATGAGTTGTATTTGGTTTTCATTTTTTATTAATTTGGCTTGGATTTTGGCTGTGGGATTGGATTATAGTTGTGGAGTTGCTATAAACCGAAAACACTGTTGAGATGGAATCTAGTGATGAGACAGATGAAAATTATTCCACAGCAAAACAAAGGTAACTTACGTTATTTTTCCATCTCATGGAAAATAACTCCTCTTCAGCGGTTTTAAACCATTGTATCACGTGACAGAGATAATGAAAGACAGACAAACAGGGAGACAAGGCCGAGGTCGTAAGTCACTGTGACCAGAAGAGTGTAGAGATCTGTCGGCAGGTCCAAGAACTATAGGCACAGACTGACACACAGATTTCTTCGTTAACGTCCCTCTACCCACAGACAAGATGGACCTTTTTTACAAAAAAACAGTCATTTGTTTTTGTTTTCGCTGTGGTTCTTCTTATTTTAACCTCCTGAAGAATCATGAGTAGAATGCCAAACGTCGGAATCGTTAGCAACTGCCTTCAACTCGGCTAATTGGATCGTCACATGGCAATCTTCGGCTAACCCAAAAGAACACGAAGCTAAGAAACGAATGGCAGTCGATCGACTTTTGGTTTCTAGTTTTTATAAGTAATTTTAGATTTTACGATTAGGTTTTATATAAAGCCTTAAATTAAAAGTAAATTAGTTAGTTTATATTTATAAATATTTTCAATGAATCGCAAAATAATATAAATTACTAAAAAATCATTCAACATGCTAAATAAGGGGGCATTAGCATCTAGCTGAAAAGTAATCTATACTAGTGGTGTAATTTATCTTCCGTGAAGTGATATTCAAACAACGATCCTCAAGTATACGATTCAAGGTCCATGGGAATCATTGGGAATCAAGGTCCATTAAACGGTTAACAATCATTGTTATAACCAGGTTGAAATATTTATATCGCTACTATATCACTCATTTCCTAAAAAGCAAGCTTTTTTGTAGAACGACAAATTGAGCTATAACTACTCAACTATTCAGCTATTAGTTATTTTCTAGAAATTTAAATTAGTACTTATGAAATGTATTGAATTTATCCTTCTGTAAAATTAAATTTTTTGAGTTATGTTGTTGTTGGAGCAAATGACCGAAATATACTAAAGTTAGACTTCAATGATATGTTAGCCATACTCCAGGAAGAACGGTTTGCTGCTATGTCTATGTCGACGATTGGGCCGTCGTGGTGTTCGGGAACAGTATAGTCCAATTAAAGCAAGAAGCTAAAAGGTGTGCCAACTTGGTTGGTAGATGGTGTAAAATAACGAATATTAGAATGGTGGCTACATAAACACAGGCCATCATTCTGAAAATGAATAAGTGGAAGGCCCACCCTATGATTAGAATTGAAGGGGAAAGAATACGTTTTGCTCAGATTGTGACATACCTGGGTTTGAAAATCAGAAGAAATTCTGATGAGGTGTAAAGGAGTGATACCTCGTATCCTACGGTACGATTTCCCCGCCTGGTAACAAAATCTCTCAAGCAGACAGATCAATAGGCCGGCAACAATTCAGCGGAATGCTTTGCTGCGAGCCAATAGGGCGTACAGATCAGTGTCGTATGAGGCGGTCCAGGTCTTAGCAAGAGGGGTACCTTTTGATCTTGTTCTGCGGAAAGATATGTTGAACTTTAAATAAATATAGAAGCTTTGGTGGAACTACCGGATAATCTCCGATCGTTGATCGATGCTAATCCAAGGAAATGGGTGGAGATTATTCGGAAGGATACGATAGAAGAATGGAACAGTCGGTGGGTGACAACCCCGAAAGGGGCTACTCTCTTACGTAGGGGGTCTCTACGTTCTAACTGAGAATGATTTCGCTCAACGAGTATCAGCTTACAACTTCCTGTGATACAAAACTTTTTTTTCACGGTTGGAAAACAGAAGTGGGGGTAGAGCAACCTAGGAAGAAGAGGCCATGCCCCAGAAAGACCACTGGGCGGAAATAATGCTGATGACAACCTCAACACCGAATAAAGCCTATATAAACTAAACTAAACTTTGTTGTAAAGACTATAAAAAGTTTAAATTTATGTTGTTATGTTTTTTTTTTTTTTTTTTTTTTTTTTTTTTTTTTTTTTTTTTTTTTTTTTTTTTTTTTTTTTTTTTTTTCCTAAGCCCCTATTAGATGTATACATGTGTTGTTATGTGAAATGCTAAATGTATTTTAAATATTAAAATGTTAAATGTTTACTGTACTTTTGAAAGATTGTTATGTTGAAATGTTGATGTTGTATTGTTAAAACCAGCAATGATGGCTTACCAGTCATTACTGCAAACTCCGTGTAGCCGAGAGCCAAGGTAGAGAAATAAATAACACATATTATTTATCATTTATTTCTGGTTCAGATATTTGCAAAGTGTTTTTCCTCATATCATGTTTAAGTATTTATTTGTATATATAGTAAGATACTAAGCTTATAGTCCAGGAGCCCACCACATGTAAATTTAATTGGAAAAACATGAATTTGTTTCCAACCGCGTTGATATGGTGGTCTGGCAGCCTGTATCCGTCGGAACGCGGTGTGGCGCACACTTAAAACCGCCCAAAATAGCAAAAAATAATTGGTAAGGTATGTTCTGAGTTTGGTCTCATTTTTTAGTGTATCCTTTTCTAAACATGAATAAAGTGGTCTGGCAGCCGAAAGCCGTCCAAAACATGCCGCCAGACCGGTTTTTATACCGCAGGAAACTGACCCGAAAAGTAAAAAAAATATTTATCTTCCATTTTTTGATATGTTATTAGAACTCATAAATGTACTTAAAATCCAAGTTTGCAACCCTCAAAACCAAAAGCGATTTTTGTAGTGCTCGAAAAACCGCCAAATTTAGCACCATTTTCATTTTTTCATTATATCTCGTAATGAAAATTTACTAGACATAGCATATTTGAAGTATTAAAGAGCACTAAATTTGTGTTAATTTAAGACTAATTGCATCTCTGTTAATTTATTTATTGCGGAGATAGAGCTCTCCAAAAATGGTGATTTTTCAAAACATTTGCAATTTTTCTCTCCGGAGTCAAGTTCTCGGCCACATACTGATGAAAGTACTGTTTTTACAAAAACACCTTCGGCAAATAATTTAAAGAAAATTTAATTAGCTTTAATTTAAGATCCGAACTAAGTATAATAGTTTTCAAAGAAAGAGGAAAATATTGGAAAATCGAAAAATCGGGTTTGGAGAGAAAATCATATAGACTGGTTTGACAAGTGTGTGAGTCTGTACGAGCAGACCCATTCAATTTTAATCTACTAATATACATATATAAGTACCGTTTTTGTATTTAAAAAGATATATTAGTACATGGAATCTCGCTGAGAAATAAGTTCCGCTTTGCGGTTCTCCACGTAAACGCGTTTGTATGTACTCTTTTGGCTATAACCCTAAAAATATGTGTTCGATCCCAGATTTCTTTTTTTCATTTCATAGCTAGCTAATTGTAAAATCAGATCCTATATATAGAATGTTGATTAAATTCCGTGAAACACGCCAGCTAGCACGCTAAATGTGCCTGTTTTGGCACAATGTGATGATGTTGAAATGTTGAGTGGGCTGGCGTGTTTTTTTTTTAATTTAATCAACATTTCATATATTATATCTTATTGCAAATTTAAATAGCTTTATAAAAACCGGTCTGGCGGCATGTTTTCGACGGCTTTCGGCTGCCAGACCACTTGATTCGTGTTTAGAAAAGGATACACTAAAAAATGAGACCAAACTCAAGAACATACCTTTCCAATTGTTTTTTTTTGCTATTTTGGGCGGTTTTAAGCATGCGCGACACCGCGTTCTGACGGATATAGGCTGCCAGACCACGATATATCGTTTCAAGGCGAATGATACAATGAAATGGGTTAGGAAACAAATTCATGTCTTTCCAATTAAATTTACATGTTGTGGGCTCCCGGTCTATATCTACTTCTTCTAACATGAATTCAAATGAAAACTTTAGGGATATTGAAATCATAAAAAGAAAAATATTTTATGTTAGGCAAATTATGTATGTTGTATGTAATATTTTTCAACACTATTCGTCAGCAGTACAAAGATGAATAAACCAACGATACCCCTCAAGGAAAGGTAGAAATGCCTCCCCCTGTAAAAACACCCTCATCTATCCAGAAATTCACCTCAAAAAGTGGTATTCTTCAATATCAGCTGCATTCAGAGGCTAACAGCAAAATTGAGGTATATGTTCATTATCATTGGGTTTAAAAAAACATTGAAAATTTAATAAAATAAACCCTAAATAATAATAATAAATAAATAAATGTAATAACATAAGATCCTCTGATCGGGTGTCGCTTTATTGACAATTAGCCTTTATTTTCTATTAAACAATACTGTTTTTCTTTGCTTTTTATTCCAATGAAGAGTTTATTATGTTTAAAATGCACATTGCCATTAAGGGATTGACATAATATTTTATTTACACAAGTAACTGATTAGTATGCACAATGAGAACATGAGAGCGAAACAGAATTATTACTTTTAACATATCATTCAAAATATAGTTAAATTTGCAAGTTTTTGTGAGATTTGCAGTTTTGTGGATACGTTTTTCGAAAAACTGTGAGCGTTGAAGAAATATAAGACATTGTAACGACTCATCCATTTTGCTGCCTCACGGAATCTGACCATTGGAAGTACACTCTTTCCCGGAAAGAAGATTCATAGAGTAACCTGGAGGTCTCCTGACGGGCGTACTTTTAATCAAATGGACCATCTCCTAATCTCCTCCCGACACAAGTCTAACCCGATGAGTTAGACATTCCGGACATTCTGGGGTGCTAATATGGACTTGGGCCACTTCTTGGTGATATCCAAGATCAGAGCAAGGATCTCCAGCAGCCATGAAGCAAGAAGAGAGAGAAGCAGGAGGATGGACGCTGACAAACTCAAGGTTCCGGAGATATGTCTAAGATACCAGGAGAAAGTCGGAAACGAGGTAAGCCGGACATATCGGTTGTTGGAGGAAGGATCGGGTGTTGATGAGGAATGGTTTGCCTTAAAGGAAGCAATTAAGGTAGCAGCCAAAGATGTGGTGGGAGAGAAGAGAGAGACTAGAGAGAGATGGTTTAATGAAGAACGCCGGAGGGTCACAGGAATAAAAAATCAAACTTATAGGAAAATGGTACAGAGGAGGTACACCAGGCAGACAACAGAGGAATACAGGAGATGTAGAAGGGAGGAGAAAAAAGTGCACCGAGGAAGGAAAAAGAATTGGGAGAGGATAAAGCTGGAGAAAATTGAAGAAATGAAAAACGCGCAAGAAAGCCGGCTGTTTTTTCAGAGGGTCAACCAAGAGAGATAAGCCTTCCAACCAAAAAGCGTTGCATGCAATAATGAAGATGGGGCTCTCCTAAACAAGAAAGAAGAGATCCTGGAAAGATGGGCTGGTCATTTCGAAGCACTTCTAAATGAGGGAAATGGAACAGATTTAGAGGAAAACGTAGATAGCCTTGAAGCACCCCCAGATCCAGAAGAAGTGATTGAAGCTGTTGGCCGGTTGAAAAATCTCAAATGCCCAGGACCAGATGAGATATCTGCGGAACTTCTCAAGTATGGCGGGGAAGAGCTACATAAGGAGCTGTACAACCTGATTCTCCGAATATGGAATGATGAGGAGCTGCCAGGGGAGTGGAAGAAGGGGACGATATGCCCAATCCACAAGAAAGGGGACCGCACAATATGTTCAAATTATCGCGGGATTTCCCTCCTCCCTAGCGCATACAAAGTTGTTTCTGTCATTCTACACGACAGATTATACCCCTATGCTGAGCAAATGGTTGGGGAGTATCAGACAGGCTTCAGGAAGGGAAGGTCCACTATTGAACAAGAGTTCACATTGAGAATGATAATGGAGAAAGGAATCGAGCACAGACTGCCAACCCACCATTTATTCCTAGACTTCAGAAATGCATACGACAGTGTCAACCGATCAAAACTGTATGAAGCCATGGTTGACCTGGGGACCCCTGAAAAGCTGACCAGACTGGTTAAGATAACAATGGAAGGAATTTGCAGCATGGTCAGAGTTCAAAGAGATTATTCAAGGGAGTTTCGGACAGGAAAAGGTCTACGCCAGGGTGATGGATTGGCATGCTTGCTGTTTATACTGGCCCTAGTGAAGGCAGTTCGAGATTCAGGAATACAAATCTCGGGAACTATCATTCGTCGTAGTGTGCAACTATTGGCCTTCACAGACGATGTAGACATAGTGGCAAGGTCAAGGAAAGCTATGGAGGACGCCTTTCTTGCCCTTCAGTCGGCTGCACTGAAACTTGGTCTAGAGGTTAACGAAACCAAAACCAAATACATGCTGGTCAATGGTGAATATAACCAAGTGGACGCCCCAGCTCTCACAATAGGAAATTTCTCCTTCGAAAGGGTCCCAAATTCTGTGTATCTGGGAACGCTTATCACCTCCTACAACAACATGTCCCACGAAATCAGTTGGCGGATTACGGCAGCCAACCGGTGCTACTTTGGGCTTACAAGGCAGATGAAGAGTCGCCTACTCACCAGAGGAACAAAGGCACAGCTGTATAAGACACTGATAAGGCCAATTCTTACCTACGCTTCTCAAACCTGGACTCTAACTAAGGTATATGAAAGGGGTCTGCTAATTTTTGAAAGAAAAATATTAAGAAGAATATATGGACCTGATAGAGAGGGCGAAGTGTGGAGAAGAAGGAAGAACCAGGAACTCTACAGCTTGTACAGAGACATCGACGTAGTACATTTCATCAAGGTGGGTAGGCTCAGCTGGGCAGGACACGTGGCACGCATGGCTGAGGAAAGAATACCAAGAAATGTTATGGAGGGGGTGCTGGAGAGAACAAGGAGAAGAGGAAGACCCAGGTTGAGATGGATCGACGGTGTGGCCGAAGACGCGAGGACAATAATCCAACTGGAAGGCGGTGGCAAGAGACCGATTTTTTTTTTTTTTTTTTTTTTTTTTTTTTTTTTTTTTTTTTTTTTCCAAGCCCCTATTTGAATAAAGCTTGAGTTTGATGGGATTTTCTATGGATATTTGGCCTTTTTCTGCACTGTGTGCACTGTAAGGCCTACAGAAGGTTTTTGTAATGCTTGATGTTTTATTTGTTGATCAGAAAGATAATGTTTAGGTGATGGGGCTCACCTAAACCTTGTTGTTCAACTTAAAAACTAATTAATTGAAATTTTTTTTTTTTTTTCTTTTTCTAATACTTACTATTTATTAATAAATTTATTTATTGCGTAGAATGAAAAGAAAGTCCGTATGGTTTCTGACCAGTGGTCAGTAGCATCTGATTCGCCCGTTGGTCAAGTGGGCTCTCATTGGTCCGAATTGCTGTTTTCATTACGGTCCGTCTGTTGCCAGCGGACCGGGGGTGGCACTGGTGTTAAGATCCCTCAGAAACTAAAACAGAAAAAACATGAAATTAGTAATCCTATATCTACAGGGATAGTAAAATAGGAACGATACCTTTTGTCCTTTTTCTACCGTGGGTACTGGAAGGAGTAATGTAATGATTAATTTTGGAAGTTGTATGCGCCTGATTGGCTCGAAATCAGGCGCATACAACTTCCAAAATTAATCATTACATTACTCCTTCCAGTACCCACGGTAGAAAAAGGACAAAAGGTATCGTTCCTATTTTACTATCCCTGTAGATATAGGATTACTAATTTCATGTTTTTTCTGTTTTAGTTTCTGAGGGATCAGAAAAAAAAAAAAAAAAAAAAAAAAAAAAAAAAAAAAAAAAAAAAAAAAAAAAAAAAAAAAAAAAAAAAAAAAAAAGCGATTCTCTGTCTGGCAGCCTTACTGTTTGGATCTTTGTGACTGTGCGCATGCGCTAAGTTGTAACGGTTTTTAACGGTTTTTCAGACCAGTGAGGATGTAAACAGGTATTTTAACTTGTTTTTATTAAGTGAAGTGCTAGTGATTATAGTTAATTATTACTTTACTTTATTACTGATTAACGGCAAAGACAATGGATATGGACCAGGCTACTCTCGTTAGGAAACGACCAAATACTACAACACCCGAAACTGACGAACAAGGCTTTATTAAAGCCAGACGAACACTAAGAGCACGACCGACTACAACATTTATCCCTACACCATTACAAAATACTTTCACAACATTACAAAACATAAATGAACAACAACCCTCAACAAGTACATCTCAACAAGTACCCAAGTAGACGATGGAGTTGGAGGGGGCAATGGTGGTGTTTGCCACTCGCAGGGTCTTCGGCAGTGTTGTCCTTTTCCCACGCTGGTGTGAGAACACTACGCAGTCCTATTTGGCTGGATTTACTTGGATGTTAAGTGAATCCAACCGTCGAATGATCTTTGCGCAGACCGTTTCGGCCTGACGTAGTGCTCTAGTGGGGTTCATGCTGCTACTAGTGATGGCAATATCGTCGGCAAAAGCGGCTACTGTCGCTCTACCGTAGTTTTTGCCAACCACTTCAGCAGTGTAAATGTTAAATAACACTGGAGATAGTACTGCTCCTTGTGGCACACCGCAAGTGAGAGGTACTGAATGGGAATGGACGTCACGAACCCGCACAGCGAGACTTCTCTCACTGAGAAAGGAGACAATGACTCCATAGAGCTGCTCGGGGCACATTCTAGATCTTCAAGTTTTCTGCATAAGATCCCATGAGATACGGAATCAAATGCTTTCGTGCAGTCTATGGAGATCAGCGCTGTTGCAGTATTCTTATTGAAGTTTGAGCACCTATTTGCCTCAGTTTGTAGCTTCATCAGGTGGTGTTCAGTACTGAGACGTGCTTGGAAACCCGTTTGTGTTCAAACGGAATAACTGAGTTCTCCTCGCAAAAATCTCGTAGATAATTGAGAACAATTTTCTCGAAGACTTTTCCGAGGTGAGGCAACAGGCTGATTGGCCGGTAGTGTTCTGGCTTGTCTCCTGTCTTAGCCGGCTTGAGGAGTGGAAACAGTATTGCGTGCTTCCACTGAACGGGAAGAGAGAGGGCTAGGAAATCGGATAAGGGTTGATTAGGGATGGATACTGCTTGAGTGCGGTCGGAGAGGAAAGACTGGAACCAATGGATTGAGCTATTGGAAAATTTTAAAGCTTTTAATTTGGAAAAAAGGATACAATGATCATGGAATCAAAAGCTTTGGAGAAATCTAGGAGTATCAGGACGGTCAGTTTTTTTTCATCTATGGCGGCATGGATTATCGCTTATGATTTTGGTTAGTGCAGACTGTGTGGAATAACCAGGACGGAAACCAGACTGGAAAGGGTCGAGCAAATGGGAACCTTCAAGGAAATAGGAAATCTGGGATTGAACCAGTCGTTCTAAGGGTTTTGAAAGGTTTGAAAGGATGGAGATTGGGCGATAATCTGAAGGTTCGGTGGGATTAGGAATTTTGTTGATGGGATGGACAATAGCTTTTTTTCCAGGGAGTAGGAAATATGGCGTTTTTTGAAGGGAATAGTTATAGATGTGGACAAGGACCGGTAGTATCTTAACCTCAAGCAGGAATGTATGTTGTACAGGTTCGTGGCCATCGTCTTTCCTGCAACGTACTCTACCGAGTGTGAGTATTCCTTTTCTGGGGAGCTGCTTGAGGAGGACTGTTTGGATCCCGTCATGTCCAGGAGCTCTGTTCCCTTTCGTTCTTCTTAGGGATAGCTTTCAGCTGTTTGGGGCTGATGAACATGAAGTTGTTCTCCTGGGCCATGGACGGGAGAGGTTCGGCATCGGTGGTCCTATTGGTGATGTCCTCTCTGTAGTGCTCAGCAAGCAGCTCCGCTTGGTCGGCTGGGGGAAGGAGTCGGTCCCCATCGTGCAGGCGGAGATAGTGGAAGTTTTCTTAACCGCAGTTCTGGTTAGTTTCCAGAACTTCCGGTAGTCGTCGTGGGTCGCCCTCAGCTTGTCCTGCCAAGTGGAGGTTTTCCATTGGCGGAGCAGATTTCTGATCTGGGTGGTAAGGGCGTTGAGGGCTATCTTAACGTCTTGGTCCCGGGTTCTGTACCACCTGTTTTTGAGGTTCCGCCTGCACGATATGAGAGCCATGATATGAGGAGGGGGTTTTTGAAGGTGAGGTGGGGAAGGACGGAAGGTAGGGATAGAGGAGTGGGCAGCCTCTAGAACGGTGTCAGTGAGGGTGTTGATGAAATCATCAACTTCCTCCGGAGAGCTTAGCGGTTGCACCGACGGTAGTCTATGGCAAATTTCGGCTTTGTATTTGCCCCAGTCAGCTTCTTGATATAGGAAATTTTCAGGGGCTGGCTCGTCCCTCCTTCCTTCTAACTCGTAGATCACTGGCTGGTTATCTGACGTTATGAAGTCAGTCACCGTGCAGCCAGTGATTCGATGTGGCTGTCGTGTCAGAAGGAGGTCGATGGTAGATGGATAGCCGTTGGAGTAACAACGGAAGGTATGGGTGTCAGGGTGGACTACCGTGAAGGGAGTCTTGACTAACACCCTGCCCGCCGCATTTGTCCGTGAATTGTTCCATAGACTATGTCGGGCGTTGAGGTCTCCGATGACACAGTGGTTGGACTTTGTCCCGCAGGCTCGCAGAAAGTTCTTCAACTCCACAAGAGAACCCTGTGGACGTCGATATACCCCTGTGATGAGGGTTGGCTGCCTCATCAACACTTGAACAGTCAAGTGGCTGATACGTTGGTCCGTAACAGCCAGGGGGGCGGGCATCTTCTTCCAGGGTATACCGTGGCGGACGGCAATGAGGACACCTCCATGAGGGTCTCTAGTGCTATCTGTTGCCACGGCATACCCTTGCAGAAACGGTGGTGGTCCGAGCACTCTGGTGTCCGTGAGTATAGCCACGGTGGGCCGTTTCAGTGCCAGCAGTGCTCGGATTTCTTCTATCTTCGGGCAAAGTCCATTACAATTGAAGTTCATAACGGAGAAGGACATCATTGCTGATTCTTCTGCGCCATGATTTGAACCAGAAGGGTCATCTGATCCGCTAAAGTCTGGAGTGTGGCCTGTATCGCGACTGCCCAGGGAGGAGGGATGTCACCCCAATGGTTGCATGTTGTGGAATGAGGGTTATTTTTTATTTTTTATTTTTTTTTCCAAGCCCCTATTTGGATGAAAATGAAGTTGGATAGGATTTCATGGATGTTTGGCCTTTTTCTGCACTGTGTGCACTGTAAGGCCAACAGGAAGTAAGGGTTTCAGAAAGCCTATATTTAGGTGACGGGGCTCACCTAAATCTTGCTGTTAAACTTAAAACTAATTTTTTTTTTTTTTTTTTTTTTTTTTTTTTTTTTTTTTTTTAACTATACTATACTAACTAAAAATATCGCTATTTAATTTAACTGAAATAACTAAAGGAAAATGTCTTTGAGGTCACATTTCTGACCAGTGGCCAGTGGCACCTGATTGGCCCGTTGGTCCGGTGGGCTCTCATTGGTCCGTTGGTCCAGTGGGCTCTCATTGGTCCAAGTTGCTGTCTTCATTGCGGTCCGTTTGTTGCCAGCGGACCGGGGGTGGCGCTGGTGTTAATGTCTTGAAGAGGGGGTTTGTCAAGAACTGCAGGGAGTCCAGGAACTTGACGTGTCTGCGCTGAATGAATTCTGGAACGGTGGGAAGATCGAAGATCTCGTGAAGGTCTTCTGTCTTCTTCTTCTTCAGGGATGTGGTCCTCGTCATCTTCTTCAGCATGGAGTCCTGGAACCGCTGCAGGTGATGAGGGTTACATGGAGGTGCTGGGAGGGTAGTCTGCTGGGGTGGTAGTGGGGGGAAGGATTCAGGTGGTGGGGGTAGGGTGGTTTGTGGAGGGGGAACACCCTGTGGCGCTTCTGTACATTTGGTGGAGGTTTGACGAAGCTCTCCCGCCTCTCCCATTGGTCGGTTTGGCGGGAGCGCTGGTTGGCTGCTTCTTCGCGGCTGCGCGTTTGGCAGCCTGTTCTTCAAGCTTTTTCCTATATGGGCATTGCCTATAGGAAGCTACGTGATCCCCCTTACAGTTTTTACATTTCCTTTGCCCTTCATTAGGGCAGCTTTTAATGTTGTGTTCGCCTCCACAGCGAACACATGCGGGTTCGTACCCACAGTTTGTTTGAATATGGCCAAATTGTTGGCACTTATAGCATTGGGGCGGCAATGTTTCTATCCTGGCCTTATAATTTTCGGCCGTAAATAGCACTCTGTTAACGTGCCTTATGTTCTTGACGTCTTGTAAGGTGACGCCTGCTGGAAAGGTGACTATTATGGGCGACAGGTCGACCTTTTTCCCATCGGGAAGAGTCTTTTGTAGCCTCCTGGCTTTTGATATGTTCAGGTCTTTAAAGGCCTCGATAACAGTGCTGGTTGTAAAGGTTGTTGGCAACCCTTTTAATGTGTAGTTTGCTAGTTTAGGCTTTTCGCCTCTGTTAGAGTAGGTGTGGTGGCCTATACCAAAAAGCTGTAGGCCACGAAGGACTTCTGATCTGTCAGAAGCTGATTTTAGGTCTATTTTCACTCCCTTCCTTAATTCACGAATGAAATAGTCGCACACTTTTAATTTTGATAAGTAATTTATTACCTCGTTTAAGGTCCTGTCTGCTACGAAGATCGGTGGGCAGGGTGTGGTTGATGCGGTTGTTCCGGCTCCTGACGTTCCTGGATCTGTCGATGCTTGTTGAAGCGGCGAAAAACTGTTTTGCGTTGTTGTCGGGGGCGTCTTTTGCGGCGTGGTCTTCTTAGCCTTTTTGCGTGGTTCTCTGAACTCTCCCTCGTCATCAGAGGGTGGTAGTTGGGCTTTCTGGGCCACGCTGAGATTGTTCCTCGTGTTAACCATTGTTTAAATTAACACGACACTCACAATGAACAACACTGATCACGAAACTGAACGCGTCCCCGGGAACAAAGGCCCGAGAACAAAGGACTTTTGTACACAAAGGACTTGTGAACACAAAGGACTTGTGAACAAAGAACTGATAAAAGTGATAACAGCACTGAAAACGACGTGAACACTTTAACAGATAAACATGAACTTAAGAGACCGAGCTGGATGGCGGAGGCTCTTAAAGGAGGCAAAGACCTACCCCGGATTGTAGAAGCCATCGAAGTAAGTAAGTAAGTATCTCGAAAACGGTTGAAAGTTTGACAAATATGTTTATATACAATTTTATAGGAAATTTAATTGGCTTTAATTTTTATCTGTAACATATTTTTCTTGAGTACTTTGTTTTCGAGATATAATCGAAAAACACAAAAATGGGGCTTCTAACCTCCCCCCAACCGTAAGCTGGGGCGTGGACTTTTAGTATATTTACCTTCTAATTACTCCTAACGAAACAGTGAAGTAAAAAATTATCGCATATTTCATTCACTCTACACCCCTCATCTTGGCACTTCTCCGCGAAAACACGATTGTCCGTACTTTTGGCTTTAACACCAAAACTAAATGTTCGATCCAAAATTTATTTCTTCTATCTGAACGCTGGTTAAATTTACTACAAGAAGCTATATGTTAAGTTTTGATCAAGTACTGTAAAATAACCGTGCAGCATGCTAAAAACCGTTTAGTTTTGAAATACAAGAGTTTTTTGCACATTTTTCACTAGAACTCTAAAAATATTTGATCAATCTCAAACTTTTTTTTTTTTTAAACTGAAATCTAGTTAAATTAACTTACAGGCCCTATATATAAAATTTTGATTAAGTCCTATAATAAATCAAAACCAGCACGCTAAGTATGTATGTTTCATTTTCAATAGGCTGCCTTTGGTTTATTATAATTACACATAGTTGTGTTTGTATAATTTGTGTTACTAAAGGTGCCGAGGTAAATGGGTTTATCTTTTGGCTTGATTACTATTTTTGTCCAAGTATTGCGCTTTTCATTGCACATATCAATGATTTTTAGAATATAAAAATAAGTTTTGATGCAAAAGTACTTAAAGTAATAAAACCTTTTGTGGAAATAAATTTAATTTTTCATAGAAAATTAACAATGTTATTGTACTTATTTTTCTTTTTTAAATTATTAAACAAGCAAATAATAAAACCTTAATGTGAATATATTGTAGTTCAAATTTTGAGAATAGATTAGAAGAAGAAAGAGTTAACTCGAAATTGAATATACCTACTGTAATCTGCAAGACATTTGCTCCGAAATTTGCAAACAAATAAAACTAATAAAACCAATTTCTCTGAAACATAAAAAAAAAAAAAAAAAAAAAAAAAAAAAAAAAAAAAAAAAAAAAAAAAACTTCAGATTGGTTTTAGTTCATATTTTTTTTTATTTATAATTTAGAGATAACTAGTCTTTATTCAATTAAAATCCTATATCCTTTAAAAAAAAAACGCGATAAAGTTTGAGGAAGTCCTTAAGTTTTGTTAAGGTATGAAGCTGTTGTTCTATACATTTACACAGTTATAATAATTATGTAACAGTTATTGTGAGATATTTATTAATATTTAAGTTATGAAGATTATGAAAAGTTAAATTTTTAGATAGAATCCAAGATGTGATAGAAAAAACTTCTTTCTTAAACTGGTTCCTGAAATACAAGAAAGGTGACACCATTTCTAAAGACTAAAGCCTGTTGGGTTCGCCCACACACTGCGGAACAATGGTCGTAATAGCTCCGTGTTGGACAACAGTCATACAAATCTTTGAATCAATTCTACTTCAAAGCAAATAAATCAATATATGGCTATTTCTAAAAGATATCCAATCGAAGAGGTACGTATGTACGTTATGTTTTAGAACTTTATATGTTGTTATGAAAATTAATAATAATTCAAAAATACGAAAAAAAATAATTGTTGCTACAAAACTTAGTAACTTAAGGTATAGCAGGATCAATACAATTAGGATTGATGAATTAATTGCCACTTTTATTAGAATTATTTTATTAGGAAACAAGTTTCGAATATTAAACATACATCTTCAGTTCTAAAACATACAAAATTACGAAACATCAGCACAGTCATCGTGCGTCTCCTCACCAGTGTGGTTCGGTGGCCCTGAAGAAGACCTGCAAGGCAGGTCGAAATGTTGGCACGTATTTAAGTATTTCTTCTTAGACGTGGTGTTCCTCTTTGACTACATCCCTGATCATCTTCTTCTTTTTCCATTCAACATAGCTGTCAACTATACTTTTATCATTACAGATAATTATTTATATTTAAGTATTTCTAATTAGACGTGGTGTTCTAAAAATGTTAAAATAATTATTAAGCCATAGTAAATTTGTAAATATTTATGATGTAATTATTATTTCTAATTTTTTTTAAATTATAATTTTATGATATTGTATTTTTAAAGTGTTAATAATGCTAAGATGTAATTATTATTAAGTATTAAACATTTTTTTTCTGCCATAATTATCTGAATATGCCATTTAGAAATGTTTTGTTACAAATAGTAGTGGTATTAGTCACAGTTAAAATATGTCCCAGTTTCTCAGTAGTTACTTTTACTCGCTATTTTTGCTCACATTTAAGGTCACCGGTAGACCTTCCTAGGGCACACCCAGCCACTAAATTGTGGGTGTATTTAATTAGAAAAAAACCCTGACCATTGATAGTGATTTAGGTAAATTTTCCTTCTTTCATAATCGTTAAGCTATGGGCTATGATGGTACAGGTTTATACAGGGTGAGTATCTCTAAGTGTAAAAAAATGAATTGGGTAAAACTCGATCAAAAATGTAGCAAAATGCCGCAGACCTCACCTTTCTATTCCAATCTGTTGCAGATATACGATAAATCAAAGACTTTTTTGAGGAAACCACATTTTTTTCCCATAAAAGCTGTAATATCTCCATTTTGTTTAAATATTTTTCAAATTTTGACCACATTTTCGGATTTAGCATTAAATTTTCTACAATAGCTGAGTACATGTAACCTTGAATTTAACAAAATTGGTATCTAAAGAACAGCTTGATCTTCACCTTATTTGGGGAAGTCACAATGCCTTATATTACTTCAACGCTCACCGTTTTTCGAAAAAACTATCCACAAATGTTAAATCTCACAAAAACTTGCAAATTTAACCAGATTTCGAATGATATGTTCAAAGTATTAATTCTGTTTCGATTTAATGGAGAAATATACTTTTAAAGCCGAAAATACAAGGTATTCTCATTAGGCATATAAATCAATTACTTGTGTAAATAAAACATTATGACAATCTTTTAATGAAAATGTGCATTTTAAACATAATAAACTCTTCATTGGCATAAAAAGCAAAGAAAATAATTATTGTTTAATAGAAAATCAAGGAAAACTGTCAATAGAGTGACACCAGATCAGAGAATCTTGTGTTTTTACATTTATCTATTTATTATTATTATTTAGAATTTATTTTAATAGATTTTCAATGTAATGCTTAAAATCCAATGATAATGAACATATACCTCAATTTTGCCGTTAGCTTCTGAATGCAGATTGTGTGAAGAATACTACTTTTTGAGGTGAATTTTATAGTCTGTTTTTACTAGGGAAGGCATTTGTACCGTTCCATGTGGAGTATCATTAGTTTATTCATCTTTGTATTGCTGTCGAATAGTGTTGAAAAATATTACATACAACATACATAATTTGCCTAACAGATTGAATGATCAGAATTACTAAGACTTGTTACAAAATATCCTACCACGTTCTTCACGATATTCTACCTGAAGTTCGGCAAAATATGATTTTCCAACACCATGGTGCTCCCTCCCCCACATTATTCGAAAGCAATACAAATATGAACCAACGATATACATGGATAGTTAGAAATGCCTTCCCCTGTAAAAACAAACTCATCTGCCCATAAAATTCAAATCCTAAATAATAATAATAAATAGATAAATGTAATAACATAAGATCTTCTAATCTGGTGTCGCTTTATTGACAGTTTTCCTTTATTCTCTATTAAATAATAATTTTTTTCTTTGCTTTTTTATGCCAATGAAGAGTTTATTTTGTTAAAAATGCATATTTTCATTAAGGGATTGTCATAATGATTTATTTACACAAGTAACTGATTTGTATGCCAAATGAGAACACCATGTATTTTCGGTTTCAAAATTGAATTGAAACAAAATCATTACCTTTAACATATCATTCGAAAGCTCATTAAATTGGCAAGTTTTTGTGAGATTTAACGTTTTGTGGATAGTTTCTTCAAAAAACAGTGAGCGTTGAAGTAATATAAGACATTGTGACTTCCCCAAATAAGCTGGAGATCAAGCTGTTCTTTAGATACCAAGTTTGTAAAATTCAAGGTTACAAATACTCAGCTATTATAGGAAATGTAATGCTAAATCCGAAAATGTTATCGAAATTTGAAAAATAGTTAAACAAAATGGAGATATTACAGCTTTTATGGAAAAAAACATGGTTTCCTTAAAAAAGTCTTTGATTTATCGTATATCTGCAAATGGATTGGAATATAAAGGTGAGGTCTGCGGCATTATGCTACATTTTTGACTTAGTTTCACCCAATTTTTTTTTTTTACACTAAGAGATACTCACCCTATATATGTTTGTTCTTATTGTAAGTAATATTTAATGCAATGGTTGAATAATGCAAAGGATTAAGAAATAACAAAAGTACAACAGCGACAATGAGCTTAGCCCTACGTTATGGAGTAGTGATAGCAGTACCGGTTTGGAATAAAAATAACTTTTAAGGAGACAATTAATAGAAATTTTTCAGCAGTACCTATCAGGTTAAGACTGAAGAAACAACTAACTAAATATTTTACTAGTACTAAGATCGCTGTCTGTTCCAGTAGTACTCGTGTGACTGGGCAGTGAAAAAGCTGGGACAGGAGTAACTAGGTTAGCAACTAGGACTGAGACGGTGGCCATCCAATGAACAAGCACCTGATACTTTTAGTGAGGCATATTTCTGCGTACCTGCTCCATATCGATATTAGTGACGAAGTGCCAGATTGATACATTCTAACCCATCTCTAATGCCGACTATTTACATATAATAACCCACTACAAAGGGTTTCCATTAAAAATTACAATGCTACTTCAACAAGCATATAAATGTCATAGCCCATATACCCGAAAACATCCATAAATATGAATAGATTTACTTCGTAAGATGAATAGATTATATAACTCCAGAAGTAAGATGAAATGTTGATTTGTTCAATAATATGAGAATATATAGATCGCACAGTATTACATTATTTTTGGGTCTTAATGTTCTTCTAAATCATGACCGTCAATGTTCTATAACACCTTGGCATGCAATAGATTATAGTTTCACTGCACTTTATATTCATTTGTGTTAACTGTTGTGCTAAATGTATGATTGAATCTTTATTCAATTTTTATGGTTATAATTAGCCTCATCCACAATAAGGTCTTAATCGAATCAATCTATTATGTTTTCGAATACTCCAACATTTACTGGATAAGCGTTCAAAGCTTTCAATAAATTACAAAAGATATATTTACATGACAATAATTAGACCCATTTGGACATACGGAGTAGCACTTTGAGGCTCCATTAAACCTTCCTCTTCTTCTCGTATTCAATCCTTGCGATTCGAAACCCTTCGTAAAATCCTCAATGTTTCTTATTGTGTCACAAATAGTCTTATCCATAAAGATCTTAATGTTTCATATATTGCTGATTTAGCCTAAATCAGATACCTATTATTTCACAGTAAACTGCATGCCCACTAGAATCTAAGGAAGTTTCTTAACTTCCTTCACACTCAATTCACGATAATCCTCCGAGAAAAGATGGCCGAGAGACTTTCTAATGTAGGACTTTTATTGAAGTGCAACTAATGAGTGGTTCTTTACATGCTATTGACAAGTCATTGCAATAATTTTCTCAAATTTACTTATTCTATCGATTTTGTTGTAATATCAATAAATAGTTAAAAAAAGAAAGCAATATCCCAAATCATTATTTCCTAATTTTAAGTTTATAATGAATCCTAACAAAATCAAAAGAGAGCATAATAGAAAAAAATAAGTAATTATTTTATACTCAGATAATATTTATATCGAACGATTTTATACATAACTGATTTCAAGTAAATTAATTTAATATAATAATTAATTAATGATGATTTAATAATTAAAGAAATAAAATACCTTAACATCACAAAGTTTATTAGTTATGAGAGAGCGGATCTAAGGTATCGACGTAATAAATAACGGCCCCCAACGTCTAGGAATCATCTCGGGCCATTCCTCGCATAACAAGCCGTGAACATCGAAGAGGGTTCGACTGAGAGCTATGTTCTGCATCATTTGGTTCCATTACTCCCCAGATATATCTTCCCTGACCCGAGTGGAATGTTTTTAGAAGTATAAAAAATATTTAGGAGACTATCCAGCATCGGTACAAAAATAATAGTCTATCACTCACTGGAGTTAGCGGAGAAATGCCGTATAAAAATTTGTACTTGTTTTAGATCCAATACGATCTTATTGTTCCAAGCTAACCGAAAAAAAAGCAAACTAGAAATTAATAACTTTGTTATTTTATGTGATACCTTATGGATAAGTATTTGACAGAATATTTGTTAACATCGTGCTTTTTTATTTTATCGTTTACTACGTATACATTATTTCAATAAGAATTTGTATAAAATTTCAAACAGAGAAATAATAAGGAAATAATGTATATATGTATACTATTAACCATATATTGGCTATGTATGTAACAGAAAACAGAAAATGAGAATAAAAATTGTCTTTAAACGCCAGTCTCCACTGCTGGTGTATTTACGATTTTAATTTTTAAAAATAATTCCCGTATATTTCGATTTTTAAAACTAAATCTTTTATACATAACAGACTTCAAAAACAAGAAACTGCTCGTCGTTTTCGACTACTCCAAGATTTACAAGACAAGTGTTCAAAGCTCCCAATCATTTTCATATATATATATTTTTTCTAATATTCATTCATTTTTTTCATTATATTTTTGAATTATTTATTGAACCATGTAATAAAAAGGAAAAAAAAATATAACTTTTTTAATTCATTAATTCTCCGTTCAAGAAAAATAAAAATTATAAAAATTGTTATCGTTTTTAAAAATCTCTAACAATAGTTTATGTTTAAATTTAGAGACAGATAAAATAAAAAAAATATTTTTTTTGTAATTTGTAATAAAATAAACTTTGTAATTTTAAATTTAATTGTTGTTAGTATAATGAGAATGTAATGAAGGGAAAAGTATTTACTAATTAAATATCACATTTTAGAAAAAAAATTCAACTCATTGTCAGTTGAGAACAATTAAGGTTTTAACTAATTGATTATTACCATAATGAATAAGGGACAGAGGTCATTCGTGCATTGACGTCAACATGTCGGTATAAACTAAGATATTTTAGATGAATCAAGGGATCCTAACATGATTTGAAGGTCTATGAAAATTGTCAACAGGGGAAACGGAAAATTACCTTTTATTCCCTAACAAAATCTAGATGAAGGTTGAACCTGAATCAACCCAGGTCCGAAACCAGTTATTATTAGAATCAGCTCTGTATCAGGAAACACTCCACGGCAGAGCTCAGTTCTTAAACAAAAGTACTGTCGATTTTTTTATAGGCATTCTTCAGGAAATCACCCGCAGCCGCAGAGTCAAGACACTTATTCATTCAGTCCACTTATTGTTTTGTTTACTTTTGTGTTTTTTATTTAATTTTCTTTTCTTTTTGATTAGTTAAAAAGTCGGGATTACCGAAGAATATAAAAATAATACCAAGAAGAATTGGTAGGGATTCTACAATAAATATGGAAGAAGAGATGCCATCTACAAGCAAGCAAAATTATTTGTCAAAAAGGAAAAGAGGTGAGTCCACTCAATATAACTTTCCGATCAAAAATAGTTATTCTATTTTCTCAGACGAGGAAGAGTAAGAAAATAATGAACAAAATAGTTCTATACCTCCCAAATTTTTTTTTCCTCCAGTGGTAGTGAATGTTTCTTTTCGAAACCAAATGAGATATTAAATAATTTAAAAACTAGAATTAAATATGTTACCTTTAAATATAGTGGAAATAAATCCATCTTTTATGTATATAATGATGAAGATTTCAAAAATATCTAAATCGAATTAAAATCAAAAAATTTAAATTTCCATACCTACACTCCAAACCATGATGTAAAACCTAAAGTATTATTAAGAGGTATGCCGCCTGCCTTTCCAACAGATGAAATCATAACATATTTAAAATTCCAAGGATTAGAAATTTATAAAATGTATCCCATGATAAAGTAGATTTAAGGTGAAGAAATTAAATTACCCCTATCAATAGTAATTTTAAAAAATAAAGCTGAACTTTCTAAATTAAACAACATTAAATATTGTAATAACGCAGTCGTAAAATGGGAAAAATACAATATTAAAAAAACAGTCACTCAGTGGTACTTGTGTCAGGAATACAACCACGTTGCCAGAAACAGTAATAAAAAACCGAGATGCCTAAAATGCGCAAAAGAACATATAACAAAACATTGTCCCAATATTTTGGTGGATGGATTTCTCCCAAAATGCTGAAACTGCAAAGAACAACATTTTTCAAATTATGATAAATGCCCAGTATTTATCAGAAAGCAGCAACTACAACTAAGTAAGCAGAGACCCTCCAAAAAACCAGCGGACAGGAAAATATTCAAGCCAATAACAAACGAGTTCCCATCTCTACCGAAGGCAGACTCAAAATGGCTCAAAAATACATTTCCGGAAGAGAACAAGGTAAACTCAAATTCTTCCCCAAACGAATCATCAATATTAGATAGTTTTAAAGAAATTAAAAACATTTTCAGTTCTTTTATCATAAGCAACATAATTTTAAAATTTAAAGAAACCATGTATAAAATGAAGTCAGCAGATGACAGTATGTCTAAAATATTAATA
The DNA here is from genome assembly GCA_003667255.2 of Euschistus heros. Taxonomy (NCBI): domain Eukaryota; kingdom Metazoa; phylum Arthropoda; class Insecta; order Hemiptera; family Pentatomidae; genus Euschistus; species Euschistus heros. Next base: position 313,320 of record RCWM02000411.1, on the reverse strand, counting down.
TTGGTTTAAGGCTTACTTTCATTTCTCGATTAATGGACATAAATAATAAAAATATAAATGTCTTTGTGTTAAACTATAACTTAGATTGTATAACATTGGTATTTACAATAATTCTCAAATATTACAATAATTCTGTGAATAGTCACCTTAAAGTAAACATTTCATACAGATAACAAGTTCACATCAATATTACTATCGCACCATGCAACTCACATAAATAAAACCAGACTAGGTCAAGTTCATTCACCTCCTACTGTCTTGTATTTATTTACAGTAAACAGACGAAAGTATTTCCCTAACTCTCAAACAAAATCATTCCGTCCGATCATTTTTATTTTTAATTCCTTCATTTATATTACCGTTCTTTTAATTTGATGTAAAATGTTTTATGATTTTATATATTCATTTTCTATTCAAAATGAGTAACCAGAAACTAAATATAAAAATAATGATGTGGAATTCCCAATCAATAAGAGCTAACAACGTTGAATTTAGACAATTTATTTTTGATAACCAGCCACATTTAATCTCAATAAGTGAAACGCGGTTATCAAATCAAGACTGATTTTCAGTCCCGGGATACATAATTTACCGTAAAGATCGAAGCAGGGCAGGTGGCAGTGCCATGATAATGGTTCGCTCATATCTCTCCCACTCATTCCGACCTATTCAAAATCTTATGTTCGCTGAGGCTGTCGGTATACAATTTCGACTCAGTAATAAAAATATAAATGCAATAGCAACATACGTACCTCCAAATAAACTTCTGTATGGAGATTTAAATTCAAAAAGTAAGGAATGAAATTGCCACAACAATAACAAAAATGGTAAAACCCTGATAAATTTCGTTAGTAAAAATAATATTAATATACATAACCCAAGCAAACCCACATATATACCTAGACAATCTCGCTACAAACCAAGTATAATAGATCTGGCTCTAACGCGTAACTTAAAAAATTTATCCCTTCTCATATCTCTCCTATCCCTCAACTCGAACCACAACCCGGTGATTTTTAGAATCGAAAAAAATATCAAAATAACAAAACCCCCAATCCGATTTATTTTTCCAAAGGCGGACTGGCAAAAATTTAGAATTCATATTAATAATCAGATCGATATTAACCCATCAATAATATCTCCCGCTGATATTGCAGATAAAATTAATAGTTTCAACAGAATAATAAAAACCGCTATGTTAGCTTCCACCCCTCAAACCTCATCCAAATATACACCTCCAGAACTACCACCACAGCTGAAAACACTTGTACATTTAAAAAACAATACCATGAAAAAATGCCAAAAGTCTAAAAACCCCAACCACAAATCCATAGCCAATAAAATAAATTCAAGAACAAGAAACGAATTAAACAAATGGCGAAACAAACGGTGGTCACTAACTCTTAACAAAATACGCCCTGGTGATAAAATTTTATGGCGGATCCACAACATACTTACAAATTCCTCACAGCCCATACCTCCACTTAAACATAATAACGGTATAAAGGTGTAATATATAAAAATATAAAAACAACTATTCTCCCATCATTTACTTAACATCACAATATATATGATAGTTTATAAAAAATTTTTCTTCTTGCGACGTTTCGTGGCATTGCCACATTATCAAGCCCTGAAAATATGCAAAAAACATACATGTATGACATTTTTTGCATATTTTCAGGGCTTGATAATGTGGCAATGCCACGAAACGTCGCAAGAAGAAAAAATTTTTTTATAAACTATCATATATATTGTGATGTTAAGTAAATGATGGGAGAATAGTTGTTTTTATATTTTTATATATTACACCTTTATATTATAATAATATCTCCTTAGTAATTATATATTGTATAATAATAACGGTTTTGTTTACTCTGACAAAGAGAAAACTGAATTATTGGCCAAATATTTCAGTTCGGTATGCTCCCTCAGACCGAACGACAAATCAAATCACCATCACCGGAAAGTTATTACTTTAGTAAACAAATTCCTCAAGAATCCTGTACCTCCTATCTTTCCAGCCATATCCCCAAAAGAAACAAGCAAAGTATTAAAAAACATAAAAACGAAGAAATCCGCTGGTCAAGATTCAATACCCGCAATAGTAATAAAAAAAAAAAAAAGAGCAAAAAATCCATATTTTTTACAACTAAAGTTTACAGCAGTATAATCCGTTTTAATTACTACCCCTCTTCCTGGAAAATAGCAAAAGTTATATCCATTCCGAAACCAAACAAAAACTTATCAGAAACTGAAAATTACAGTCCAATAAGTCTACTTAATATAATATCTCAAATATTTGAAAAAAAATACTACTATCAAGGATACAAAAACATACAGCCCTTCATAACCTGATTCCAAATGATCAGTTCGGATTTCGAGCACAACATTCAACCGTTGCACAATTAGCAAGACTGACTGACTACGTAACCAAAGGTTTTAACGAAAAGAGACACACAGGTATGCTCCTCCTTGTTATAGAAAAAGCATTTGACAAAATTTGGCACTCTGGACTAATTTACAAACTCATTACATACAAATTCCCACCCTATATAATCCACCTTATATATCTACCTAGACAATAGATCAATATATGTTACAATTAATAATTCCTCCTCATCTACCCACCTAATAACAGCTGAACTTCCTCAAGGTTCATGTCTTTCACCCACACTCTTTAACATTTATCTATCAGACCTCCCCCAGTATCCCATCAATTGAACGATGCCTATTTGCAGACGACACCGCCTTATACACAAGCTCATACAGGATTGATACCATAGCCCACCGTTTATCGTCCGTATTTAAAAAACTTAACAGATACTACAACAAATGGAAAATCAAAATTAACCAAAACAAATCTACAGCAATAATTTTGACAAAACGCAGACCTACAATAGACCACTATATATCTATCAGCAACATATCTTGGTGTAGAATTAGACCGATCCCTCACATTTACAGCACATATAAAAAATGTAACAAAATAAAAAATATGATCAGTAAAATTTCCCCTTCTTTCAATAAGCACTCTAATTTATCCAATCGAAACAAATTAATACTCTACAAATCCGTAATCAGACCTATGATAACCTACTCATCTCCAGTTTGGAGTAATACATGTAATACAAATTAAATAATTACCCCAAATACACAAGAATTGCCACTATGCTCTCTGATCTCAAACTACCCACAATCAAACAACACATTCAGTCCCAAACAAATTCATTTTTCATATCAACTCCCATATCTGAAAACCCGTATATCCAAGAAATAGGTAATTACAACAAGAAAACTCTGAAAAGATACAAACACAAACGGACAAAACACATATTACTTAAAGACTAAAAAAACAAATTTCTATAAATTACAAAATAGTATATAAATTAGAGTAGTGTAAACATTTTTACACCATAAAGTATAAATAAAAGTTTGATTTTTTATTATATCACAAAAGTAGTGTTATTATCATTTTGTTTATATTTTGTAATTAAAATTTGCATATTATTATCTTTATTACATACCTTAGATTATAATTTAACTATTATTTATTATAATTCATAAAATTAATTATAATTGTAAACTAAAGTAGTATTTTTTATTTTGTTGTGTAGGTATTTTTTAGTTTTTCCTACTGTTTTATCAAATTTGCATTATTTACTTGTTTATAGATTCCTCGATATTAATTACTATTTCACATGAGATGGATGTGTATCCAAACATTTTCAATAAAGAATAATTAAAAGAAAAAAAAAAAAAGTTGAAATGGAATAACAACAGTATATAAACGTGTTGATAATTTTAATACATAATTTAATCTTAAGTATTTTGGATTCTACAATACTAAAATTAAGTAAATTCAGAAGTAGAAGAAACACCAGGAAATGATTTTGCATGGCTCTCGCTTACAATATTATAATTATAGCCACTGTTTCATTGAGTTCACTAAAATGCCTGGATTGTATGTACCCAGAATATCCCAAAATCCATTATTCATACCTACTTATCCACACTAAAAAGCTTAGGCAAAACAGTAAAGTTTGTATGGGTCCCAAGCCACGTGGGTAGTTTGGGGAACGAGCTGTCTGATCTAACTGCCGGGGCGAGGTAAGATTACACTAACTCCATCTGATCTACGAAAAGCCCTGGAGAAAGAAAGCAATGATAGATGGCAATCTATGTGAAATGAAAGCGCACCGAATAGACTGAAAATGATAAAAAAGAATGTCGAACCTTGGAATACATCCAGCCGCTATTCTCGCGGGGAGGAAGTTGTACTGACGAGACTCAGGATAGGCCACACCAGATTGATACACTCTTATCTTTCCACAAGAGGGGCTCCGTCCAGGTGCCAATACTGTAGTTATATACTGACAGGACACATATTTTTCATGAATGTCCTTTTTTCACGTTACTCTTGACTAGCTTATGACTAAATACTCATTTTCCAACAGCACCTTGCTATATTCAAACTTCTAGGTTTTAAATTAACAAATAGAATTTTTGCGAGATAAGCAAAGAAACAATGAGACACAGCCTTTCGCAGGAGATCTGAGAATTGACAACCCTTCTAGGAAGTAGACTCAGCTGGGCTATACCACAAAGGGAAGATTTTTTTTTTTTGGTACCTATCCCTTATTTGCTAATTATCCAAAACTAATTTCCTGTTTCCAACTACCAAGAAGTCAGTGGGTGTGTTGATGGCCAACCCAGAGTAGGGACGATGCTTCAAAAAGGGCCGGAAACATATTTTCGGGGTCTTGTCTTGTTTCTTGTAGTCTGATCTGGTCTTGTTCTTTTGAGGTGGCCTGTATAGCTGTTCCCGCTCAAACCACGACGTTGCCGAGTAGATTTCGTTATCTCTGATGACACCTCAGCGATCTGAGACCATGACTTCCACCAATTATGCATTGCCCACATCATAGGATCTATCTCATTAAGATAAGTTTAGATTATGTTTGATTTGCTCACTTTCATGGAAAACTCATATCTCCCAAATCTCGCGACGGGCTAAATCCATCCTTAAAATATTCCATTAAAGTGACAGTCGTTTCATAAGAATTCAACATTTAACAAGAAAATTAACTCTTTTTTTAGCTAAGTTCAAATCTAATCTTTAAAAACAACTTATTGTATTAAATAAATATTTGAAAAAAAATACTACTATCAAGGATACAAAAACATACAGCCCTTCATAACCTGATTCCAAATGATCAGTTCGGATTTCGAGCACAACATTCAACCGTTGCACAATTAGCAAGACTGACTGACTACGTAACCAAAGGTTTTAACGAAAAGAGACACACAGGTATGCTCCTCCTTGTTATAGAAAAAGCATTTGACAAAATTTGGCACTCTGGACTAATTTACAAACTCATTACATACAAATTCCCACCCTATATAATCCACCTTATATATCTACCTAGACAATAGATCAATATATGTTACAATTAATAATTCCTCCTCATCTACCCACCTAATAACAGCTGAACTTCCTCAAGGTTCATGTCTTTCACCCACACTCTTTAACATTTATCTATCAGACCTCCCCCAGTATCCCATCAATTGAACGATGCCTATTTGCAGACGACACCGCCTTATACACAAGCTCATACAGGATTGATACCATAGCCCACCGTTTATCGTCCGTATTTAAAAAACTTAACAGATACTACAACAAATGGAAAATCAAAATTAACCAAAACAAATCTACAGCAATAATTTTGACAAAACGCAGACCTACAATAGACCACTATATATCTATCAGCAACATATCTTGGTGTAGAATTAGACCGATCCCTCACATTTACAGCACATATAAAAAATGTAACAAAATAAAAAATATGATCAGTAAAATTTCCCCTTCTTTCAATAAGCACTCTAATTTATCCAATCGAAACAAATTAATACTCTACAAATCCGTAATCAGACCTATGATAACCTACTCATCTCCAGTTTGGAGTAATACATGTAATACAAATTAAATAATTACCCCAAATACACAAGAATTGCCACTATCCTCCCTGATCTCAAACTACCCACAATCAAACAACACATTCAGTCCCAAACAAATTCATTTTTCATATCAACTCCCATATCTGAAAACCCGTATATCCAAGAAATAGGTAATTACAACAAGAAAACTCTGAAAAGATACAAACACAAACGGACAAAACACATATTACTTAAAGACTAAAAAAACAAATTTCTATAAATTACAAAATAGTATATAAATTAGAGTAGTGTAAACATTTTTACACCATAAAGTATAAATAAAAGTTTGATTTTTTATTATATCACAAAAGTAGTGTTATTATCATTTTGTTTATATTTTGTAATTAAAATTTGCATATTATTATCTTTATTACATACTTAGATTATAATTTAACTATTATTTATTATAATTCATAAAATTAATTATAATTGTAAACTAAAGTAGTATTTTTTATTTTGTTGTGTAGGTATTTTTTTAGTTTTTCCTACTGTTTTATCAAATTTGCATTATTTACTTGTTTATAGATTCCTCGATATTAATTACTATTTCACATGAGATGGATGTGTATCCAAACATTTTCAATAAAGAATAATTAAAAGAAAAAAAAAGTTGAAATGGAATAACAACAGTATATAAACGTGTTGATAATTTTAATACATAATTTAATCTTAAGTATTTTGGATTCTACAATACTAAAATTAAGTAAATTCAGAAGTAGAAGAAAACACTAGGAAATGATTTTGCATGGCTCTCGCTTACAATATTATAATTATAGCCACTGTTTCATTGAGTTCACTAAAATGCCTGGATTGTATGTACCCAGAATATCCCAAAATCCATTATTCATACCTACTTATCCACACTAAAAAGCTTAGGCAAAACAGTAAAGTTTGTATGGGTCCCAAGCCACGTGGGTAGTTTGGGGAACGAGCTGTCTGATCTAACTGCCGGGGCGAGGTAAGATTACACTAACTCCATCTGATCTACGAAAAGCCCTGGAGAAAGAAAGCAATGATAGATGGCAATCTATGTGAAATGAAAGCGCACCGAATAGACTGAAAATGATAAAAAAGAATGTCGAACCTTGGAATACATCCAGCCGCTATTCTCGCGGGGAGGAAGTTGTACTGACGAGACTCAGGATAGGCCACACCAGATTGATACACTCTGATCTTTCCACAAGAGGGGCTCCGTCCAGGTGCCAATACTGTAGTTATATACTGACAGGACACATATTTTTCATGAATGTCCTTTTTTCACGTTACTCTTGACTAGCTTATGACTAAATACTCATTTTCCAACAGCACCTTGCTATATTCAAACTTCTAGGTTTTAAATTAACAAATAGAATTTTTGCGAGATAAGCAAAGAAACAATGAGACACAGCCTTTCGCAGGAGATCTGAGAATTGACAACCCTTCTAGGAAGTAGACTCAGCTGGGCTATACCACAAAGGGAAGATTTTTTTTTTTTTGGTACCTATCCCTTATTTGCTAATTATCCAAAACTAATTTCCTGTTTCCAACTACCAAGAAGTCAGTGGGTGTGTTGATGGCCAACCCAGAGTAGGGACGATGCTTCAAAAAGGGCCGGAAACATATTTTCGGGGTCTTGTCTTGTTTCTTGTAGTCTGATCTGGTCTTGTTCTTTTGAGGTGGCCTGTATAGCTGTTCCCGCTCAAACCACGACGTTGCCGAGTTGATTTCGTTATCTCTGATGACACCTCAGCGATCTGAGACCATGACTTCCACCAATTATGCATTGCCCACATCATAGGATCTATCTCATTAAGATAAGTTTAGATTATGTTTGATTTGCTCACTTTCATGAAAAACTCATATCTCCCAAATCTCGCGACGGGCTAAATCCATCCTTAAAATATTCCATTAAAGTGACAGTCGTTTCATAAGAATTCAACATTTAACAAGAAAATTAACTCTTTTTTTAGCTAAGTTCAAATCTAATCTTTAAAAACAACTTATTGTATTAAAAAAATTCCATCTACTACACGTTATCTTAATGTTTATTGTATTTTACCAATTCTAACCTGAGCAGTCATCTCTTTCTTAATTGAATATTTCAATCATAAACATTATTTAATACATTATAGTAATGAATATACTACGATTGTATCGAGTGAAAATTTATTTATTTAAAAATGAATGGAATGGATTATTCTACTAGGAAAAAAATATTCTAACTCCACCTTCCTAGTCACAATAAAATATAATCTGAATTTGGTTAGATTGTATATTATATATTTGAAAACAAATCATGTTAGGAGTAATGTTTAGAATAAAGGACCACCACCACTATAGAGTTTGGAGGAGTATAGTGAAAAAATAGGTACAGGCAAAGAATAGAAATGTGCGTTATATCTTATCTTTACTATAAATATTAGACATTTATTAAATATTTCGTCAAAGGATTTACGCGATAAACAAAATATGTGTATTTGCCTGTGAAAAATTTTCAACAAAGTGTAAAGAATATGAAACTGTGAGTTCAATGGAAAAGCGTCGACGAAACTCAGCTGTTTACTTATGCTTTGTTTTGGCACTGAAACCAAAACTAAGTGCAATATTGTACTTCATACAGTTTATAACTTTTTTTAAATAGATATATGCTTTAATGATTGCCTGTAGTTGTTTTAAATTAACAACGATGAACTAAAACAGGAAAGTGGCGTGAGTAATTTTTGAATGATTGCAAAATTTCAATTTTATATTATTATATTATATACTTTATTGACATTCACAACTGTATTCATTGCATACAATAAATATATGTGAAATGAAATTATTACAATGATATGTCATTAACGTTTGAAGAACTATCCATTAGTAGCACTTCAATCAATTTTAAAGTTAAATTTTAAAAAAAATAATGAGCCAATATGTAAAAAAATAAAAAAATTTATCTTTACAAATAGAGCTCTCGTTTAGACTGGTCCTCGTCTCCTGGTTCAGAAACATTCTCGCCTTCACTCATCTCAATCCAAATAATAATCCAAGACCCCCTTCTTATTAAAAAAAAAAAATAAATAAAAATATCCTTTCGTTGCCAAACTAAACTTGGCTTTAGGAAGCTAAGGAAAGCAAAACAGGTGTCATGTAGTACCGCGGATGAAATATCGCAACTCTATCCACACGACTGCAGTCCTAACAGTTATACTTGAATCCGATCTTACATAGCCAGTGTAATGTTTAACACTACCCAATTCACGCCGTTTTACAGTATATAACGAGATTATTAAACAATCATAAAGATAAATCATTTTAGGGAACTGGTGAAGGTTATATTATTTTAATATAACAGATTTTTACAGTCATCATGAAGTTTTAATTTGACCTTTGCTAAATGATGATTGAACATTTAACTTGACAGAATTTAGCCAATGTAAATATTACTAAACCCGTTTCATTCTCTGGCCAACTCGAAAATCGGGGGGTTTGCCGTTCTTAGCCACTGTGTGTCGCCACTAACACAGGAGAGTTAGTTACCTAGAACAGAGATTGAAAACACTTGAATAATTTAATAATTCATTATAATAATCCACTTAACTTGTTAAATTCGGACGAGAGAATGAACCACAATAAAAATACGAAGCCATCTCAAAACGAATGAAAACAGGTGTCACTTCTAGACCACACTGAATTCGTTCAACCATGGATGTCCCCCTTCCTTTGAAAGTAGCGAAACCTAGGGACGTCTTTAGATATCATTAATATGTTTTTGTCTCCGCTAGAGATCAAAATAAGACCTGACGAGGGAATGAAACGAAACTCTGGGGCATGCTTTTAGCAGACTGTTTACCATTTAGCGAACCTATTTTATTCTCCATTTAAGGGTTTTAGGAATCTTCTAACCTTTCTCTATCAGATTAGAAAATACTGAAACAAAAAAAAAAACTTATGTTTACTTAGTAATGTTTAAAAGTTTCAAAATACAGGCTGGGACAAATTGAGGAAATGAAAATTTGAGGTTATAAATTTTTTTTTTGTTTTTTTTAAATACATTTAATAGTATCATATTTGTTTTTATCAATTGCTCACCTAATCCTCTCATTTTAATATAAAAACGATTGGCGGAGAAGGTTTTAAATTGATGGGACGAGGATTCCTGCCTTCAGGGAGAATGACCCATTTACTTAAAATAAAAATGCAAATAATATTTAATACTTAGAATAAAATTACTACTCATGTTAGGTAAAATATTCAAACGATTTTCATGTACAGGAAGCGTTTGAATTGTGCCTGTAATTGCAGGAGAGCTAATTAATGAGTGCGATTGAATTGCAAACCTGGCTCACCGTATCAATTATTAATTAGGCTCATTCTCTTTCAATGGTCACTTTCAACTCAATGGATGCAATTAGTCATGCATATCATCATTAAATTATAACCAAATAAATATATTACAGGTAAACATATATTGTTGTATCTATGTATTTTCTGGTAAAAGTTATTTATCAAAGAGTAGGATAGGTTATAATCTTTCATGTGATAACATTCACTTTCAATTGATTAGGCACATTTTCTAATTTTTAAGTGTAATGGAAAAACTGTAAGTTCCAAAAATAAATTGTAAAAAAAAAAGATATTAGAATCTGATCTTAAATTTTACTGCGGGGAAAAAACTAGGTGAATAAGTTGTTGCTGGACATACAAACTATCCCAAATTTTGACAGTACCTGGTGTAGCAAAAAGTTACACTGATTTTAACTTTTGTAACTGCCATTGTATGCACAGACCTACTGCAGGAACACTGGACAAACCTACGACCATTTTATTTATAACTGCACAAAATCGGAAAGATACAGACACAAACTGATAGCCAAACTCCTATTTAATATCCGTTTTCAGAGAAGGATCTCTTTGACAAATACTTCCAGGAGTTTGATGCATTTTTGGATCAGGTTGACTACCTAGAGATCAACAACTGAACAGTCTAAATAGTTCTATCTCCTTCTAATTGTATATATATATATATATATATATATATATATATATATATATATATATATATATATATATATATATATGTGTGTGTAATTTTTTTTCCTTTTTTATTCTTTTTTCTTTTTTTGATATTTTTACTAATTAATTTATAAATCCACTTGATTAATAATTGTTTACATTTCAGATTAAATTAATGTTAGTTTCTGTATCATTTTAAAATATTTTGTATGCTATGTAAATAGTTTGTATAAATATTTATTTTAATACGCTTTGTGTCAAGAGATGGGATGCGTAGAAATATATGAACTAATTGACTGAAGATTATTACAATGTGGAAACTGAGTTGTTCCTGCAGAAAAAAATACATATTTTTTGTATTTCAATTTTTGTCACTTTTTTTTTATCATCATTTAATTTAGTTTTGATGATTTAAGTGATTATTTAGAAGAAAAGTGAATATTAAGAAGATTAAAGAATATCGATTAAAGTGATTATTAAGAAGAAAGAGTGGACATTTGGGAAGGTGGTTGGATATGATGTTACTGACGGTAATACGAGATAATTCTCTCTCCCCAGTCATCGTTCGTCTCATCACAAGTGTGGTCCGGTGGCATACATGCAACAAAGAAACATGCAAGGCAGGTCGAAACGTTGGCACGTATTAATGAATTTCTTCTTAGACGTGGTGTAACAGAATGAGCTGAAATTTGCAAATTGTTCCACTAAACTCTTGCGGAGTGCCTTTTGTTTGTTTCGTCCAGTTCTATTTGGTAGAAAAAATATATGTATAAGCAATAACGTTGGATTTAGAAGTTTTGATAGATTTACACAATCTATTGAGCTGAAACTTTGCTTAACGGGTCTCCCAATTCAGTTCTGTACAATATAATGTATAACCCTAATACAGAAATACATATGCAGAAACCCCATGCGCAAAAGTAGTGGGAACAGTTTGTATGAAGAAGGAATAATACCAAGGATTCAAAGAAGTAAAATTATATTTTATAATATAATAAAATAACATAATAAATTAGAAAACAAAGAAAATAATATACTATCGTATATATATATAATATATTAATAATAATTAAATAATATATAATAATTATTATTTAAATAATTAAATTTAAATAATTAATTTATTATTTATTTATTAATAATTAAATAATTTATTAATTAAATAATATATTATCGTATATATCGTAAAACGGCCTGACTTTGCACCAAGTTCACTAAAAAGTTTCAGTTGAAGAAAAAGTCTTTTACTGTTGTCTAATTGAGGGATATTTTATATTTCTTACGTACTTATGACATCACATATTGGGTTTATTAGGAATTTTCATGCTGATCCTAGTTACCTCCCATAACTGTTAGTTGATTGTAGTGTTTCAACAGGTGTGATTCCTTTATGGCTTTCTACAACTAAATATTTCTCAAATCGATTATGTTTTTCATTAATCTTGTTCTATGATTATTGTATTTTAAATATATGATATTCATTTTGCTCAATATATTAGCCAAAAGTCATGGTATTTGAAAGTAAAATAGAATCCTGTTTTTGATATGAATTAGGAATTACTCTGCACCAAGTATATTTTGGCGCTAAGTGACCTCCCAGAAAATCACCCTGCTTTAATAAAGTTATTTGAGCCTTATTCCACTTTTAAACATAAATAACAACAGTTATGTAATATTTGTTTTATTCAGAAAATGCAGAGGGACCTACGTTTAAACAAATTAAGAAAACGGTTGGTGAGCATGTCGTTGTAATATATGGGGTTAATACTCTGGAAAAACACAAAAATTATAGAGCACAAAGTAGTTGTTTCAGCGAGGCAAAGAATGAACAAATCCTGGAAGTGGCCATCGAATGAAGGCCGCCTAGAGCATCTGTGTGTAATTTATTTTATAGATATCATTTTGTTCCTTGTTTACCAAAATTCTAGTTGTTTACGTTATTTAGGCATGTTTTAAGTCGTTATTTTCTTTCCATTTATCTATTTAATTTACAAACGTTTCCTTTAACAAAACCATTACAAACAGAGAAAAAAATCATCAGGCTGAACTCCAAACACTATCAAGAAATGACTTTGAATCTCATAACTAGTATCAAGCTTTGAATTTGCGCCAGAATACGTTTATAATGCTTTTTTAATTGAAGAAATATAGTGGAACAAAGTCAAGGGTATCCGGTTGACTTTGCACCAAAGTTTAAAAACAATAAAATTAATTATATGTTTTTTAAATCTTGCAATTCTTAGATTATGCGATGAATCAACAGCATTTTTAAGCTAATTATTCAAAGAAAATATTTTAATACATGCGTTTAAAAATTATTTATAGGTAGAACACCTTCCCAAGTGTCCACTCTTTTTTCTTATTTCTTTAAAGATTTATCCTTCACCCGATCCTTCCTTACAGCCAATGATCGCATTGTTGTTACTAAAGCTGATAAAGGTAACAAGACTGTGATCATGGACAGATCCGATTATCATGACAAGATGCAACACCTCCTCTATGATCCTACCATCTATCTCTCCACCAAACGGGACCCTACCCCTTCCCTCATTCTAACCATCATATTAAAACCTTACTAAAATCTAGACAAATTAATAATCCAACTTATGGAAACCTTATTTCCTATAATTCCGTAGCTCGCCGCACCCTTTTTTAGGCGCGCCGTTGTTATAAAAAAAAACGTATTAAAGAATTTCTTCTTAGACGTGGTGTTCCTCTTTGACTGCATCCCTGATCATCTTTTATCATAATACAATTTGTGTTCAACATTTCAACATCCTTCATATGCACCTAAACAACCCATATAAATGCCTCAGAAAAAGTCAAGGTTTTTAAAGCTGAACTACGAGTATATAATGTTTACTATTTTACATGCAAAAAAGTAATTTGAAAAAAATTTTTTTGAAAGTTTTTTAAAGTTAATGTATGTAGATTTCAGACCTGCAGTTGGCCATTTCTAGGAGAATAACTCATATACGTATTTTTTAATGGGACACTGAGACAACACGTGCAAAGCCCAGCGCACTGGAAGATGAGAAGCCTATATTTGCCATTGGTGCCTAAACCAGCAGCGGACAGCGACCAACCGAACCACAAATCGATCACGAGATTTACGAGGCTTCACTTTATTTAGAACCCTTCCTTTGATTAATGAACTAATTTGCAGTACAGATTATTGTCTGATCACCATTTAATGACTAATCATTATCCCGGCTAAATAATAACCTAAGATTAAATAGATTTATACACCTATGTGCCCTTCGAGTCGATAATCTACTAGTTAATCATAATGTGAAACCAGTGTTTTATTTTTTCAATTTTGTTAGCCCCCTGCATGCACAGCTTAAACACGAATTATCACAAGATGTAGGATCTAGCATGTACGTGTAAAAGTGTTTTAATATAGACTTCGATACAAAGCAACTGTGCTAATGAAGGTCTTAGTTTTCAACTTGCACTAAATTGAATTAAACAAATTCAAAGATTGAAATATATTTATTATATGAGTATTGAAATATATTAAAAAGTCAGCTTTATAAGTGTTTACATAATCAAAATCGACAATCACGTGTTTTAAACATTCTTATTTAACTGCAGAATCATATCAGATCATTAATAAATAAAGTATATTCATAAATGTGGATAGAGAAAAAAAAACTTAAAAAATGCAAAACGATTAAGCTGAACCGGCTAAATCACAATGTCATATTACTTTGCGTGGAGTACTTAAGTATTATATAATCTCTAGCAAGAAATATAACAAGAAATTCATGTTTGTATTTTTCTCTGAATCAAGGATAAAGTATAGAGGAAACAGGACTTGGCTAACATTGTCTTGAAAACCGATTAATCTTCTTCATTTGAGTTACGATCACGTGAGGAATAAAAGACGTATTGCACTCTCCAGTTGACTAAGGGCCCAATTCTTCAGTTTCATTGCCAATGCTTTTGTACTTAACCTCTTCATAAAATCAATAACAAACTTCAATAATGTCAGTTTTGAGGACCTTAAGTCAAGCAGCTGTTTGTTTCTTCTTTGTCTACTAATTTCTTTGAGTCAACAGAATTATATATCTCATGGATAACTATTATGTTTATTTCGGATAAATGATATTAAAAATGATTAGTTCATGATATTGATATTTTATTAGAATTTTGATCGGGCACAGATAAAATTATTACAGAACAACCTAAATAAATATTTTATCTGTGAAGATGAAATCTGATTATTTTTTATAAATACGCGTTATACAATGAAAAATAATGCTATGTTTAAAAAATGTAGAGGAACTACCCATTTGTAGTAAATCTTTTCAGACGCCTCGGAGGATTCCGAGGGATAGAATGGGAAGCAAGTGATTCTAGCGGGCATGGTAGTTTACTATGACGACGTATGGGTCATTAAGGTCATTGTGGATCAGTGTGTTACAAAGAGGAGGATTATTGGTTATTAGAAGTATTTTGCATTAGAGTGATTGGATGCGGAAAGAATTCGATGGTTAGGTGGATCTCCATAGCTGTATACCATAAGTCCTAATAGGTCTGATAATCATCATATACAGGTGAGTTTTTGTAGTGAATCAGGAGATTTGCACGTTTGTCATGTAAGTGTTGCAGCAGCCGAAATCTTGCCTTTTCAATCTTTTATGAGGGTTCCAGATTAGGTTTTCGACGCAGGGTAAAGGCTATTTGCTAGGATTTATCTTAACTCTCCAGTTATGACACCATTCTTCAAGAAAAGTTGCGCAGGGGCCATGCTAATCTTTTCAGTATCGTTTCAATTCTAGTATATGTACCGCCAGAGCGAGTACAGAATCTCATTTAAAAATCGAAATTAAAGTAAGTAAGATCCTCCTTTGACATTTGTAAATCCTTAATTTTCATTGGAATTTTGTTTTTTTATTTCCGTAAATTACCTTTTATCTATATTTATACTATTATATAAAAGTACAAGCCATTTTTCGTTTATGATCACTAACCACGAAAAATATTGAACCATTCGAGACCAAAATATGAATACATTATCTTTATAGTTCCAGGGAGGTTAAGTAATAATAAAATCTATTGATTTTTAATTAATGTGTTATTAAAAAAGCGATAACATGAGATATTAGTGAAATTTGAAAATTCATCAATAGGCTATTCTGCAGGAAGTGTCTACATCCTACAAAAACACTGAACCCATGTGTAACATTATAACATTTAACTACATCTTCATAATTTACTACATTAAAAATTACTGCAACGCATGAAAGTATCATTGAAGAAATAATGCTCAATTGCATACTTTAATTCAAGATTTTTATCGATAAACAAATAACTCTTCAGTAATTAGTAAAAATTATCTTTATTCATGAGAGCTGGCGAAGCTGGGATGGGATATGCTGGTATACTATATAGATCTAAATTTCTGAAACTATAGATTAAGTATTCTATTAACATTTCACAAGAAATATAACCCGTTTAAAGAATGTAATAAAAATACTAAATTCCATTAAAAACTGAACTATTTGAGCAAACCGTGAAGGAAGAAAGCAAACCACATTAGAATTTTATGATTCTCTCAATATAACGAAAACTTATTTTTTAAGCCCAAATCGTTCAGTTTAGCAATTTGACTAATTAGGCTATGAAAATTTTTCAAATTACTGGTCAACATCAAGTACGTATTTTTTTAATTGATCAATAAATAGAAAATTACCTTACATCTTACAATACAAAAAATAAATCTAAAAAATAAAATAAAGAAAGAACTAGAAAATATAATTAAAAAAAAGAAAATAATAAAAATAAACTCAATATTAAAACTTCTATAAAAGTACTAAAAATAAGAAAAGTATCTCGTAAAAATAAAAAATTAACAATAAGGATTCTAAGGAAATCCATTCAGGGCAGTTTATACAATGGCTAGCATTCCCCAACGCGGCTTCACCAGCTCACTAAAGAACTTAAATAATTTCAACTAATATAAGAAGTTTTAATAGGATTTATCAATAGAAATATTCATAAGATATCAGAACTAAATTTCGAGTTTTAACTCCCAATATTGTGGGAATAATTAGATTTTTTTTTTTTTCTTCTAATCCCCTTTTATTTTTATTGATTTAAAATACAACAACAAACATTTAAATCCATCCCTTTTTCTGCACTTGGTGCATTTTAAGGGAGTTTTGTTTAAAGTACAAAAATTATGATTATATTAAGTACAGCAATACAATAGATGTTGATCTAGTGATGGGGCTCACTAGATGTTTGGGAAAGAGGGTCTGTTGAGTCATATTAGTCAAGTCTAAGTGTTTTGACGTAATTTTGCCACCTCTGTGGCTTTTCAGTTGGCGTTAATGTGTTGAATAGTGGGTTAGTCGAGTATTTGAGGCTATCAAAGAATTTGATATGCCTCCTAGTAATGTATTCTGTCACCTTTGGTAAGTCTAGTGTTTTGTGTATTATGTCAGTTTTAGTCCTTTGTAACGTTGTATGTCGAACGATTCGTCTCAATACCCCGTTCTGAAACTGTGGAGTCTGTTTGATGTCGATTGTGATATGTTCGCCAACATCGGAGCTCCATAAAGGAGAGCCGGTCTCAGCAAACATTTATAAATCATTAGTTTGAGGCGGAGCGAGAGGTTTGGTGTACTTAGCAGGTGATTTAGCCTGTATGATTTTGTTCTCACCGACTTAAGTTTTCGGTTGCAGTGGCTTGAAAGTGTAAGGTGCCTGTCTAGAGTGACTCCCAGATACACTATACTGCCCGCTGGCCTCTTAGCGATTCCTGCTACCTTATAGGTTTTAGGAAGAGGACGCTTATTTTTCTGGAAGGAGAAGATAAAGCAGTCAGTCTTCTTGGGGTTGACTGCAATATTTAATCCTTCCAATTTTTGCGTGATTTCATTACAAACCTCCTCCGCCTGCCGTAGAGCCTTCGTGGCGTTTAATGAACTACTATATATAGCAATGTCATCGGCGTAGGCCGCCACAGTCGCTTTTCTGTACCTAGCACCAACAGTTTCAGCCGTGTATATTGAGAACAATACTGGAGAAAGCACAGACCCTTGAGGGACGCCGCATGTGAGAGGGACTTCTTTGGATAATGCCTGGCCGACTCGCACCCTGAGTTTACGATGATCAAGAAATGACCACAATAAAGTTGAAAGTTGCTCCGGGAATTCGTGGTCCTGCAGTATCTTACATAGGAACCCATGTGACACTGAGTCGAACGCCTCCGTGCAGTCAATTGATATCATTGCAGTCACTTCATTTTTAGCAATGTGTTGGCTTACTTCCGCCTGTAGTTTCGCCAGATGGTGTTCTGGGCTGAGGCCGGCCTGGAATCCGGTCTGCTCGGGTGGAATAATTGAGATTTCTGAACAGAATGTTTTTAAATAATTTAGAATAATTTTTTCGAAAAATTTGCCTATGTGCGGAAGTAAGCTTACTGGTCTGTAATCAGCTGCCTGAGCGCCAGTCTTCGCGGGTTTCAAAAGCGGGAAGAGAGTGGCCTGTTTCCATGCCTCTGGAAAGTACCGTAGCCTGAAGCATGAATTATAAAGATTGGTAAGGTGGACTATACCTCTCCTGGGCAATTGTTTTAACAATATTGTTTGTATCCCATCATGACCAGGGGCTTTATTTCCCCTCGAACGACGAAGGATGGCCTTCAACTGTTTCGGGGATACGAACATATAGTTGTTTCCAGGCTCTTCTATTTCAGGTGCTTCTAGTGGGGTCCCAGTACGCCTTTTTATGGCCATATCGTAATGGTCCACGAACTTCGATGCTTGTTCCTCTGCTGTAAGCAATTTGTCACCATCGTGGAGCATCATAGAAGTTCTCTTTCTTGTAGACGTTTTCAACAGTCTCCAAAATTTTCTATGGCCACCGTGTGTGGCTCTCAATTTCTCGTGCCAAAGAGTGGTCCTCCATATTTTCATGAGGTTGCGGATTTGGGTAGTGAGAGAATTGACGACTGATTTGACCTCTTGATCCCTGGTCCTGTACCACTTATTCTTCCACTTATTGCGTAAAGCAATCAGGGTCAAAATGTGGTCTGGCGGTGTTCGCAAAGCAGGTGGAAGAGGGCAAAACTTCGGTATGGCCGTTTCAGCGGCTTGCTGTATGGTGGCCGTGAAGAACTTTATATAATCATCGATTTCTCTCTTCGTGCGGAGGGTAGGGACAGTCGATAATTCATGGTAGACTTGAGATTTATATAGATCCCAATCCGCCTCTTGGTATTTAAATTTCGTCGGAGCTGGAATAGGCATCATGCCTATCTGATACAGCACAGGCCTGTGATCTGAAGTGATGAAATCCAACGCAATGCAGTCAGAGAATCGATGGGGCTGCCTAGAAAGCAATAAGTCTACTGTAGACCTAAACGCCGCGTTCGCCTTATGTCTAAAGGTATGACTATTGGGGTAAACGACGGTGTAAGGACTTTTTAAAAATTTTTTCCAGCTTCATTTGATGAAGAATTGTTCCATAATGGATGACGAGCGTTCAGATCACCAACGATCCAATGGTTCGCTCGCTTAGCGCATTCATTTAAAAGCTGAGAGAATTCCCTTACAGAAGACCTAGGTCTTCTATAAATTCCAGTGATCACAGTAGGCTTTTCGAGAAGGACTTGGATTGTTTTATGATGAATCCTAGGATCTCTAATAGACACTGGAGTAGGAATTTCTCTCCACCTGGTTCCGTACCTTACGGCAATCAAAACACCTCCTACTGCTCCGCTTGACTCATCTCCAGTCAGCTCGTATCCTGGCATCCGTAAGTGCCGAAAGTTTGTTCGCGTGTCAGTGAGGATCACTACGGTGGGTTGGGTCTGTGCTATCAACGCATAGATTTCAGTTATTTTGGGAATTAGTCCGTCAGTGTTAAAATTTAGCAAGGAGAGTTGCGTATTCATTTCATTGCTAAGATACCTGAAAACATGTTAATCAATGAAGTAATTTGTTGAGTCAGTTCGTTTATGGACGTCGTCAAAGTTGAAGTCATTTGTTGGGTCTGGTTTGTTACAGACGTTAAAAAAGTCTCCACCCAAGGAGGTGGACTAGCTGTCTCTGTCCGTTTTGCGTAAGTGTCATTTATGTCGTAATGTTTGTCGGTCCGTTGCGTCGGTTTTGGTGGGTGCCAGGGCTTGACAGTCGATGGCGCTTCTCGATCAGATTCAAGTTGGACGTGAGCCGGCGCTGCTGTAGGCTTGGATCTCAGTTGTATCCTCTTCTTCAGTTGCTCTATTCTTTCCAGTAGCACCTTTCTCGCTGAGCAACCAGTAAATGACGCCACATGCGTCTCACCGCAGTTGGCGCATTTAACCGGTGTATCCTTTCGGGGACACTCATTAACAGCGTGGGGTCCTGCACACCTCACACAGACGACTGCTCTACCACAGTGGTTTTTTGTGTGCCCGAACTGCTGACATCTATAGCATTGCACTATTTCTTTTCTTCCTCTGTAAGGCTTCACATTAAAACGTACCATATTAATTTGTCTAAGTTTTAGAATAACTTCTATTTTGACTCCTGGAACCGTTGTGACTAAAATAAGAGGAAGATCATGCTTGCCTCCATCTTTATCACTTTTACGGAGACGGCGAACATCTAGAATCCCCTGTAGTCGTTGTCCCAATTCTTCTCTGATATCTTCTACATCGTGATCTATGTCCAAATCATAAATCACAAATTTTTTGTTTTTTTTTTCGGGCCGCCGGACACGGCGTAAGTGTGAAATGGACTCTGATTGTTTCGAAGATAGGAGGTTATACGCCCATGTTCTTCATTATTTTTGGGTAAGATGCGTATCCCCTCTCGCATCTTCTGCACTTCAAAGAATTGAAAGCCAGCTGCTTTCAGTTCCTTTGCTGCTTTTATTGTACTGGTGACACCAGAAACCACTATAGGTGGTGTTTTTTTCGTTGAATTTTCACTTATATTATTATTGCTTAGTACTTCAAACGAATTGGAGGTACTCACCTGAAAATTAATCTGAGAATTCGGCTGCCGGCATACTTTCTTAGGTTGAACAAAATCATCCTCTTTTCTTGGGTGTGCTTTCCCTGCTGAGAGCTTCGAAGAATTGGCTTCAGCCTCTTCTTCATCAAACTCCATCAGGTCACGCTTTCAGACCACACCACGCCAGTAAATGTATTTATTTTAAATGACTATTTTCACAAAATAACCGAAAAAAAGCAAATTTATAGATAACTAAAAATATAACCTTTTTTCGTGTATTCAGCAACCATATGTATAATGAATAATTAGATCGAAAGGATTTCCAGTTTTGGAAGGCCGGGCACAATATTAACCGCGAGAAGTACAATGAGTCCGAAAATCAACAACAACGTATTTTTAAGTCTAGCTTTACATATTTTTGATAGTAATATCAAAAGAAACCTTAATTGGAAATTTTAATAATTTGGGTAAAAATAGAATATTAGTAGGAATTATAGAGATTCTTAGAATGTATGCAAGTTCTTTAGTCGGTGTTCCAGTGAGATTTACAGCATCGATATTTTCACGTGTAGCTGTAATTTTTAACCCAGTACATATGCATTGATTAAGTGGTTGAAGAGTACGCTTAAGTATAACTGGAAATGAAGTTTTTAATTTTAATGGGTAAGTTGCTATAGTAAAGACTATATTATTAGCGATATATCCGTCGATTTTAAAAATTCACTGGGATCCACATGCCGCACCACATATTTTTAGCTTTTTAAATGACAATTTTATTGATAAGAATAAAAGTTTATTTAAATTTCAAACTCTAGATAACATTGTAACCTCTCCTGCAGAATGGTGCTCGCCACCTATCTGTTAATTTTCAAACTTCCCTGTTTTCCTTAAAATTATCGCTTTTTAATAATAAATTAATTGAAAATCAGTAAATTTAATTACCGTTAAACTTTCCTTGAACTATAACATGGTGTGGTTAAAATTTGATGCAGATAGTTTCATTTGTTTTCGGGGTTAGTGATCGATCACAAATGAGAAGTGGCATGTCCTTTAATATTTATTATAGAAAATATTTTGTTGAGTTAAAGCAAAATTTAAACTGTCAGATAATTTAACATAACCAATATGATCGAATTTTCCAGTTCACTAAACTAATTTAAACTTCTTGATCTTAAAAGTACAAGTATTGGTTTTTAATTTTAGCAACTATTTAAACGAAATTATTAACCACAAATTTGGAGGATTGGAGTAGATTCTCAAATATCAAAATTTTATCTATTTACGATTTCCAACTACTGGAGAGGGAGGAGGGATTGAATTTTCCATTGGTGATAAAATTCCCATGGCAAAGTTTTATACTGTATAGAACCCCCGTTATTTTCCGTTATTACTAGTTGTTTTTTATTTCTCGAGAAATTCTATATTAAAGAATATAAAAAGGAAAATTTTAAATTAAAACAAATATATAAAAATTCTTGGTTATTTATTATTAATTAAAAAATTGTGTGTATTCATTACATTTGTAGCCGTAATTTTTTATATTGGATGAATAATAACAGTAATTTATTAATATAATGCTTAAGTGATATTAATATGAGATTTCACATTGTACATAGAACGTATGACATCATTTACAATGGTTATAATTTTTGTGAAATAATAATGAAATGGATGATATATAATTTAAAAAAAAAATAAAATAAAATAAAAACTATATAGAGGAAACAGCTGTACAGTTGTACCAGTGGACAATTTTAATAAAGAGAGAGTGGGAGGAGGGAAATTGAAATTGTTAGATTGGTAGTGCTGCAAGCATCTCCTTGCAGTTCCACCTGTGTCTTCAAGATTGCCAGATCAACAGTTTCAAAGAAATTATTATTTTTAACTTTTTTTCTTCCAAATCCTGACCAATCCAACCAGTGATTTTAAATTTTTAAGACCTACACTTAGAAATTTTCTAGGCAGTAATATTTCATTGGGTTGTCTGATAAATATATCATAATTTCATATGTTTTCAAATCAGTTGTCACTTACGGGTTTTCTGAAACAGAGCTTTCCGCACAACGTGACGTTCAGTTGTACCTGTGGACACCATTGCCAGCTGAACCTATGGACAGATGGTTAAAGTGTCCACAAGTACAACAGATTTTTCTCTTTGTTTATTAATTCATTATTTCAATTATAAATATTGCGGAAACGTTTTTAGGCATTCCGCGTAATATAAAATGTCTAAATTTGGATGCCTACTATTCGTATAACCTTTTCTTTAAGAGGAAACTCGCCGCACACTATTTGTAACAAACTATTCAACTAGTGAAGATGGTGATTTCACAAATGTGATCTTGGCTGATCCATCAAGCGAAGATTGTCATTTTTTGGATGAATTAATGAATGATTATGAATAAGTTATAGAAATTGAAGATGAAGAAATACATGTTGATAGCTATGTGTTGTGTTGTAAAGCATAGCTTTGATCAAAGAAAAAGTAGACTCGTTCACGTTCAACATTTGCTACTTGAAAAAAATTTCATCAAATGATAGAACCCCAAAACTTATTCTTCCGGACATCGCTACTGATTATAAAATTGAAATAACAGATATCAAAAGAAAATTACCACCGCCATCTTTTATAACTGGCACGGGGAGATAATGTAAACAATTACATTTACCTACATCTTTTCATAGATACGATCCCTCATGATTCGATTTTTTTTCATGAAAAAGTCTGTGACACTCGTTAATAATAATTATAGGTGAATAAAAGATTTATTTATTGTTAAAAGGTTTGAAAATAAGTTAAGTTTCTATTTACTTTCATAAGCTAAATTTATTGTTGTCACCTTTCTAGTCGGCCTTCTAGTTCAATAATATCAAGTCGACTTTTCTTGTTTAAATATTCTATTTTGTTTAGTACATTTTATAAAAAATTATTGCTGATGTTTTTCTCTAAATATCATTTCAATTATCCCTATAAACCTAAGAAGAAATGAATGTCCATTGGTACAACCACTAGTGTTCACAGGTACAAAGGGGAAAGATACTTATGGACACTAATCAGTAAGTTATATACAAAACATTATTTTCTGTAAAAATAAAATTACTTTCCAAATCAAAGACACCAGGGTTCGATAGCCCCTTAAATTTCTTATCTAATGGTACAATAACCACTCACAAGGGGAGGACACACTCAGTCTCTCACGGATCTTGTTGGCAATTTTTTTGGAGGTTCCTGGTCAAAAAATATTAGACACGTATTTTGCCGTTCCGACCAATGGGCCCTAGAAGCCGAGAAAAAAAAAAATAAAATAGCATTAAACTAATTTATTTTTTATCTCGAGTTTAAAAAATGATATCGACATGATTCTTGCACCATGATTTTTATTTTGGATTGCGGATTTAAGGAAAAATACAGTCGCTCCATAGATTTTGGTTTAGGTTAATTAAATTCTAAAAAAATGATTAGTTTTTCAAGCAAACTACCTCTATAGATTTTTTCACACAAAAATTGAGGTCAGATTCTAATTCAGCACCCTCAAAAACATTAAAAAAACGGTTATTCAACAAAATCAAAAAATATCATTTTTATCACCCTCTTCCAGGAAAATGAAATTTTAAAACCGATTATTGGTTACATACCTTTAAATCGTCATTACTTTGTTATGCAATTCACTGGTTGGTATCGCTGGAAAGAGGAGGGTCTCAGCTTTCTTTTGATGTATATAAATGTATAATTCGATGAACAAAAACCTATTAAAAAAATTGGAAAATCCGAAAAACATTTTGATTTTTAACTTGAGTTTGAAACCAGATAGGATGATGAAACCAAATACATTTCAAGCGTATTACCACCCTATATTTTGTGTAAAAAAATAAAGTTGATACGTAAAACCGTCTAAGCGTAATTCACGTTTTTATCAATTTAAACAAAAGTTGCCTACCATTTGGTCAGGCAAACTTTGAAGCTTACAAACTTTTATTTTTCTATTTGGATGAAATTTCGTATTTAAGGGTTCTATGAAATAGGGTATTTAAGCGGAAATCTTCCCTGGTTCGGATACGAGCTGGGGTCAAATCTTTTCTCTTCAAAAATAAAAAATAAATTTAAAAAATATTTATTAAAATGAGAATTATTTCATAATTTAATATATATAGGACAGCTGGTCAATAGATCCATTTGAAAGTAATTTTCAAATTGAACATTCATTCTCGAATTGTACATCGCAATTGCGAGTGCCCGGGGATATGGATCAGTGAAGAGAGAAGATTTCCCTGGTTCGGATACGAGCTCGGTGGCCTAGTGGATAAGGCGCCACGCTAGAGAGGTGGATACTTGGGTTCGAATCCCAACCGGGGTCAAATCTTTTCTCTTCAAAAATAAAAAATATATTTAAAAAATATTTATTAAAATGAGAATTATTTCATAATTTAATATATATAGGACAGCTGGTCAATAGATCCATTTAAAAGTAATGTTCAAATTGAACATTCATCCCCGAATTGTACATCGCAATTGCGAGTGCCCGGGGGTATGGATCAGTGAAGAGAGAAGATTTCCCTGGTTCGGATACGAGCTCGGTGGCCTAGTGGATAAGGCGCCACGCTAGAGAGGTGGAGACTTGGGTTCGAATCCCAACCGGGGTCAAATCTTTTCTCTTCAAAAATAAAAAAAATATTTATTAAAATGAGAATTATATATACTAATTGGGAGAAATAATTTGTTACTTTAATTATTATTAAAATAATTATAATTATTAATTATTTATTGTAATGATAACTTATTACAAATTAATATTTACATTATATACAGACAGAACCACATATTAGATTTGATTGTTGAGTATTTACAATTTTTATTTTATTTTGCAGTTGAACATGTTAAAATATGATTGTGATAGTTAACATAAAAACATTATAGCAATAACTGCCTCACTTCCGTTGCTGACAGGATTTTGTTGAATATAATGAAAATGAAATTGTAATGTAATAAGCTTCAGTTATTAGAACCCAGTAAACAAAGATTACAAAACGGGTTAGAGATGTGTTCTGGGTTTGAAGAATAAAATAAAATTGTAAATACTTAACAATCAAATCTAATATGTGGTTCTGTCTGTATATAATGTAAATATTAATTTGTAATAAGTCATCATTACAATAAATAATTAATAATTATAATTACTTTAATAATAATTAAAGTAACAAATTATTTCTCCCAATTAGTATATATATATATATATATATATATATATATATATATATATATATATATATATATATATAATATATATATTTTTTTTTTTTTTTTTTTTTTTTTTTTTTTTTTATATCTATATATATATATATACATACGTTTCCTGAGTTTTGAGGGTGCTGAGATGGAATTCTAGGGCTAAAAGAATTTTTTATCACATTTTACAGTGTAAAAGCTAAAATTTTTCAAGTGAAGTATATTCAATATATTTTTTTCACAAGAACCGATATCGGATTCGAATTGAGCATTCAAGAGAACCCTTAAATACGAAATTTCATCCAAATAGAAAAATAAAAGTTTGTAAGATTCAAAGTTTGCCTGACCTTTTGTTTAAATTGATAAAAACATGAATTACGCTTAGACGGTTTAACGTATCAACTTTATTTTTTTACACAAAATAGAGGGTGGTAATACGCTTGAAATGTATTTGGTTTCATCATCCTATCTGGTTTCAAACTCAAGTTAAAAATCAAAATGTTTTTCGGATTTTCCAATTTTTTAATAGGTTTTTGTTCATCGAATTTTACATTTATATACATCAAAAGAAAGCTGAGACCCTCCTCTTTCCAGCGATACCAACCAGTGAATTGCATGACAAAGTAATGACGATTTAAAGGTATGTAACCAATAATCGGTTTTAAAATTTCATTTTCCTGGAAGAGGGTAAAAAAAAATGATATATTTTGATTTTGTTGAATAACCGTTTTTTAATGTTTTTGAGGGAGCTGAATTAGAATCTGACCTCAATTTTTGTGTGAAAAAATCTATAGAGGTAGTTTGCTTGAAAAACTAATCATTTTTTTTAGAATTTAATTAACCTAAACCAAAATCTATGGAGCGACTGTATTTTTCCTTAAATCCGGAATTCAAAATAAAAATCATGGTGCAAGAATCATGTCGATATCATTTTTTAAACTCGAGATAAAAAATAAATTAGTTTAATGCTATTTTATTTTTTTTCTCGGCTTCTAGGGCCCATTGGTCGGAACGGCAAAATACGTGTCTAATATTTTTTGACCAGGAACCTCCAAAAAAATTGCTAACAAGATCCGTGAGAGACTGAGTGTGTCCTCCCCTTGTCAGATAAATAAAGCACCGAAAATTAGAAAAATTTATAAGTGAAAATTGTGCTCAGGTACAGCACCTTTCCCTATATATATATATATATCAGTTTATAAGCTGGATCTTCCAAATTATGACTATAAACGTCTTTTGGATTGCTGCAAACAAAATCTTTATTTAAAAATTTACATATTTTTTTCTCTTAAATGATATAATGTATAAAATAAATACCCAAATCTATACCTACCTGCAAAATCAGTTTTTATAGTCTTTTCTCGTATAGCCAATTACACAAACATATAACCTTTTAAAATTAACACACATAATACTAATAATTAATAACATATGTTTTTTTAGATTACAAGGCCTTGTGCCTATAAACATCATTACATATATATATATATATATCTTTTCCTAAAATGTTTCATCGGAACAGAAGCTTCATTTACTAACTGCGCTATTGAACGTAAGATGGTTCGAGTATTATTGTATATGTTTTAAAATGGTTCCAATCGCACTGGATTTATTATTTTATAGTGGCCATGACTAAAAACGATATAAGTATATCTTGTGTTGAAATTCAAGCAGTATGAGATACGGCCATCACCCACGCTTAACCCGATGACGAGTCTGGTACTCACTTTATAGAGTCTTTTCTGAATCATAATAAACAATTATTCTTATATTAAAAATTCTTTGTAAGGTAATATGGTAAGCATTGCTAACATGTCACAAACATCTACTAGACAGCCAGACAAAAAAGATGGAATAGCGTGTTTATATAAAAGGCAATAAAAGATCTGAAAAAAATATCTTATTTCCAGATGTATACATTGCTATTGATATTTTTTTTTTGTTTTACAATTGATTTGAAATTTTGGTCGAACCACCTCAGCATATATCGACCCCTCCAAGGCAAAATATCGTAAGCGCCATTTTTGTCGTATTGACAAAGCGGATCTTTTCATCAAAATATCGCAAGCATCTAATATATATTTTTCCGCCTCAAATATGCAATCAAAGTTATCATTGTAATCACCGTTTAAAAAAAAATGTCATAAATCTAGTCGTCATATC
Source organism: Euschistus heros (assembly GCA_003667255.2). Classification (NCBI taxonomy): domain Eukaryota; kingdom Metazoa; phylum Arthropoda; class Insecta; order Hemiptera; family Pentatomidae; genus Euschistus; species Euschistus heros. Next base: position 285,000 of record RCWM02000411.1, on the reverse strand, counting down.
GTTAACACCAGTGTAAGAATCGTAAGTGAACGAACATATACAACAGAAAAAAAATGAAATTAGCATAAGCTATGAAATCACGTGAAACCGTATTTTAGATAGATTTTTTTTTTTTTTTTTTTTTTTTTCTAAAATCGAAAAGTATGGGTAATACCAATGTAATATAAAAGTTTGAACCCTTAAGAATGTAAAATAAGTGGTGAGAAAGTCTTTCGTCCCACCTGTAAAATTTGAGAAATTGGCTTTTCAAAGTCATTTAAAATATCTTATGGTATAAGTAGCCTTCCTCCTTTTTGAGAGGAAATTAACCTTAGAGAAAAACATTATATGTGTAGTTCTTATTTTCGAATTTAATTTGCAGCTCCTTGCGCTAGACAGATAAGTGTGATATGAAGTTTACATATATTTTAATGAAAAAAGAAATTCTGATCTAGAAATGTTCAAATTAAAGATTCAGTACATCAACTGTTATTTAGAATTTAAATAAATGTATTTAATTTTTCTGAGTCAACTACTGATATGAATTAAATATCTAACGTGACACAGAAAGATTTAAGTGGATGATAATGCAGATAGAGAAACCCAATGTAATTAAATGTTTAAGATAAATTAATAAAAAGAAATCTAGTGACTGGATCAATGACTATTTTTTTTTTTTTTATAGCACAAAAACTGACGATGTAATAATAGTTCAGTAAATTTATTAATTACACAAGAGTCCAGATTTTTTTTCTATAAATGAAGGGAAGATCTGCAGCCAACTTGGTTCCAAGACATACTAGTAGTGAACTCTAGCGGTAGTTTTAGGTAACTAACAGACATAAACACCTTATTTATTTTATTACATGTTTGAACAGTTAAATTTATATTTAAGGGGATATATATTCATTTAACTAAAGTTAAAGTAACAAACAAGGATGACAAAACACAAAATTATTATTGTTTTTAACAAACCCTAGTTGTTCTGAGAAAAGAGCATCATTGATCTCCCTACCATAACATAATTTAAAAAAAAGATTATTGAGCAATTTTAAATTAGAAGGTTTTTAAAGAAAAAGATTGGATTTTTATTTAAATAAAAAACCAAAAGGGCTTTTATCTGACCCTATAGAATCTAAAGTAAATCATATTGGTAATACTAAAATTTCCATAATTTTTCTAAATCAAGAACAATAATCTACACTCATATGATTAGCAGTTTCATATAAACACACACACACACACACACACACACACACACACACACACACACACACACACACACACACACACACACACACACACACACACACACACACACACACACACACACACACACACACACACACACACACACACACACACACACACACACACACACACACACACACACACACACACACACACACACACACACACACACACACACACACACACACACACACACACACACACACACACACACACACACACACACACACACACACACACACACACACACACACACACACACACACACACACACACACATATATAAGTAATAAGTATATTATACTCACACATAAATTTTATTTGTTCAAATATTTTTAAATTAATAATTATTTACTCATGATTTTCAAAATTCAATTGTTTTTCTAAACTTTTCAATAGTTCATAATTCATGATCATGATAGTATAATTCATGATCTCATTTCAAATAAAACTGGTATCTCAAAATCAGAAAAAATAATATTAAAAAAGAAAGTATTTTATAATTTCCAAAGAACATTCTTGATCTTCTTTTGAAATGTTTCTCCTTTCTGTTTTCAGATGTATGAATGTATGTGTTCCAATGTAACAATAATTAAAACAAATATTTCAGATATGGATTTTTTTTGTTTCATTTAATCCAAAAAATTTTAATTACCCAAATAATGGTAATTGTTCTTTCATCAACAAGCTACCTCCTTTTAAACCAATTCAACAAAAGTTAAAAAAAATTAATTTAGTAAGAGAATATTAGGATGGAATAATATTAGAATATACATAGCTACTTCTATAATGAGTCCTAAGAGACAGTAGGTTTACCAAAGTGGAGCATTGATCCCAGTGGGGTAATTTAATACTAGGGGGACAGCCATAAAATACAAATTAAGAAGTTGGTAATATAGAATTGATTATATTATATTTCCAAAAATACCGAAGCCGATATGAAATTTCAACAGATATACTTTGTTACATAGATATACTTATACTTTACTTGAAATATTAAATATTTTTTCATATTAAATAATTTAGTGTTTGGATTTGATACTTGAAAAAAAATTCAACTGGTAATGTTACATTTTAGAAAACTGAAAAGAAAAAAATACTATTATTGATAAAGTGGTTTTTAGTTCAATCAATTTTTTTTTTTAGTGATTTGGTTCCATGTTACTTTTTATCAGGCAGAAGAAATCCCTGTAATGAATGTATAAATCAGCTTTCTGTTTTCCATTACAAATGTTATATCCCTGCATTCCCTAGGTGACTCCAATACAACAATACAACAACATTACCTTGTTTTTAATCTTGGGTATAATTAAAACTAGTAATTTACATGAAACTAGCAAAATAACTTTATTTTGTCCTGGGATCCACAGATCTAGGTTTAGCATCTATGAGGGTTCTCTGATTTCAAAGATCTTATAACATCTATAATCAAAATCAAAATTATTCGGACATCTGCTATAAATCATTATAAATATCAATCATTAGCATTATTTATGGGATTGATTTTAAACAATAAGATCATTTAATATATATGTGAAAACTTTTATCAATAAATATATTTTTGAATTTATAGGACATCTTACTAAATAGCATATAAAAAATAATTGAAAAACAATAACAACATTTGCCAAAAGTATTTGTTCACTTAATCAATTTTATTGTGTGCACTAATTTATGTATCAAAGATACTGGAATTTTGTTCCATTCCTCTATAAGAACACCCTTTAAATTTTGATTGAAACACACCTTTTCCCAATCCTTTAGTCATTTCCACAAATGCCATCCACTTAGGTGTGTTGTACAGGATCCACACTTTGGAATTCCAAGCTGTATGATAGGGATCTTTATTCTGCTAAAAAGTGTAATTTTCTTTAATTCCAAAATTTTCAGCCCTAATAGGGGATTTCTTTTTTTAATGATCATACATTTTATATGGTCAATTATGCCTTAGATAAATTCACGATACACCACTCCAGCAGTATTGAAACAACCCTAGACCACGAGTGTCTTTCATCGATGCTTAGCAGTTGGAACTATATTTCTTATTTCCATTACTGTATTGTTTTTTCTCTATACTTTTTGGCCACCCTAAGTATTAAATATTTCAATTTTACATTCCTCAGTAAATATCAAGCTGTTCCAAAAGTCACTATCATATATTTTGTGATCTTTGGGGCAATGATTATATATATATATTATTATATTATTAATATTTCTTATTAATGATTTTCTCCTAGTTGTTCTGCAATGAACGAAAAAACAATATTTTAATGAATGAACTGTTAAAACACTCACTAGTTTCTCTTTTTCAGACAAATGTTCATTCACTAATTTAGGGGACTAATTCCTGGGTTCTTTTTTAACTTTTCTTTTGATTTATTTGTCTCGGAGTTGTGGAGTCAATTTTTCTTGGTTCTCCTGTCCTCAATTTAGATTCAAACTTTTTCTTATTCCATACCTGTCAATGAAATCTTGGACTGTAGAGTTAGGTCTATTCACTATTTCTCCAACTTCTCTAAGGAGCTGTAACTCATTATGCAGGCCCACAATAATTTGTCTTTCCTCTTCAGTCGTCTCTCTAAATTTGCATCCCGTTTTCAATTTACGAACAGTAATAACAATCACTAATAAGTGCTATTTATTTACAAATGATGTCTAGGCAGACTGTTTGGAGGTAATCCTCAAAATATTAAGGCAGGAGGTGGAAACAAAGGAATCAAATAATTTGTCATGAGTGAATATTACAATAATGTATAAGGTGTTATGCTAAATTCACTCAATTTTCTTATGGAAATTGCTTAAAAGATTACTGAAATTCATTAGTGATTGTTTTCAAGATTCAAAACAATTTTTTTAAAAAGAAATTTGTTATAGTTTAGAAAATATGTCGCAACCTTTTTTCTTTTCAGTTCATGTTGTAAATAAAAATATTTTTGGCCACACTCAACTACTGATGAGAAAGACAAAAGCAGAGTATAGTGGCAAATGGATATAGCTTTCAATTCTATATCATTGTTTATTTCGTTTAACCTCACTTTATGCTGCTATGGCTAATAGGAGTCCTAAATTTTGCCTATCCAGGTATGATTAGGATAGGGATCTTTAACAAGTACCTGACATCGCACAGGCTCGGAACCCCTATTTTACGTCCCTTCCGAAGGACGGCATAGCTAAGGATTTTTTTCTCCCTTTAAAAAATCCTAAGGTCATCTGCCGGGCTGGGAGCCCGTGATCTTGGGTTTAGTAGGTTGCTATGCTAACCACTACACCATAGGTGACCCCGTTTTCTATAACATAATAAATATCTATTTTGCTCTGGCTTCGGTAACTGAACATTCACATATATGCAAGCTTCAATAATATAAAATATTGAAATACTAATACATTAAACGGCAAAAGAATTTATATTTTAATTAAGAAAAACTGTTCAGCAATGGATTTAATAATTTAATTTATAATTACCAAATTTTACAATATTAATTAGTATTACTCTTATATCATTAATTTATATGTTTTTTTAAAAATATTAACAATTGATCAAATTTAGAGCTTTATTTACTTAAAAATTGGCTAGATAAAAAGTTTAAACATCAATCATTTTAATAAAATAAGGTCATTCATTGTTATTCTTAATCTTATTAACACTCCTTCGAAATAGTGAAAAATTTACAAGAAAATTAAAATGATTATGTGAATTAATATTTAAATGGTGAAATTGCATTCTAGAAATGAATTATAATTATTCGTTTTAAATCAGTGATCTCCTAGATATCAATATTTAAAATAATAACAATCTACAACTAGAATTAGAATCTTTTTATCAGAACGGTTTAATTTTAAATTAAAATTATATGCTATTATATTATATATATGATATCAATCCAAATAGACCACTTAATATTAAATCAATTTTAGTAATTAATAAAGTATTAAACTAATTAAATCGATTATTTTTTTTTTATTATCTATAGAATAATAGTCAATTTTAACAATTACTCACTTTAGAGCAGCAATAAGACCATATATGATCACAACTGTTAATAGTCAATGAAATCATCATCATTCAAGCAATGCATATAATTGAAAATCGATACTACCCTACAATTCCACTAAACTAAAAAAAAAAAAAAAAAAAAAAAAAACACGACTTGACTAAATTACAATTACAATAACATTAAAAGTATCTAATCCAGTTTAAAATTAGAAGTTCAGTAAAAACCCGATAGACTGCAGCACATACCAGGTCAGGCAGCTAGCGCCTTAAGCGTGAGTTTTAAAAACTAATATTAATATATCGCGTAAAATGGTTCTAAAATAAAAAAAACATAGTACATTCTAATGAAACAATAAGTTAAGGGTGTGAAATCTGTAATTAGTTCAGTTTAAAAACAACATCCATTATATGAGCTTAACGAATACCAGTCAATTCTTTGAGATTTCCAAGGATTTCCGTATTATCCTAAACAATATTTTTAATGAATTGAACTGTTGTAAATGAAATTTTCAGAAATGATTTATAAAAGTAATGGATACAAAACCATTAGGGATTCTTTGTGTTATTAATAACATAAAATAAACAAAACAATAAAATTATAATGTGCTTATCGTATCCAATAATTTACTATCCCATTGGGTGGCGCACTGTTGTATCTATCAAAAATAAGAAAATTGAAAAATCTATTGAGTAGCTACTAACTATGGATAATTCTATAGAATGATTTAAAGCATTGTAACTTCATTTCACCAAACTGTAAATAAAAAGTATCACTTTATAACTGGAATAAAACTCCTAAAAAAAACAACAAAAAAAACACGCTTGTCGATGACGAGCTGTTTAAAATATCTGAATGCGCAACTAGTCCTGTGAATACTCAATTTAACTCAATAGATAAAGTTGAAATATTTAAAAATCTCTAAAACAGTACGTAACCAAAATATTATACAAACAATTCATATAAAAACAATATCAGAGAGCATTTAAATGCCATTGCCTCAGATTATAATCTGAACAACAACAAAACTTGTATACCAATATATATATTCAATTCACTTTATTTCACATTTACTCCTCTCTAACAATCATCATATTTTATTACATGTTTCGGGACCCACGTCCCATCTTCAGACTTAAACAATATTTATATCGCAATCCATTCACTTTCATTTAAACAATACAGCTATATGAATTAACTTAACTAAATTATTATAACAATTAACAATAAAACAATAATATAATTATTTACTTACCTATGTAACAAAATATGATGATTGTTAAAGAGGAGTAAATGTGAAATAAAGTAAATAAAGTTAATTAAATATATTAATAAACACTCCTTGATTGAAGAATTGATGCATACTAACTAATCTTATATGCGTTGTGAATAAACATAATCCCATGGTATTGATAAATGTTTATTTTTAATTTCTTTTAAGTTTATGAAAAAGTGTCACTTCAGTTCACATTTCCATATCAAAAAGAGACTGTTAGTGTCATTTATTCTTTTAAAATATGTCTCGTGGGACCCAACTAACAAGGGGAGGACACACTCAGTCTCTCACAGATCTTGTTGGCAATTTTTTTGGAGGTTCCTGGTCAAAAAATAATAGACACATATTTTGCCGTTCCGACCAATGGGCCCTAGGAGCCGAGAAAAAAAATAAAGTAGCCTTAAACTAATTTACTTTTTATCTCGAGTTTAAAAAATGATATCGACATGATTCTTGCACCAAGATTTTTAGTTTTGATTGCGTATTTAAGGAAAAATACAGTCGTTCTTTAGATTTTAGTTTAGGTTAAGTAAATTCTAAAAAAATGATTAGTATTTCAAGCAAACTACCTCTGTAGATTTTTTTACACAAAAATTGGCGTCAGATCCTAATTCATCACCTTCAAAAACATTAAAAAACACTTATTCAACAAAATCAAAAAATATAATTTTTTTCACCCTCTTCGAGGAAAATGAAATTTTTAAACCGATTATTGGTTACATACCTTTAAATCGCTATTACTTTGTCACGCTATTCCCTGGTTGGTATTGCTGGAAAGAGGAGAGACTCAGCTGATATCATGTCGATATCATTTTTTAAACTCGAGATAAAAAATAAATTAGTTAAATCCTATTTTATTTTTTTTCTAGGCTTCTATTCGTCGGAACGGCAAAATACGTGTCTAATATTTTTTAAACAGGAACCTTAAAAAAAAATGCCAACAAGATCCGTGAGAGACTGAGTGTGTCCTCCCCTCCTCCTTGTAAGTACAATTGAGCAACTTAGGATTATTGACTTAGAAATAGCGGTATGACACAAAGGCGAATTGCACGAGAGTTAAACCATTCCTAGAGTGTTTTTAAAAACTTTTTGAATTTAGGACCAGAAAACTACGGGAAAATAAAAAAACAGGAGAGCCTCTAGGGTTTTACAAGCATGTAAAACGCGCCATTTTAAGTGAAATATCAAAAACTGGTGCTTCTTCTGTCCAGATTGGGAAGGAATATAACTTTGGCTGTGATGCCAGTTTAGTACGGAAATGGATAGGTATTTAAGACCAGGTATTTAAAATGTCTTACATTTATAAGAAAATTACCCCAGAAAATGACTCCACCACCACAATGTGCCCTTCGAGAATTTTTTTTTCTGTCTTATATTGTGCCAATAATAATTAAAACCGTCCGGGCCACCAACATTAAACTATTTTTCGTCAGTAAAATCACCAAATGTGGCTTTCCTGAATGTGTTTTTCAGCAAACTCTAAGCACCGTTTAAAGTGATGTTTTTTGAGCTGTGGTATTCTTATAATTTTAAATACATAGTCTCAGCTATCCATTTCTGTAGTAAACTGATATCACATCCAAGATTGAATCGCTTTACAATTCGGGCAAAAAAAAAGTACCAGTTGTTGGCATTTCTCTTAAAAGTACGCGTTTCTCATGCTTGCAAAATCTTGGATGCCTTCCAGTTCTTTTATTTTTTTCCTGTACTGTTCTGGTCTTAAATTCAAAAAGCTTTTTAACAACACTCAGAGCGGTTTTATTCGTGTGCAATTTGTCTTTGTTTCATAACGCCACTTTTAAAGTTAATAATCCTTTGCTGCTTAGTTACACTTAGTATTTTTAAAATAATAAATTACACTAACAGTCTCTTTTTGTTGTGGAAAGCTGACATTTATTCACAACGTAAATGAAATTTGTTTACATGCTTTGTTGTTGTTAATATTATAAACTGAGGCATTGGCATTCAAATGCTCTCTGATATTGTTTTTATAAATAATAAAGTTTGAAATAATACTTTGGTCACGTATTGTTTTAGAAATTTTAAAATATTTCAACTTTATCAATTGAGTTCATACTTATTCGCAGAACTGTACTTTCTTTTCATTAATTTAATCAACTTAGGTTATATGAATCAATAGTTGTTTGTCCAGAGATAGATTCTCCTGTATAAATTAATTGTGCTCAAAAGACTGAACAAAAAAAGATGTATATAAGGAAAGTGACTATCAAAGATATTTAGCACTAATTAAACAATTTATAAAAGAATTTTAGTAAGATGATTTATGCAGATGTTATATCATTTTTTATCCCCCAGGAAGTAACCTAAAACTATAAACAGATTAGCAAGAGAACCATTCTTCCAGTCACTTAGTTTGCTTTGCAATTTCCCGCTAAATACAACGTGCTAAGGTATGTTTACCACGTTTTCACTTTGCATACTAATTGGTAGCCCATCAGTTGAAAGGTCTTATTCCGTTATTTGGTTTTTATTAACTTCTGTGGAAAATTGGATGGTCTTTTTAAAATGCAGGTTGTCTTTAGTATTGCTAACTTCTCGGGATTATTTTATTTGGCATATTGAAACAAATATAGAATTGTGAATGGAGGTTGAACAACAGTTTCGATTCCATTGATGCCTCCATGATACTTTCATTTCTCGATCTCTCAAAATATAATAAATAAACTACATACTTTAATAAAAACCAATTAGGAATTTTTCCTGTTGTTGTACTTCTTAACTATTACTTTGCCGGTCACAATTTAGTTATGAAAGCTTTTTATATAAAAACTCAATTTCTCCATCATTTGGGAAAAGTAATAGGTCATGGATATGTTTATGTATAATCTACTGTTTTTATATATTAGAATTAAAAGGATCAAATTACTTAAAATATTAATTTCATTAAATTAACAACATATGGCTAACGGTGATAAGTTCTAGTGAGGTTATAAATTCTTTAAGTTGATTAATACCAGACTTATAGTGAAATGGAGTTAAATAGGATGTACTACGGATTAGCAGAGCAAAACCCAACTTTCTTCGTACAGGACTCGATAAGTTTTTTATATTTTTGTTAATATTTTTTTCTTTTATTGTTGTTTCTATACTCGTATCTATAGAATTTTTTCTCTCTCTATTTTTCTCTCTCAAAATAGGGGATCCCCCAAATCCCAAAATTAGCCCTTTGACTAAAAGAAAACGCCCTCGGAGCCGAATAAAATTACACCCCCCCCCCCGAAAAAAATATTATTGATAACATAAATTAGACCCCAGCTCTACTTATTAATTAAAAGAACAGATGAGGAAAGCTTTAAAAGAGTTTCACCTTTTTTTATTAATAAATTTTTAATGGGCCTGGTCGGCGAGGTTAAAAAGCTAAAAGACGGCTTTCTACTACTACAAACATTGCACAGTAAACAGTCGGAGATCTCAATGCGGTGTAAGGATTTTGGGGGACAATTTCCAGTAGAAGTGACCCCTCATAATTCCCCTAACTACAGTAAAGGCGTAATAAGATATTTTGACTTCCAATATCTTGATATCGAAGAAATTAAAAATGAATTATCTCCTACAATTAAAGACATCATTCGTATAAAAATTAAAAGAAATGGCAACGAAATTCTAACAAACTCATACATTGTAACATTCCCTACCCCACAACCACCAGAAACACTTCAAGTAGGGTATGAAAAAATAAACGTTCAGCCCTATGTACCGAATCCGTTGAGATGTTTCAGTTGTCTTGGTTTTGACCACCCAACGGCTCACTGCAAAAAACAACCCGTCTGTATTCAGTGCGGACAGGACAAACATGGCGAAAATATAAGATGTCATCTAACACCGAAATGTATTAACTGCGAAGGCCAGCACAATGCATTAGATCGAAATTGTCCGGCTTTTATTTTGAACAAGGAAATAAAAGCTATTCAAACCTCCCAGAAAATAACATTGAATGAAGCAAAGAAAATTTTTATAGAGAGAAATCCATGTTACAAAAATAAATCATTCGCAGAAATTACTCGGAAAAATATTAAACCTGTTGAGAAAAAAAATAAGTTTTAGAGAAAAAAATAAAACCGACTTCAAGATTAAACCTACATATACAAACTTGAACTAAAAAAATAAAAAATAATATTTTAATTGCTTCAAAACAAAAAACATTAAATGAAAATCAACGAAATTATCGATACTTATATACCTATTTACAATTGATGACCAATTATCTTTGGAGTCGGTGCCAGCCAAGAAAGGAAGTTTAATCCTGTCTTTACAATAAATAAACTGTCGAAGGGCCGGAGACAGCGGTGTGGCGGTGATAAAACAGTGGGGATCTTTAAAATTACCATTTCTTTTCAAATTCTGTTTGTTTTGGTTGGCACCGACTCCAAAAATAACTGATTATAAATTGTGAATAGGTTTATAAGTGTCGATAATTTCGTTGATTTTCATTTAATGTTTTTTGTTTTAAAGCAATTAAAATATTATTTTTTTATTTTTTAGTTCAAGTTTGTATATGTAGCTTTAATCTTGAAGTCGGTTTTGTTTTTTTCTCTAAAAATTATTTTTATTTTTCACTTTTTAGTGATGAGTGTATTTTTGTTTATACAGTCAATTCTCGATCTTCAAGCTTCCCTGAAAAATGGGAACTTCTTTCTCCTTTCTGCACTTTGCAAATCAATTTTAACTTTTCGTTAATTGGAAGCATTTTCAATAGCCACTGTAAAACCACTCGAGTAAATAACTAATAATAAGTGACTGGTGTAACTATGAACTGAAAAGACAAACAGTGGCAGAAAACAGAAAAACAAATTACACATGGAATTCTTTTAATTTGAGTTCGAGTTATAGAGGCGATGACTTCTAATAGTTCGTTTCATAGAAGTGGTCCTAGACGTTCTCTCTTTTGAACCCTATTTTCAGTTCTACTTATTTTCGACACAATTTTTCACGTTCTTTGTCTGAAATCGTCTCATTGAGGTGAAATTTAAGTGTAATGTACTTCCGACCGCAGATTTTGTTCGACTTATGAGAAAGAAAGAAATACCTCTTGAAAGGTTTTATTGAACACAATTTCACACATATAAAAACTACATAGCATGATTCGTAAAAAACTAATAACACTTAACCATACATAAACTGAGAAGGTTATACAAAAACATATAAGAAAATGAGATACAAATACAATGTTATTATTTATTTCAACTTATTTAAGAATTTAGCTTATCGAAGCAATACATCGAGAGTTGACTGTATATGTAAATTATTATTGTTAATAATTTATATTTAGTTACCTTGGAGATATTAGATAATCATAATCATAAATATGTTTAAAATGTAAGGTTATATAAAAGTGATTTTTTTTTTTTTTTTTTTTTTTTTTCACGCGAACAGGCCAGCTATGGACCACGCAAATATCATTTGTCCCTGACTCCTTTCCTCCTTCTCCATACTTCCCTCATTCTCTCCGAGTGAAGTGCCCTCCTCTCTTCAGTCCATCTTCCTCCGGTATGCTTTTTCTTATCACTAAGGACCTTCAAACTATCAATTTGCCTTCTGAATTTTTCTCTGTCCATGAAATCTCTATTGCTAATTTTAAGTTCCTGGAGTTCTTCTTTTATTTGTTTAGCATAACCTCCCAGGCTTTTCATTTTGATTATTTTCTCAAATATTTGCTTATTGAGCCTTGAGTGATCCATTCTTATCATATGGCCATAGAATTTCAGCCTTCTTTTCCGTATTGCGGTTTCCAGGTTTTCCACTTTCCCATATATTTCCTGATTTGATCTTAGGCGGTATCCTTGTTCAGTAATTTTGGGTCCGTGGATTCTCCTCAATATTTTCCTTTCCATTTTCAGGAGTTTTTCCAGATTGGGGATACTGGCTGTTTCTATTCCATACAGAATAACCGGTTTCACTACGGAGTTGTAATGCTTGATTTTGGCGTTGATGGACAGATTTTTCTTATTGTAAACGTTTTTTGTGGCAAAATTCAATCTATCTAGTTTTTCTTCTCTTGATTTGATTGCTGGTTTATCTCCTCCATTATAACTCACAATCTCTCCCAAATACCTAAACTGGTTCACCACCCTTATTCTCCCATACTTTGTTTCTATCATCTCTGGGTGTATCTTGTTGCTAGTCATAATTTCAGTCTTTGCAAAAGAGATCTTCAAACCGCCTTTTTCAGCCGTTTCCTTAAGCTCATTGATTTGACTAATCGCCTTTTGTTCGCTTTCTGCCAGAAGAGCCAAGTCATCCGCATAGGCCAAACATTTGATCTTGATGCCTTTATTTCGAGTCCCTATAACAGCACTTGAGGCATTTTTCTCCCAAAATGTTTTCATAATTTTGTCTAGGACCACATTAAAGAGTGCTGGAGACAAACCATCCCCCTGCCTAAGTCCCGTCCTGATCTGAAACGATTTGCTGATTTCCCCCCGGAATTTAACTTTAGAATATGTGTTGGTCAGTGTCAACTTAATGAGATTAAGAGTTTTCTGATCCACCCCATATTCTTGCAATGTATCAAACAGTGTTTCCCTATCAACCGAATCATACGCCTTTTGGAAGTCGACAAAGGAGACGTAAACATTTTTTGGTCTTGTAGCATAATATTTGAGAATTAATTTCAAGCTCATTATCTGTTCAGCACACGATCTTCCTCTTCTAAAGGCTCCCTGATACTCTCCAAGTTTGGGATCGATCTGTGTTCCAGCCTATCAAGAAGAAGTTTGGAGAGATTCTTATACGTCACCGGCAATAAAGAAATGCCTCGGTAATTGTTGAAATTTGTTCTGGACCCTTTCTTGTGTAAAGGGTGCATTAGTGCAACTAACCAATCTTCCGGTATTTTTTCTTCTTCCCAAATTTTTTGGAAGAGTTCAGTGGCTTTAGAGATAAATTCCTTGCCAGCCAGCTTCCATACCTCTGCAATGATTCCGTCCTCTCCTGATGCTTTATTGTTTTTAAGATAATGGATCGCTTCCTGAACCTCATCCATTGTTGGTGGTGGGAGGTCAGGGTTCTTTGTCGATTTCTTGAAATTCAGTTTGTTTTGAGGTGTTTCATAGTTAAGGAGTTTTTCAAAATACCTTGCCAGAATCTCGCAGTTCTCGTGATCACTCAGTGCCACTGTTCCATCCTCTCTCAGAAAACTAAGGTTCGGTGCTGTGTATCCTCTGATTTGAGTTTTAAAAGCTTTGTAGAAGAGCCGCGTGTCCTGTTTCCTAAAGTTTTCTTCCATACTTATGATCTGACTTTTTAAATGCGCTCTCCTGATTTTTCTGAGGATCTGGTGCGTCCTCTTCCTTGCTTCTTGTGTTTTCTCGAGATTCTTTTGAGTCTTATTAGAGTTCCATAATTTCCATATTGAAAATCTTTCCTTTACTGCGTCCTCGCACTCTTGGTTCCACCATGCGTGCCTTTTACTGAATGTTAACGGTGCTACCTCTTGCACCGCACTCATCAAGATCTCTGTTACTTCTTTCCAATCTTGTGGTGTTCTTAAGATTTTTGCAAACTCATTAGACTTTTGACTCAACCGCTCACGGTCTATTTTAACGATGCAGGTTTGGTTATTCTGCCTCTGTCTATCCGGCATAAAATTCAACTTAATCTGCGAGAGATAATGATCGGAAGTAATGTTGACTGCTTTTCTTACTTTAACATTTTGGATTTCTTTTTGACAGTTCTTAGATATTGCCACATGGTCTAGCTGGAATTCTCCCAGCAAAGGGTTGGGTGACACCCAAGTCTTCTTTTTACTGCTTTTTGCCTTAAAATGTGTTGACATTATCTTGAGGCCAACTCTTCGACAAAAATTCACTAGCCTTTCCCCATTCCTGTTTGTTCTTGTATGAGCAGGATACGCCCCCACTGTTTGAAAGAATTTCTTTTCCTTCCCAAGCTGTGCATTAAAATCTCCCAGTAGGATTTTTACATTTGTTTTTGGAATTTTTAGGACTTCATTTTCAAGAGTATTCCAAAATTCATCCACCTTTTCTGGGTTAGTTTTACTGTCGTTGTTTATGGGAGCATGGGCATTAATTAAGGTGTATTTTTTGTTCGTAGATCTGATAGTGAGTTGGGATATTCTAGAGTTTACACTTTTAAAGTCAGTTACCACATTCAGAAATTTTTTGTTGATCACAAAAGCGGTCCCAAGGTGTGGGACATTCTTCATTATTCTTGCACCAGGTTTTCCCTTTAAAACTCTAAATCCATCCGATTCCAAAATGTCTTCATCCACAAACCTTGTTTCTTGCAGGGCTAAAACAGAAATGTCAAGTCTATGAAGTTCCGAAGTCAGTTGCTTCAGTTTGCCAATCTGAATTAATGAGTTGATATTATAAGTTCCAAAATAGTATATTCTCCCCTTCCTAAATTTCCTCCTGTGCTCCGATTCCCTATCCAGCTTCAAACTGTCAGGCACCCTGGAATCCGAAAGCCCGACTTTGTCTTCAGGGTAATTTTCGTTAGAAGCCATATTCATGATATTTATTTTAAAGTGGTTGAGCATAAGCCCGATGTTGTACAACTAGGGTTATGAGCCCTAGAGGGTTCCGTTTTAGTTCACTTAAACCTACCCTTCTTCGGATTAAGCTATCCAGCCGCACCAGCGTGGAGGCACGCATCTTCCAGAAAGTAGGTCCTACCGATCTAAAAAAAAAAATCATCAAAATTGACGGAGGTTCTCAACTCGTCTTAATATTTTTATTTTTTTTTTGTTTATGTTACGCGATTACTCCGTCAATTCTGAATCAATTTTGATGATTCTTTTTTAGATCGGTAGGGCATACTTCAGAGGTGGTTCCTTAAAAAATATTTTGAAATCAACGCAGCACTTTTTAAGGAAAATAAAAAAAAACAGTTAATAAATGATTTTACGAACTGTTTTTTTTTATTTTCCTTAAAAAGTTTTTTCAAAATAGAATTGACCCTACAGGAAAAAAGTAATCGCGGAGTAATCGTACACACACAAAAAAAAAAAAAAAAAAGACGAGTTGAGAACCTACAGACGAGTTGAGAACCTCCTCCTTTTTGAAGTCGGTTGAAAAGAAATAGGAATTCAGGTAGATAATATATTTATGTTTGGAGAAATATCCACAAAGACAATCAATCAATTGGCCGACAGTCCAAAACATAATAATAAAGATAAGAAAGACCTCATCTATCCCCTCTCCAATTGCCCCTTCCCCTTCTATCCCCCTTCCTGCCCCTACCCCAGCTCCCCCTGCTAATACAGTCCATACAGTCAAATACTCGAAGAACATGAGTTCACTAAAGTACCCCATAAAAAAAATATTAAAAAAGAAAAGCTAAAAAATAATACCTATATCTAATTACTCTTTAATAATTTAATAATCTAATACTTTTTAATAGCTCTCTACAGGAAACGCAATAATATTATAATTAATAATAGCTATTACATCACCTACCCATTTAATAAAAATATATATCTACGTCATTTAAATCATCCTAGCTTGCACTGTTCAATAATATTAAACAAATTTTATTTTTTTTTTTTTTTTTTTTTTTTTTTTATTTTATTTTTTTATGAAAACTTTTTTTGATATTTTTTTTTAAAGCACCTCGACTTCGATTACTACTGTTTTCTTTATTTACATGGATTTGGGCAAAAGGATATATATAGGAATTTGGATTGTAAGGATTGGATACGGGATGAATTGGATGGTTTAGTGGAGCCCCAAAGCTCAACTCCGTATGTCCAAATTGGTCTAATTATTGTTATGTAAATGAGTCTTTTGTAATTAATTGAAAGGTTGGAACGTTTGTCAAGTAAATGTTGAAGTAGTCGAAAACGACGGGCAGTTTCTTGTCGTTTTAGTCTTGTATGTGGATTCCAAGTAAGACGTTTGTCCAGATGGAGTCCTAAGTAGCGGATCTGTTCAACGGGGATCAGTGGAACATCGTTAAAGGATATTGTAGGACAGGAGGTCGTGGGTTTACGACGGAGGGTGAAGGTTATTTGATGGGATTTATTTGGATTTATCTTGATTCTCCATTTTTCACACCATTCTTGAAGTTTTATGATATGGGATTGGAGTGTCTGGGAGGCAATAAAGGGATCATGTTTACTGATAACACACACGTGTCATCAGCATACGTGGTGAGGATGGTGCTAGGATGCGTCGGGATGTCAGCTGTATACACCGTGTAGAGGATTGGACCAAGGATACTTCCTTGAGGAACACCTGCAGATTGGGTAAAGAGAGAGGAGTAGGAAAAGTTATGATTAACTTTGAAGGTTCTATCGCTAAAATATGAACGGATGATAAGGAAGTATGTAGGAGGTAGGAATTTACGGAGTTTGTAAAGCAGTCCCGGGTGCCAGACTCGGTCAAAAGCTTGTTCTACATCGAGAAAGGCTCCCGTGCAGTACATTCCTCGCTCCAATGCGGAGGAGACAACGTCCACCACACGGTGACATTGCTGGATTGTGGAATGTGATGTTCGGAATCCAAACTGGTGGTCTGGGATTATGTGATTGGAATCTAGGATCGGATACAATCGTTTTAAGATGAGTTTTTCAAGGATTTTGCCCATAATTGGCAATAGGGAAATAGGACGATACGAGGAAGGGTGTTCCAGTGGCTTTTTGGGCTTGGGTATCATTCTGACTATGGATAATTTCCAAGGATCAGGAAAATATGTTGTTCGGAGTACAGCGTTATATATGAATGTTAGGAATAGGATGGCTTTCCGAGGAAGGAGTTTTAGGATATAGGATGTAATAAGATCATGTCCAGGTGCTTTTTTGGTGGGCAATCTTTGGATGATACTTGATATTTCAGAGGGATGGAATGCTTTAGGAGGAGGGGACATTTGAAGTGGGATATTTAATTCTGTTTGAATACTTTCAAGGTGATTTGGGTCAAGGATATCAGGATGGGTTTAAAGGTATTGAAAAGGTGCTGACCGAAAATTTGAGATTTTTCTTTGTCTGATCTTGACCATGTTTTAGTTTCAGTTAGGAGAGGGTGATTAAAATTTTTATAGTTCAAGAGTTTTTTGGTGGCCATCCATAAGGATTTGTCAGTCGTGTTGAGGTTTTCAGTATATGTAAATAAATTTTGAATTTTGTATTTTTTTATTTCTGTTTTTAGTTTGTTAGTTAATTTGGTGTAGTTGTTTTTGTCTGATGGATATCTGGTCCTGTGCCACCTAGCTTTTGCTTTTCTCTTTTCTCTCAGTAGTATGCGAAGATGTTGCGGCAAATTACTCTGGAGAGAATTGTAAGTTTTTCTTTTTGAGGTGTTATCTGTTATGCTGTTGCGTATTGATGTCGTTAGTATATCTATGGCAGTATCAATGTCTTGTTTTGTTTTAAGTGGAATTTTCAAGTCTATTTTCATTTCTAAATCATATCGAAAACTGTCCCAGTCCACTCGGCCTGTAATCAGCGAAGGGTGGGTGGGTTTAGGAGTAGGAGTTGAATGTAGGGAAAGCATTACCGGACTATGATCGGATGAAAGGTCATTTAGGGATTTTATTGTGAGCTGGGATGATGATATCTGGGAAGTGATGAATATATCAAGGATATCAGGTCGTTTTTTGAGGGATGTTGGCCAATAGGTGGGGTTCATAGGTGGAATGATGGAATAGCTATTGGTTGTAGAGACTCGGGATAGGATGCTGCCACGGGAGTTGGATGATCGACAGCATTCTATATAATGAAGAACAACAAAAATACATAACAATAATGTCAGATGACCCGCAACAAAAACTCTTTCCTAATCTCTAATGTCTTTGATCCAATGGAATTGCAACGGTGTTAAAAGTTCAATGATTTCAATGATTTAAAAATATTAATTCAAGACGAAGAACCATTTTGCATTTGCTTTCAAGAAACGCATTTAAAACCTTCAGATCAATTCACGGTTAAAAATTTCAATATTTTTAGAAATGATTATATCCCTAATCAAGATCGTACGTGTAGAGGAGTAGCTATAGCAATAAAAGAAGCGGTTTATTCAGAACATTTAGAGATTCTCCTCATCAAGTTATAGCAATCAGAGTACATCTAGCCACCACATACACAATCTGTAACACCTATCTCCCCCAGGACAACACTATAGATATAGAAAAACTTCTCCAAATTCATAGACAACTACCGAAACCAGTCCTGTACATTTTAGATTTTAATGGACACAATCCACTATGGGGCTCTAATGATTCAAACACTAGAGGTAAAATGGTAGCTATGATCGGCTCAAAGATAGATTATGGGAGTTTTATTTATGGATCAGCTCGCAAAAATAATTTAAACTAAGCATTTGTGTCGAATTTGGTATTACGCCTCTGTTCTTCAGAAGACAAAAACTAGCTGTAAACTATATAAGCAATTTATACCCTCAAACCACTCACCCAACTCACAAGTACATCTTCCAACCCAGATTCTCTAGAAAATTTCAACAGCATAATAATACCACATTACCATTTGCAGAAAGAATGATATCTACTATTTCTATGTTAAAGTCTATCAAATTAAACTTAATTAAAACTGGCACACCTCCCTGGTCTTACATTCCACCAAAATTAAACCTGAGTCTATCAAAATATCTCAAAGGAAATACAAAACCTGAAGTATACAGAAAACACTTCGACAATATCATATCCCCTTACCTCAACATTTATTAATATTCACAGACGGGTCCAAATCAGACACATCAACAACATCTGCCTTTGTCACTCCAAAAACAACACATAAGTGCAAGTTACACAAACTTTGTAATATTTATACGGCTGTTTACTGAATGCCCATACTACACCAAAAAGCTATCCGAATCTGGAATACCTCGAGACATCTCAAAGGCGCTGGGCAACGACGAAAAAATTATTGAAAAATTAATAGCCCTCCTTTATAGAGAAAAGCTATATTACAAAATATAGATAAATTTCCATCGAGAACAGACGAGCGTTGATGACCCATAAGTTTTACGCCCCAAAACTCTCAAACAAATAAATAAATAAATAAAATTAACAATTACTGATTATTCGAAATAAACAAAGCTGCGAGTAAGTTGGGGTTTCAAATATAATTTTTTTCAATCAAACCAATATAGCTTCTAAACGGTAGGCGCTAGCAACAAATGTTATATTCCAATAATATTTTTCATTATATTTCTGATGGGAGAGCTGTCGTCAAACATCCGATAAGAGCAACAACAAAGCTAGAGCGTATCAAAATTTCATTTTCCGAGTGTGAAACAAATGTTACAATTTTTAATGTGAAAAAAACGTTACACAAGAAAACTAGAGACCCCCCAGCAAAAAGAAATATCCATGTCAAAAGAAAGGTATTTTAAGATTAATATTTATTAAATAGAATTAAAATATCTGTGTAAACTACAATGAATTATTATTTTAGTTGTAATTTAAAAATATGTTTTATTTTTAGAGCGATATAATCAAAAGGGTAAATTATTCTACTTAATTAAATCGTCTAATTCAGAAACCACCTAAGTGCGCTTTTTTCAACTTTCGGAAAACTAAAAAAAAACTTAGCTTGGGTTCTTTTTGAAATAAACGGATTCTTTTCAAGGCTGCCAAAAAGCATTGCTGATATGGGACATAAGTTATTTCTGCACTAAAAGATGTATTTATCTTTAAATTGTACAGTACTACAAAAAAAACATGTTTTGATATTTTGTCCCTTAGGTGGTTTCTGAAATAAATTATGTCCCTTAGATTCAATTATGTTTTTTATTTTATTTTAGTTTAAAAGTTTTCCTCGCCTATATTATATAAATAAAACGTTTTAAAATAATCTATTTCTAGTATTGTATTAATTTTTACTCACTAAATTTCAAATAAGACCATTTTTCAAAAATATAGGTTTGGGAAATATTTTTTTGTGACCAAAACCTGATATTATTTTTAGATTCATCAATCTATGGGTTTCAATGCTATTTGAAATAAAAATATAGGTGAGCAAAACTTTTAAACTAAAATCTGATATGATTTTTAGATTTCTCACCTCAAAAAACACGTAGAAACCAAATTTTGCCGAAATCAAAAATTACATTTTTTACCCCTAAAGTTTCTGAAAAACGTAAATAATTGGCGCTATCGCACATATTTCGCTACCGATTGAAACCTAATTTTAATTTCATTTGGAAGCCATAAAACTGCATAGTTTAGTCTAAATCCGGAGGTTGCAAAATTTTTCATTATAGACATATTTCAAGTTATAGTTGACCTCAGAATGTTTTATTCACATCAGTTTTTGTCAACTAAAACCCAATTTTATATGCATGGATAAAATCAAAATGTACGCTGATTCTTGTGATGCTATTAATATTGTAAACAGTTGAACACAGCAGTTGTTATGGTCCTTAGAAATAGCAACTACAAACTTTTAACGTCCTCGAAAGGGATAAAAAATTAATATTTTTGGTATTATGATAAAATTTCAAAAATAAATAAAAAGCCAAAGGGTGTTGTGCGCATAAATGGACAGGAATCAGGTTTGCTTAGGCTGGAGAGGAGTGAAACTGGGAGACTCTCTGAGCCCCCTCCTCTTTATTGTTTATATGGATGGGATCACTTTTGTTTGTAAGAGACGTACAGCAAGAATGCATTTGGGCTAATATAGCTTACACCCTGTCGTTATACAATTTCTCCTTTATGCTGAAGACATCGTTCTTATAGCCGACTGCCCAGAATGACTTCAACAAGCAGTGACAGAGTGGGATGAAGAATTAAAGAAAAAGGGTATGAATATTAATACCAAAAAAAGCAAAGTTCTTCAAATCGGTAGAACCCCATAGGATATTCGGATTACCCGTAATGAAGAAGTGATGGAGGTGGTAACAGAATTCACATACCTTTGAGCGGTAATCAGTAGTTCTGGTAAAGTGGATTCAGAAATATCAATCATAATTTCTAAGGCGAATTCTGTATACTACCAGATCTGCAATTCTGTAATTGGGGAAAGAGAGGTAGGAAGATATACAAAGCTCCACCTATTCAAGTCTGTTTTCTAGCCTGTACTTCTCTATGGAGCGGAGAGCTGCAAAGCCGATCTGAAAATTTGTCCGGTGAGGGAGACTCTGGAGAAGAGACAGTTGAGGTGGTACGGACATGTCTGCCGTATGGACAACCACAAGAAGACCAAGAGGAAAGCCAAGAACCTCCTTTAGCCACCATATAGAAGGAATAGGGAGGCGTAGAGGAAGGACTCTAGGAGAAATGAGAAATCTCGCCAGGGACAGAGAGGCATGGCATAAATGGCTGGAAGCAATCCCACTCGAAATTTAAGGTCAGTTTTTTCATGAAAAAAAATTTGTACCGATTTCATTGGAAGTTTGTAATTTTTTTGGAGTTTTACTGCACCCTAAAGCCGGGTTTTGCCTTGACCATAAGGAAAGTATTTTTATTTCAATTAGGAAACAAAACTACAGTGTAATGTGAAAGAATCATATCTCTATCTTGATTAAGAGCTGAAAAAAAAAATAAAACGTGATTTTTATATATATATATAAACAGTTATGGGTAACAAGAAATAAATTGATATTAGTATGTATATTTAGTAATGTTAATTAGAGTAATAATACTTGTCGATTTTTTGAGTTTAATCAGTTTTTTAAAAATAGCACAAAAATTATATAAATATATATATATATATATTTTTTTTTTTCACGGCTCCTTATGGAAATTGGCGGCTATAACTCAAGTTTGCACTAATATAGGTCCCTACTACCTACACAAAACTGGCACTCAAATCTGTGTTACAAGTCAAAAAGTCCCCTTTTCATTACAATTTCTATTATATTAGGAAAAAAAACTCACAAATACTTGTTTTCAAAATAAAATTTTCTAAATGTGTAAAAAACAAATCACAAACTATTGAGTTTATCTTTATACCAAATTGATTCAAAATTCGAGAAAAAATGTATTTACTTTACAAATACAAAATACAAAATTATTATTTACCATAAATTATTTACCATACAAAATACAAAATTGAGTTTATTGTGAGCGAAAGGAATAATTTTTGTGCTATTTTTATTTTATTCTAACGCCAATTATTAATAAAGGACTGATTAAACTCAAAAATGTATTAATCACTCTCTTCATCGACAAGTATTATTACTCTAATTAACATTACTAAATATACATACTAATATCAATTTATTTCTTGTTACCCATAACTGTCTCAAATCCGAATAAAAATAAGTGAATCAATGGAATTCATCAATTTAAATATTACACAAGAAAACAAAATGCTGTAAATAAAACGATATGGTTATTTATTATTTTTTACTTTCATCATTATTCATTATTATTATTATTATACATTATTATTAGCAAAATATGTTTACAAATACATATATCACTCATTGATTTACTGTTTTATATTACACATTAAAAAAATAATTAATGGCCTTAGTCCGCCCGTTAAATAAAATCCCTTACCATCCAACGCATCAGACTTTAGGCCTATTTCCATCCTCTCAAATTTATCAAAGCCACTCGAAAGATTGGTCAATGCCCAAATTACCTCCTTCCTAGAGCATAATACTGTCCTTAATCCGTTCCAATCAGGTTTCTGTTCCGGTTATTCCACTCAGTCAGCTCTGTTGAAAATCACACAGGACCTTTATTCCTCCATGGACCAACAACAAATCACGATCCTTGTCTTGTTTGATTTTTCAAAAGCTTTCGATTGTGTTGACCATTCAATTCTCCTATCTAAACTTCAAAACTTCTCCCTATCTAATAGTGTCCTAAATTGGTTCCACTCCTTCTTATCTTATCGTTCCCAGTCAGTCATCATACCCAACAGTCCTCCTTCATCTCCCCTACCTTTAACCCAAGGTGTTCCACAAGGATCCTCCCTGTCACCATCCCTATTTTCTATCTATATCAATGATTTACCCAGCTTTATCCACAATTCCAATTATCACCTATATGCAGACGGCCTTCAAATCTACCTATCATACATACGAGGCATCTCGTAAACTTCAGGAAGATATTGATAATATCAACCGTTGGGCAGTGAAGAATAAGTTATATCTGAATCCAAAGAAAACTAAGGCCATCGGTTCAAAACCCATCCTCAACACCCCTCCTTACTATTCATTGCTTTACATCAATAACCTTCCTATTCAGTTCCAAAACTCTATTAAAAATTTAGGAGTTACCTTTGATCATCACCTATCCTGGAATAACCATATCGCCCAAATTTCCAAAAAATCCATCATAATCCTTAAACAACTGTATAGATCTCGAGATTCCTTTTCCCAGAGTACCCGTCAACTTCTAGTGTCCTCCCTTGTTTTCCCTTTATTTAATAAGATTTATCTTCGGGATCCCCTAGGGGTCATACGTTACTTGCCGATATTCTGAGCTTGGGTGGCTATTTCCTAAATTCCGACGGCAATACTTTCTGGGTACTTTCCTATACCAATGTCTAAAAACCAAAAACCCATCCTATATGCTTGATTTATTAACTCTTCGTTCTTCTATCCACCTCTTTAACACTAGATCCCATCTTTTAACCTATATATCCCCTCACATAAAACTGCTTCCTTTGACAAATCCTTCGTCATTCGTGCTACTTCCTTTTGGGAATCCCTACCCACCTCTATTCGTAAAGCAGCTTCCATAACTTCCTTTAAAAATAATTTATTCCTGTACCTTTTAGACAATCAATTTTCCGCAAATATGTCAATAATCAAATGAATACTTAGAATTACTTTTTCCCCCCCCCCCCCCTCTTTCTTTCTTTTATATGTTCATATATGTACGATTGTATTTTATGTTATAATTATTATTTCATATATTTATTTATTTTTATTTTTTTTTTAATTTAATTTTCTTTTCTTTTTCTGTTGAAAATGTATGCTGTAATTACTGAAGTATCAAATTTGTAAATAATAGATCAGACAATTGTACTTTTAACTGTGCATTATTTTTATTCTTAGGGGACAGTAAGTCCCAGAATAAAGTTTATTTTTTCTTTTCTTTCTTTAATGTATAGTTGTAATAACGAACACTAATCTAATCTAGCAATAAGATAATTTACATTACATATATCTTCTCACTGCACGCCACAGCCTTGTTGGGGTCTTGGATTATCATGGAGGGCTTATTATGAGTCATTGTTGCTTACCTAGAACAAATAAAGATTGATTTGAATAGTTAAATGAAATTGAATGTATTTAGGTTTGTAATGAAATTTTGTTAATGTAATGAAATTTTATTTCAATTCTAGAAATTTAAAAAACAACTAATGGTCACTGGCACTTCTTGTGATATTAGATCTTTTTTTATTTGATACCATGAAGATGATTATAGAAGTGACGGTGAAGAGTGCCGTGGAAATATTGCAGGAATCCTCTTAAGGTGTGGTTCCGCATGGAGCAGCCAGCCGCAGCAGCTCATCATTCATCAGTTCTTTTTCTGGTGATGATTTCACAAAATATAGAAAGAGAGTTAAGAAAACTCGCTGGAACCATAATTTTATTATTTTTTCAGACGATGTATAAAGTTCCAGGTTCTTACTGTGAGTATTTTATTGAAATCCCGTTTTCGTTAAATCAATTTTATCATGTAAGATTATTGATAACTTACACTTTTATTATAATTATTTAACGAATATAGGGTTGTCAATAAAATATTTACAGTAAATAACTGGAACTTTATACATCGTCTGAAAAAATAGTAAAATTGTGGTTCCAGCGACTTTTCTTTATTTTATTTTGTCTTTTTTTATATACCGTTTTTCTATATTTTGTGAAATCATCAAAGGGAAAATTTATATATATATATATATATATATATATATATATATATATATATATATATATATATATATATATAATTTTTAATGTCATACCGATCTATATGGTATTTTTGAAAAGCAATGCTTAAAATACATTCCAGAAAACAATTTTAAAATTTATAAATAATTGGATAAAACTTCAGGTTGCAATACAACAATTTATATATATATATATATATATATATATATATATATATATATATATATATATATATATATATATATACACATAAATTTACATAGTAAATATATTTATAAATTTATGTGTGTCTATATATATACATATACATATATATACATTTTTTTTTTTTTTTCCTCCTATGGTAACCCCATAAAAGGACCGTTTATTAATGTTTTTTTACATGTTCCATGCCGTTACAGGCATACTGCATGATTGATATGTGTTACATTATATTATTTTAAATATCAGTGATTGTATTTAATCAACAGTTTATTTGTGTGTTGTTACAATAATGTAATGAAATTTGAAATTTTATGAACTTTGTGTGGTTGTAAAAAAAAAAAAAAAAATGTGTATGTAAAAATAAAATGGTTGGTTGGAGGAAAAAAAAAAAAACATAACATTAAAAAAAAAAAAAAATAAATAATAATTTAAAGAGCAAATAAACAATTAATATTTAAACAAAAAATAATATCAAAAATAATATTAAAAATTAATAAGCATATAGGTTCGTCAGCAAATCAAATCAAAATCGATATCTTTGATGAATTTGATTAAATCATTTCTGAATTTAGTAAAAATTATATTTTTGCCATGAAATATTCCATTTATTCACCAAATCTTTAATAATCAGCGCTCTGAGATGTGAGATCGGAGCCTTGCTGTAAGAAGCTTACTCCTTGCTGCCTTTTTGGCTAATCGGTCAGCTCTTTCGTTGCCCTCGTCACCAGCATGCCCTTTCACCCATTTTAGCCTAACAGATTCTTTTAAGGTCATTAGTTTGAGAATATTTTTCCTGATTTCCTCCGTCAGTGAGTCATGTATGTTTATGTTACCTAAAGAGTGTAGAACGTCCATGTTGTCTGAGTGAATGATTATGTTAGAGAGAGAATGTGAGGGGTTTGCAAACAGATATTCAAGCGATTTTGATACAGCTAGTTTCTCGGCTTGATTGTTTGAACACCACGGAGCAAGTTTGTATTGCTCTTCCATTATGTTCCCTTGCCTATCACTATAGGACCAAGCGCAGCCTACGTTATCTTCATCCTTGCAACCGTCCGAGTATATGTCTGTGATGTCTATGTTGTTTGTTTTCTTTTGGTATTGGATATGTACATATGAACAGGGGTGAAGCCATAATTTAGAGTTAATGGGAAGTTCAATATCGTTATGTGTTAGATGTCTGAAGTCAGTTTGTAGTTTTTTAATGTTAAACAATTCTATTTTCCTCTATTTTTAAATTGATTGGTAATAGTCCAGCAAGAAGGATAACTGCCTCAAAGGAGAGCGTTTTATACCCTTTACATATTTTTATGGCTATGAGTCTTTGCAGCCTTTTAAGTTTGTTCAGGTTTCTTTTCTTGTTCATAGCCTCATGCCAAACGTGGATTCCATACAATAATTTGGGAACTAATGCAGCATCATATATTACTTTTAGGACTTCTGATCTGAGACCCCATGTGGCTCTTGCTGCAATGGTGAGTTTGTTGATAGTTTGCAGTGAGTAATTATAGACATTGTCAATATGTCGGTTCTAGTTAAGTTTCCTGTCGAACGTTATACCAAGATATCGAATAGTGTCTTGTTGAATTAATTTTATAGAGTTTAATTTTATTTGCAATGCCGGGATTTCTCTTTATATATATATATATATATATATATATATATATATATATATATATATATATATATATATGTTTTAGTAAGGTTCTTGAGGTTCAGTATAAAATAAAAAATCAACTATTTTGGCTTATATATATATATATATATATATATATATATATATATATATATATATATATATATATATATGTTATGGAAATCCAATAGTATTAAGGATAATAAACAAATGTACGATATCCCCTCTCCTAGATAACCCTATAAAAAGGCCATCTCCACCCGGCCTCGGTGGCACTCTGCAGTCATGCGATAGGACGTACAGGTGTTCAACACGAAGTTTTTGTATTAAGTTTTAAATTGTGTTTTTTCTTGATATAATGTATGTAATTCTCAATAAAACCTCTTTTTAAAAAACTCAGTCCCGCGAACCTTTTATTTAGCTATATATATATATATATATATATATATATATATATATATATATATATATATATATATATATAAAAATTATGGTTTTTTAACCTGAGGTTTTATCCGATTATTTATAAATGCATATGAAATATACCAAAACCCTAAAATTGTGCTCTGTAATGTATTTTAAGCATTGTTTTTCAAAAATATCATATAGAGCGGTATGACATTAAAAAAAAAAAAAAGTCTAAAATGGTACAAGAAACTTTGGTGATGTGGGTTTGCATACTACTGGCTGCTGCGTTTGGACTGGTCCCCAGAGCAGTCCAAACGCAGCAGCCAGCTTCTCAAATTTCTGGCGGCAGCCGCAGCTGCTCCCTCTTGCAACACTTCTATTAAAACCAACTGAAGCAGTGCTCAGCTTCCAGCCGCGGCGTCTGGCAGACGCAGCTGCTGCGGCTGGCTGCTCCATGCGGAACCACACCTTTAGTGGTGGTCAGGAAAGAATTGCCTGTTGACATGGCGTGATACTGAATCATAACTCATGACTTAATGGGATTTAATGTTTTCATTGTGAGAATTTTTCAAGGATGTAATTTTTAACTATTTTGTAGTACTGTGAGATACTTTATTATTTTTTTTACGCTATTGTGAACATTGAAAATAAAAAATACAATGATTAAGAAAATAAATATGTATGTAAAATAAAATGATATATTAGCGATCGAAAATTGATGTGAACATTTTAAATTTACAAACTTTTGTTAAAATTTCTAATCTTTCATCTTATAGTATTTTTTTGATCCATCAACGTTTCTTTTAACCTTCCACCGGTCGCGTCGTTGTGTTTTGTACAACGCTTGACTTGTTTTCTCTGTCTCTTGCTTCCGATGAGCTTCTCGGAAAATTGGCTTTAGCTATTTCTCGAGATACCCTTCTTTTTGCCGCCAGTAATTTTCCACTGTGACTGGAGGGACAGTTTACTGATTGGAGTGTTGCACAAAGTACAATAAGCGACAGCTCTCGTTTTGGTTTTTTCTCGTCCCCGTTTCGGCATCAGCTGGATTCGATGTAATATAAGTAAGATTCCTTTTCATATTTACTTTTGTTTATCTTATTGAGCGAGGTATTAATTATTTAGAATGTTATCATTAGGTGGAAACATAAAATTGGAAGACGTTTGCAGAAGATGGACGAGGGAGAAAAAAAACCCGGACAGTCAAAAATAATTTGAATTTGAGTGAAGAGAAAATAGAAACTTTTCTAGATCGAGTTACAAAAACCTTTGTTGAGGGTAGTGATAGGGATGAGGGGGAGGGGGACAGCCAGGGGATATCTAAATTTTTTTGTAAAAATCATTCTTCAAAAACATTTTTTTACAGTAATTGTTTATAGAAACAACCATTTTAGGCATGCAAAGAATTATATTTGACTGTAATATTGTAAATAAAAATTTCACTAGTTATAAACTTGTTTTTAATTATTTTCAATCATTAAAATATTTTCATTTACGTTCAAAATATTATTCTCTGGTAATATATTGTGTATATATATATATATATATTCTACTTTAAATGTAGAGAGGTCATAATATTTGATTTAATAGATTTATTATATAATTTGGACAAATACAGGGTGTTGTACATTTTACAACCAGCGACCGCTGGTGTTACGGAAATGGGTGCGACCGGTGAAAGGTGAATTTAAACATTTTTTTTTACTAAATGAAATGTTTGAAAAATGAATCCTTGCAATATTTCCTCGACAAAGTTAATCATTTTATAGCTGTGCCTCTCTCAAAACCGTCATCCTCATGGTATTAAATAAATAAATGATTTTATTTATAAAGTATATGTCTTATATAATATATGTATCTTATTTAGATAAAAATATTATTTACCATCGAATAAATTTATTTAACAATTATCTTCAAACAATTGTTTTTTTTTTTAAACTAACAATTAAAAACAATAGAAAATTTGAAATGGTTATTTATTCGACTTTTTTTTCTATTCAAATATTACTATTATTAACGGCTCTATTTCGAATAAATAGGTTTTTCTCATTTTCATATTAAATATAATCCTGAGAAATCATTTAAACTTAGAGGTCATAGAGGAAATTGTAACACAAGACTTATGACAAAACTGAGGAGAGTACTCAGATTGTTTTCTAAAACTCCAGCCAAATTATCTTCTGAAATCCATTATTTTTTTTAATAAAGACTTTTTACAACTCTATTTCATATGTCTTTGGCAACAAAAAAAAAAAAAAAAAATGTTCCATTTTCTCCTGTCCCGCCAGTCTCCCTCACACATTCACCTATCCATCATTCCTTTTATGACGCCCTCAACCCAAAGTCTTCTAGGGCGACCTTTATTCCGTTTTCTTTCAGATCTCTATTCCAAAATCAGTTTCCATATTCATAACATGCACAAACCTTTTTAGTCTCCTCGTCTAATTTCAGTGGAAGCCGTGATACATCACATGAACATCTTCTACAATTCATTTTTAAAGCTAGAAGTTTTTTTTCCTGGTTTTTACTTGTTAAATCAGAGTTACGTGTTATGCTTTCTAGGACAATTCATGTATTTCTTTATTTTTGTGTTTTTCAAGAACAACGACTTGCTCCATAGTACGGAATTTGAAATTCTAACATTGTGATTGGTTCTTTCAATGTCCTTATCAGTCGTTCCTACATCTCTCACCCAGCTTCACAGATAATTAAATCCTGTATACTGTTAACTATATATTATTTATTTATTTTAAAATACGTGAATTACAAATAAACACATTCACGAGTAATGAATAAAAGCGATAAATGTGAACATTTAGAAAATAAAATGACTAAATAAAGTAAAGAAAATGAATGATAACATTAAAGCATTGAAATAACATCCATTCTTTATTATAAAATTTATATAGAGCAAGGGAAACTCTTTTCTCCTCCGCTTGTGAGAATTAAACAGAATTATATGTAATCCTTGTGTTTCCATCTTCTCAGCAAAATAAATCATCGAATACTAACTAAAAAACTTAGTTAAAATATATAACCTTAAAATTGGACAAGGATGTCCCTCTGCCTAAAAAAAATCGTCAGATCCTGGCAGATCTGTAAAACAGTATAAGGACAACAATAGTGGAAGTTATCCTTCGGATAGCTTAAAAACCGTTAAAACAGCATCCTTATGGACGAAGAACTAATAAAATCGTTAAATACCGCCATCATAAAACAGCATCCATAAGGACGAAAACTAATTCTAATTGTGGTAGGAGGGAGTGGCCAAGGATGTGCTTCGGCCTCAAAAATCAGATCTTTAAAACATCCTTGGTCTGGAAACGGGCTGTAGTTGGTCCCTCTCTTAAAATCTAAAAGATCTGGCAACGCAGCGGAACATTACCGTCCTATCAGCCTCCTCTCTCATATCAGAGGGGTGTTCGAACGCTATAATAACACTGTCGCCGTGAAGACGTTATACCACCTGAAAAGAGAGGCTTCCAGCGAGGTGTCGCCTGCGAACAACATCTGGCTAAACTACATGCCTATACCATCAATCAGATGCATGCCGTGTGGAGTTAAGCTGGTCTTCCATCGGGCGCCTCCCCAGGGGGCGGATCGGAGAAAACTCTCCAGATATGGTGGGTACCGGGGAAATAAAGTACCCGGGGTGGACCAAAACCAGTCAGGGAAAGGGAGGTCTCCTAGCCGTGGTGAAGGCAGCCTCCCTAAAGAAGTAGAAACTTGAATAAAATCTTCTGGCCCTCCAGGTTGGGGGTTGGGCATTGAGTTAGTAACTTAATCCTGCAAAAACTCTACATACTGTAAATCCTAGCAAAGAAATGCCGGACTGAACTCACGGTTACGATATAACACTCGTCTAAAGGTCATTCGACTTGGATCATGGAATGTTTTGTCACTTAATAGAGCTGGAGCTTTATAGTTGCCTCTGGACCAATTAGACGCTTATCGGATTGATTTGGCAGCAATCCAGGAAATCCGATGGAATCCTGAAACGGAATATTAAAGAAGAAAAACCACACTGTATATTATAGCTATAGTGAAAGACATCACACATATGGGACAGGCTTTGTTGTGGGTGTGCGGGTGTCTCAGCATGGTATGGGCTTCGAGCCAATCAATTCCAGATTATGCTATTTGAAATTAGAGGCCAGTTCCACAACTACAGTCTCTTGAGTGTGCCTGCCCCGACCGAACCATCTGAGGAGGAGGAAAAGGATTCATTTTACAGCGCTGTGGAACAATGCCTCGATCGATGCCCACGCTTTGACATTAAAATAATAAAAACAGTGATTGGAGATTTCAATACAAAAATCGGAAAAGAACCTTTCTTTCGACCCACTATTGGAAAACACAGTATCCACGAAGAGTCTAACGATAATGGGAAAAGGTTCATCAACTTGGCAGTATCTAGGGGATTGGTCGTTGGAAGCATGCTGTTTCCCCATAAACGTATACACCTTGCCACCTGGAGATCTAATGATGGGGTAACTTTTAACCAAATCGACCATATACTCATTAGTTCAAGACACGAATCAGGCCTTTCGGACGATAGAACTTTTAGAGGTGCTAACGTTGATTCACATCACTATCTCATCGTGGCAAAAATAAAAGCAAGACCGTCCATGATTCGATCCAATAGGAGCACACAACGTCTAAAATTCAACGTTCAGAGACTTAAGAATTCCAAATTCTCGAACCCGATATGATGGTGCTATGGATGAGAAATTTCGTCAGATCACTCCAGCAGAAGAAGTGGACCAGCATTGGGAAGTATGCAAAGCCGCTATGAAGGATATAGCAAGCGAAGTACGGGGATATAAACCCCCTACAACCAGGAAACTTTGGTTTGATGAGGAATGTCAAGAGGTTACCAGGAAAAAGAATGAGGCATATTGCCTGATGCTACAAAGGAGGCACACCCGGAGTTCTGTTGAGGAATACAGGGTTAAAAGACGCCAGGAATAATGCTTGCATCGGAGAAAGAAGAGGAAATGGGAAGCAGAGGAAGGGGATCTGGTGAATCTGGAAGATCTAATGAGGAGCGCAGGTTCTACCAGGAAGTGAACGCCAACAGAAAAACTTTCAAGCCTCATTTGACTACATATGAGACACAGATGTCACTCTCCTGAACGTAAAGCAGCGTATACTGGATCGATGGCGAAATCACTTTGTGGGCTTACTAAATCAGGGATTTGAGAATCGGTCTCCATAGGAATTTCTGATACCAGCCGAGGCTCTTGAACCGCCTGA
Source organism: Euschistus heros (assembly GCA_003667255.2). Taxonomy (NCBI): domain Eukaryota; kingdom Metazoa; phylum Arthropoda; class Insecta; order Hemiptera; family Pentatomidae; genus Euschistus; species Euschistus heros. The sequence goes on along the minus strand of RCWM02000411.1, from coordinate 252,204 downwards.
CTTTGATGAGGCAAACAAAGCCGTTCAAAGGCCAAAAAAAAGCAAGGTACCAGGAGCTGCTGATTTACCGTCGGAATTGTTTAAGTATGGAGGTCAGGAGGTGCTGAAGGCTCTCCAAAATGTCATTATGGATGTCTGGGTTAATGAAAGAATACCAGTGGACTGGTATAAGACTATTATATGCCCAATTCATAAGAAAGGGGATGTCCTGGATTGTGGTAACTACCGTGGTATCTCATTGCTGTCTAGCGCATATAAGGTGCTGTCCAGAATTATGTTCCACAGGTTGCTGCCCCACGCCAAAAGAGAGATTGGCAATTACCAGGCTGGTTTTATGAGAGGAAGGCGTACCACAGACCAAGTTTTCTCACTCAGGTTAATGATGGAAAGATCCCATGAATACAATATCCAAACCCATCACCGGTTTCTGGATTTTCGGGCAGCATACGATAGTGTGAAAAGGGATGAACTTTATAAAGTCATGATAAATATGAAAGTTCCACCTAAGTTTGTGAGACTCATCCAGAAGACAATGGAAGCGGTACAATGTTTTCTACGCATTGATGGCGAGCTCTCAAACTATTTTCAGACTTTTAGAAGATTACGGCCGGGTGATGATCTGGCGTGCCTTCTCTTCAATTTTGCACTGGATAGCGCGGTAAGGGAGTCGGGGATCCAGGTGAGAAGAACGATCTTTAACCGTTCACCTCAATTACTAGGGTATATCGATGACGTGGAAATCATCGGACGAAATTTTAATGCTATGACAGAAGAGTTCACAAAACTACGAGTGGCTGCTGCGAGGATGGGGCTTGAAGACAACCAAGCAAAAACCAAATACATGGTGACAAACTTACAAGAGATTATTCCTTCATTTATACAAATTGACGGTTGTACATTTGAGAGAGTCGAGGAGTTTGTATATCTTGGTTCCTTGATGACGCACGACAACAACGTTGGAAAAGAAATGCAAACAAGAATCTTGACAGCTAATAGATGCTATTTCGGAATGGTGCGACAGTCGAAGAGCTGTACATTGTCTCGCACTACCAAATTGCGTCTATACAAAACTCTAATTAGACCGATGCTTACATATGGGTCAAAAAGTTGAACACTTACCAGGGCACAGGTAAATCAACTCCTCCGATTTAAAAGGAAAGTGTTGAGAAGAATTTTCGGAGCGATTTTTAATACCAACGAGCAAGCCTGGCGAATAAGGAAAAATTTGGAAATCTCTAAGCTGCTCAATGGTTGTGACATTGTGCGTTTTATCAGAGTTCGGCTCAGATGGGCTGGTCATGTGATCAGGATGAGCACTGACTCTGTGCCAAGAAGGGTCCTCGAGGAGGAAATTCATTCCACCAGAAAACGTGGGCGCCCCAAACTTCGCTGTATGGACGGTGTGGTAAGTGATGCACGCACCATTTTGGGAATCCGGGACTGGAGAGTGGCTGCTCAGGACCGGAGTGAATGGCAGAGATTGCTTCGGGTGGCCTGATCCCTCGCGGGTAGTAGAGCCAAGGAAGAAGATGATGAAGAAGAAGAAAATTCGTAGGAATAAAGCCACCGCGCTCATCTCGCTGGATTGCACACAGGCCTTCCATTGTGTCTCACATTCCCTGCTGCTCCACCGACTGGAAGAATACAGGTTCCCTAGTGCCCTATGCTGACTGATCAGAAGCTATCTAAGCGAAAGATCCTTCGTCGTACGAGTCGGTGAGAGCCTCTAGGAGTCTCAACCAGTCTCCACCATCTGCGGTGTACCACAGGTGTCAGTACTTGGACCAATCCTGTTCAACATCTTCACTGCTCCAGTAGTCAAACACCCCGAGGCGGTAGTGGCTGCAAACGTAGACGACGTCGCCGTCTACGCCTCCAGTCTAAACCCTGGCCGAGCACTCGACATAGCTCAGAGGGCAACCTCCACCATAGTTGAGGCTCTACAAACCTGCGGTATCAAAGTTAACCCTAAGAATACCGATGCCATCATGATGTCCTTTGCCAAAAATAGGAAATCCCAAAGATTACCAAAGCACTTCACGGTGGACTACTTGGAGCAGCCCGGCTCTAGCTCCGCACTATATCTTGGAGTCAACTTTGACCGCCACCTCACGTTTACCACCCACGTGAAAAGTAGAATCAAGCAGGCCAGGGCGAAAACCTACCTTCTCTATCATCTCCTAACCTCTCCCAACTATTCCTCCGCCTCAAGCTACAGGTTTATAAATCTATCATTAGACCCACCCTCCTATATGGCGCTCCACTGCTACACCGTATGTTCAAAAGTACTCTCCGTGCACTCCAGATGTTCCATAACTTCGTCCTTCGGCGAATCGTCCGTGGTACCAGACTAGAGAGGGCCAAAAACTCTCACATCCTCGAACAGCTGAGGATGCTTCCATCCCGACCTTCATTGACCGCCGGCACCTCAAATTCTCTGACGGGCTGAAGCATTGTGCCAACCATCTGTTTAGGGACGTAGCTCCGCCTCCCAAGCCCGGGAAGTGGCGAGGTTTGAACCCCTTAGCGGACGTACTCACCGAGGGAAGGGGTTCAGGGTCAACAGACTGACCCACTAGTACCACCACAGCCAGCAGAGTGACTCCTCCTCGCTCTTAACAGAAGAAAATAAGACCATCCGTCTACAGAGTACCCACCAGCAGTCGAGTCCCCCACCGATCTTCAAATGCCGAAAGGCAATCCAAGATCCTAAACTCTAGTTCTTGTATGTTTGTAAATAAAAATAAATGGAGGATAATAAAAAAAAATACACCTTAAAATTTGCTCAATATTGGTTTCCATTTAATGAAGTTTTTGTAATTCAACCAAGGAACAATAGAAAAGGATTAGAGATGGGTGATGAAATTCCGGTTTTTGGTTATGCTGAATACTTAGTAATGCTGAGTGAAAATGAATTAAATTAAATGCAACTACGCTCATGAAAACCGGTAACGAAATTGGTTTAATTATTAATACTGATAAAACGAAATATGTTGTTAGAGGTAGAAACGGTGAATATTTCGGTGACATAGATATTTCCGGGATTAAATTTGAACACGTTGAGCAATTCAAATATCTTGGATCTACCATATCAAGGAAAAATAAAATTCAAGATGAATGATGAACGGCAAAGATGAATGAATAACGGCAAGGTTAAAGGCCTGCAATTTCTTAAGTTATTTCACGGTCGCAAAACTACTTAGTTTGAGCTTACTCTCCAGAAAATAAAAATAGGTTAAATAAGACTATTATACTTCCAATAGTTACCTACGGATGCGAAACCTGGCCGTTTACGTTAAGGGAGGAACAACGCCTTAAAGTACAGCGTATAATATTTGATCCCAAAAATGATGAAGAAACGGAAGAAATCCAAGAGTGATAATTCAAGAATATATTTACAAAATATTGTTTGCCTTTAGTGGCGTGATGATTTTTTTTACTTTGGGCACTTTTTAGATGTTTAGAGACCTCACCGCGTGCTTTTGTGTCATAACTTCCTACGAAAAATAAAAATCATAATGCCGTTAAAGGCAAAATAAGGCAAAGAATATTTTGAAATATATTCTTGAATAATCACTCTTCGAATCTATGACGGATTTTCTTAGTTCCTTTCATTTAGATGAATTAAAAATAAAATAAAATACATAAATGACATATACCAGCTATGGTGACTTGACTTCCTAAAAAAAAAAAAAAATTGTTATTCAAAGGACTTAAGGCCCTATAAATTTGAATGGCCAGGGATTGAAACAAATAAACGAGTTTACAAATAATTGTAAACATAAAGTAATTTTAGTGGTTTTTAAAATAATGTTTCTACCCAAGTTCTGACAGTCCAGCCTGTGGGAAGGAGGGTTTGTGTGTGGGAGTTATGAATGAATTCTACGTGATGTAGGTGGTTCTGTCTCATAAGGCCATGATTTTATAATTATAATATTTGTATAATCCTCCCTTTGAATTTCAAGGATGGATCTGGCAATGGTGGTTAAAACATGATTTGGTTAAAACGTCCAAACAAGCTCGTAATTCATCATACTCTTTTATGTGAGCTATTCAAAATGTAACCCTCCACATTTAATGAATTTAATTTAGTGATATTTTTTCAGCTAAATTTACTTTGATTTCAAATAAGAATAAACAAAAAAAAGCTAATCATTTCACTTGATATTGATTTCTTGAATAATAACACTAGCTTACTTTTCCTTTAAGCGGTTTTTAATGTAAACTAATTTGGACTGCTAGCGAGTTAACTAAAGACACGAATAGTTTGCTTGAGGGAGTTCCATTTGCTTTGGTTAGCCGCAGCATCCGAAGGTCCTTTAGGAAGGGCTTTTACGCTGAAATTACAATTTACATATTGAGTAAGCCTACAATTGAATTTGATGGGTTGAAAAAAACAAAACATTAATTTTAAAAGACATATTTCCAAATAAATTTATGTACAGTCTTGATGATCCGACATACATGGGACCAGAGAATAGCCAGATTACCGAAATTACTAGATGTAAAAAAAAAAATGACAAATGATTGCACATGGGTTAAAAATTATTTTGAAGAAGAAACTCTATACTGACCTAATATCTTACGATTAAAATCTGATGACTTCAGAACGATTCAGCCAATTTTAATGAAAATGTTAGTGGGACCTTATTATCAATTTTCTTTATAATCGCCTGAGCCGTTCATGAGTACATATTTATGCCTCCCACAAATTAAAAAAATATATTCTAACTAATAGCCCCTTTTTAAAAGAGAGTATGAAAGAAACATATTTAAATTTCATTAAAATCGGATATAATAACAAACCTATGGGCTAACTAAACTAAACGTATACGATGTAAATGAAAACAGTACTCCGCTAGTTTGAGAAATTGTCCCCTAGAATGAATAAAAATTCACTTTTACTAATTGTAACATTAAACCTGTTTCTTCAATACAAGAGATAGAAGATTTGAATTAGGTATTTATATGTAAGAACTTCATTTTATCAGCGTACAGAGATATTCTAAGTTCATGGTATAGCATTATTCATGGAGACTTGACTAATGAGTAGCATTTGTTTTAGGTGGTCTCAATGAAGAGAACAACACCTCATCTTCATAATTTTGTAACGGGGAGTAATAAATCTAGAGCTGCTTGCCTGTGTTTTCCAAGAAAGTTAATCTAAGTTATCTCGGTAGGAGGCATGGGGGACACAAAGGAATAATAATTGGTAGGATTAGGGGAGTTGTTAATGATTTGATGGAGATTTACAGTGATGAATTAGAAGAGGAATGGGATGGAGATGGGGTATTTAAGTGGATGGTTGAGGGTGATAGCCTGAGATGGGGTGGTTTTTGCGGTGACCCGTTTTAGCCGCATCACAGCCGGGCCATTCTCCTAATTGCTCTTCCATCCTCTGTCGGCTCCCTGTGATCTCCCGAAGGTGTCAAGTAAGAGTGTTGTTACACCTGTAATTGTTCTAGTAAATCATTAACAATCAACACAAAAAAAAAAAAAAAAAAAAAAAAAAAAAAAAAACCTTTAAGAGCAGCTTTTATCTTTAAGAGCAGGAATTTACATTTAATGCTCTACTAACGTTCTGCAATATCCAGTTATGTTGTTTGTATATAGTATTTATGTTCTGGAGACATATGAAATGATTAATAAACATGAAGTTCAACGAATTAAAATGTTTTTTTTCTTGATTTTCATAATGCGTTCACGTATTTTATTAGGTGTTTTAGGATATAAAATATGCTTAGATTCAGATCTGCAATCAATTCAATGCTCACAAGATCACGTAATTTTGATCTCCATCTCATAGATGTTTTGCATTCCAACGCTCCTTCCTCTTTCGCTCAACCATCCTCTGGAAATCCACCTCAAATAAGACAAGCAATTTTTTTAGGTACGTAACACCTCAGAGCCACAACAAACCCAACCATTTCAGGACCCTGTTCCACCACCAATATTTGTATCAAATATTAAAGATTTCATGTCGTTCGGTCAAGAAATTGCCAACCTGATCGGACAAACCAATTTTAAATGTTTTACGAGGGTGAAAGATATAAAAATAAACACCACAACAAAAGATTATTATAAAAAACTAATTAATCATTTATCGGCCAAAAATTACGAATTTCACTGTTATCAACTGAGGGAAGAAAAGGCATACCGCGTCGTATTGAGAGGCCTCCATAGCAGCACATCGACCCAGGCAATAAAGAGGGATATAGAAGAAATCGGTCACACCGTAAGAAATATTTCAAATGTTCTCCATCCTACAGAGAAGTATCCACTTCCGTTATTTTTTGTTGATTTGGAGCCAGCCAAAAATAACATTGAAGTATTCGAAATCACAAGGCTGGTCTATTCAGTCGTCCGATTTGAACAACCTAGACAAAGACCAACAATCGTGCAATGCACTAAATGCCAAAAAATCTTGGACACACTAAGGCATATTGTTATCACCCACCAAGGTGCGTAAAATGTGCAGGTCCACATGCCACAGAAACGTGTCTGAAAACTCGTGATACTCCTGCAAAATGTGTCTTATGCAATTATGATCATCCTGCAAATTACAAAGGCTGCTTAGTATACAAAAACACACAACGACAAAGATTACTTAATGCAGCCTTTAAAAATCAACATCAAAAGACAGTTAGTCAAGAAAGTCAAAAACAGGACTCTACGAAAATTCAGTTTGAAGAGACCCAAAATCCTATCCTAATAAATCAACCCTCTACTTCAGCAGTCACTGATGCACCACGCAGGGCATCGTACTCAAACATCACCACACGTCCGCAGCAGCAACGACCTCAACAACCTAGAAATCAGACGCCTCAAATATCCCAACCTCAGCCTCTGATTTCCAAATCCCAACCCAAATCTCAACCTTCCCATCAGCCTCCAAGTCAGCACTATTCCCATCATCAGCTACCCCTACGGGTAAAACTACCTCCTGAGATCCAACATCCAGTCCCTCCCCAAACATCCATTCCAGACTACCCTTCAACCTCAAAAGACCATACAACTCCTAACACCCCAAGGTGGGCTCCCTCCCCAGCCAACACTCCCGGACACACAAATCCTTCACATTCTATTCCCAACCAAATCAACCATAATCCAGCTGATATAAACACCATCCTCTCATCATTCTTAACCGAACTTAAAGAAACCATAAGACCGCTCATTTCCCTTCTCACCAGAGTCCTTTCTGAAGTCCCATTCAACATCCCAAAATAAGCAATAAGCCCCTAGCTGTCATTTTGTGGAATGCAAATGGCCTTCATAACCATCGAGACGAACTTGACATATTTTTACATGACAATCACATAGATATAGCCCTACTGACGGAAACACACTTTACAAAACGATCGTATTTTCATATACGTGACTACATCACTTACAGATCAGACCACCCAGACAACACAGCCCATGCCGATTCTTGCATCCTTATTCATAAATCAGTACCTCATTCTCTTGTCCCTTCTATTCCAACTGACACCATTCAATCCACTTCAGTATACGTCTCCACTCGTCCTTTCAATGTAACGTTTTCAGCTGTATACTGTCCTCCTGGAAATTCCCTCTCTTATAACCATCTTGACTCCTTATTCCGATCCCTCGGTCCGCGCTTTATTGCTGGAGGAGACTACAACGCCAAACATCAGCGATGGGGTTGTAGAAAATCCAATTCCCGTGGCAGCATTTTATCCCGTGTTTTTCATCCTCCAACTGTTATTCTGTCCTTTCTCCCTTAAATCCGACTTATTGGCCTACATCTATCAAAAAAAGTCCAGACATCCTCGATATATTCATTTCTTCCCAAATTTCAACCTCTCATACCTCTGTCAAATCCCTAGATGACCTTTCATCAGACCATAGCCCTGTTCTACTTCTCTTGCATTCAAATCCCGTCCCTAAACCCTCAACTCCTAGACTAATCACAGGACGAGTAGACCGGGACAAATTTCGTTATGACTTAGAAAATAAGCTAGACTTAAAAATTCCACTAAAAACAAAACATGATATAGACAATGTCATAGATAAACTCACCATTTCAATATCAAGCAGTATTAACAAAAACACATCACACAGGAAAAAAAATAACTCTCTTCAGACTAACTTACCACAACATATTTCCATCTTGTTAAGAGAAAAACGTAGAGCAAGAGCAAAGTGGCACAGGACTAGGTATCCATCAGATAAAAATAATTACTGCAAACTTACAAACAAACTCAAGACAGAAATTAAGAAATACAAACTTCAAAAATTACAAGACTACACAGAAAAAAAAACTTAATACCACCGACAAATCTTTGTGGAACACCAATAAAAAACTACTAAACTACAGAAACTATAATCATCCCCTACTTACCGAATCCAAAACCTGGTCAAAATCTGATGAAGAAAAATCACTCATTTTTGGCCAGCACCTTTTCCAAACTTTTAACCCACATCCTGATATCCTTAATCCTACTCATTTAGAATATATTGAAGCAGAACTTAATATCCCACTTCCAATGTCCTCTCCCCCTAAAGCATTCCATCCTTCAGAAATATCAAACATCATTCATAGATTACCTTCAAGAAAAGCCCCTGGACATGACTTAATTACATCCCATATTCTAAAACTCCTTCCTCGAAAAGCCATCCTATTCCTAACATACATATACAATGCTGTCCTCCGTACCACATATTTTCCCTGACTCCTGGAAATTATCTATAGTTAAGATGATCCCAAAACCCAAAAAGCCACCTGAGTTCCCATCCTCATACCGTCCTATTTCACTTTTGCCAATCATGGGTAAAATCCTTGAAAAACTAATTTTAAAACGTTTGTATCCTATCCTAGATTCCCACCATGTAATCCCAGACCACCAGTTTGGATTCCGAACATCACACTCCACAATCCAGCAATGTCATCGTGTGGTGGACGTTGTCTTCTCTGCATTGGAGCGCGGAATGTACTGTACGGGAGCCTTTCTTGACGTGGAGCAAGCTTTTGACCGAGTCTGGCACCCAGGACTACTTTACAAACTCCGTAGATTCCTTCCTTCAACATAATTCCTAATTATCCGTTCCTATCTTAGCGATAGAACCTTCAAAGTTAATCATAACTTTTCCTATTCTTCTCTCTTTACCCAATCTGCCGGTGTTCCTCAAGGTAGTATCCTAGGTCCTATCCTCTACACAGTGTATACAGCTGACATCCCAACTCATCCTACCACTGTCCTCACTACTTACGCTGATGATACATGTGTGTTATCAGTAAACAATGATCCCTTCATTGCCTCTCAAACACTCCAATCCCATATCCTAAACCTTCAAGAATGGTGTCAAAAATGGAGAATCAAAATAAATCCAAACAAATCCCACCAAATAACCTTTACCCTTCGTCGTAAACCTACTACCTCCTGTCCTACAGTATCCTTTAATGATATTCCACTACTCCCTGTTGAACAGATACGCTACCTAGGACTCCACTTGGACAAACGACTAACTTGGAATCCACATACAAGACTAAAACGACAAGAAACTGCCCGTCGTTTCAGACTACTTCAACATTTACTAGACAAACGTTCAAAGCTCCCAATTTATTACAAAAGACTCATATACATGACTGTGATTAGACCTGTTTGGACGTACGGAGTTGAGCTTTGGGGCTCCACTAAACCATCCAATTCATCGCGTATTCAATCCTTACAATCCAAAATCCTTCGTAAAATCCTCAATGCTCCTTACTTTGTCACCAATAAACTTATCCATAAAGACCTTAATGTGCCATATGTTGCTGATTTAGCCCACACCAGATACCTATCCTTTCATAGTAAGCTCCATAATCACTCAAATCCGTTAGTTTCGCAACTTGCTTCCCACTTCATTCCTGATAATCCTCCGAGGCGTCTGAAACGAAGATGGCCTAGAGACCTTCTAGTGTAGAAGTTTTAATAAAGTGCTACTGATGAGTAGTTCTTTCCAAGTTTTAACATGTTATTATAATCGTTGTCAATACATTTACTTGATGTATATATTCTGTACAGTTGTAAATTTCAATAAAAGCATATAAAAAACAAAACAAAAAAAAAAACATGTCCAAGTATTTAATGCTGTATTTAAAAACATGTATTTAGGCTGGTACCCTTCAATGTATAAATAGACTGGGCTATGATCTATAGTTTTTCCCTGTTTAGGATAACACATAACACGAGCCGAGTGCCCATCCACACATTCGCCAATCTTTGACGAGCATGTCTGTTTCGTGTTGCGTGTTATGACATAACACGAATGTGTGGAGCCAGCTTAACCTAAAAGCGTGCATAGCTAAAGGTGTGCTTCAATGAGTAGCTTAAGATCTCTGCTTTCCAGTTGTCATTGTGATTTTAAAAAAAAATAAAAATATGAGCATGAAACAAAAACGATTTCACATGTCTCTTAAATGTTACAGTACATAATGAACACCAATTTACAAAATAAATCAAGCTGCATTCACACTATTTGAAAGAATGTTTCAAACTGCTCACTGCATTTTATATTAACAAATGGCCCGATAGACAGTCCTCGCCGCCAGACTTCAATATCTCCTTTAGCCTGTAGGGAGGGGTGCCCATATTTACACCAGTTTCGTTTTTACACCTTTTCCTCTCTCTCTTATATTTAGACCCCAATTTTTATGGTGATATTGTGAAAGCTTTTTGTAAATTGTCATTCTTTAAACGAAATAATAGATGTTAATCCTTGTTTTGCCTTCTCGATTTCAAGAAAATTGTTATAATTGTTAATGAAAGACAAAATCTAGAATTTCTGGTGCTAAAAGTAACTTTAAATCAAACACAAAAGAAGATGCCCATATTTCCACCTTTTCCTCTCTCTCTCTCTCTCTCTCTCTCTCTCTCTCTCTCTCTCTCTCTCTCTCTCTCTCTCTCTCTCTCTCTCTCTCTCTCTCTCTCTCTCTCTCTCTCTCTCTCTCTCTCTCTCTCTCTCTCTCTCTCTCTCTCTCTCTCTCTCTCTCTCTCTCTCTCTCTCTCTCTCTCTCTCTCTCTCTCTCTCTCTCTCTCTCTCTCTCTCTCTCTCTCTCTCTCTCTCTCTCTCTCTCTCTCTCTCTCTCTCTCTCTCTCTCTCTCTCTCTCTCTCTCTCTCTCTCTCTCTCTCTCTCTCTCTGGGTCTCTCTCTCTCTCTCTCTCTCTCTCTCTCTCTCTCTCTCTCTCTCTCTCTCTCTCTCTCTCTCTCTCTCTCTCTCTCTCTCTCTCTCTCGATATATATATACAGAGAGAGAGAGAGAGAGAGAGGGAGAGAGACAAAAGTTCTATTTGAAAAGGTCCCGAGGCCAACTTCTTTTAAGATACCTCGGAGGATTGTCAGGAATAAAATGGGAAGCAAGTTGAGAAACTTGATTCGATTAGGGTCAATTACTGATAAATCAAACTGATAAAACTGAGTGCGTTGTGACATTTGTTATAAACTTGTAGATTTGAATGTTTATGGCGTTTAATATGAAAGGATATGTATCTAGTTTGGACTAAATCAGCAACATATGGAACATTGAGGCCTTTATGGCTAGGTTTATTTGTGACTAGGTAAGGAGCATTATGGATTTTTTGAAGGATTTTGGGTTGCAAGGATTGGATACGAGAGGAGTTAGACCGTTTATTGGAGCCTCAAAGCTCAATTTCATATGTCCAAATAGGCCTGATAACTGTAATGTAAATGAGTCTTATGTAGAAATTTGAAGGTTTTGAACATTTGTCAAGTATGTTGAAGAAGTCGAAAACGACGAGAGTTGTTTTAGTCTTGTATGTAGATTCAAAGTTAAACGTGTGTTCAGTTGGAGTCCTAGATAGCCGATCTGTTCAACGGGGATCAGTGGAATGTTATTAAAGGATACTGAATGGCAGGAAGTCGTAGGTTTACGACCTCCTTTATATTTAAATTTATTTTATTCAAATTATAAGGTTTTATACAAAAATATTATTTTGAGGGTTTGTTAAACTGGTATTGCTTCATAAAACTGATAGATAGAACTTCAACGCTTTTAAAAGTGATTATTATAATTATATTTGATAGTATTATTTCATTGATATATCAATGAATAAGATATAAGAATTACCTCCATTCTTATCTCAGATATATTATTTGAGGGGTGCATTAAATAAATAAGTTTTGTAATTGAGCTTTGTTTATCAATCATAGTTATATATCTAACACTTCAGCAATTTCATGCTACAACATAACTATACTATACTATAATATTATAATTATCATCCATTATCCTAATAGGTTAAAACTTTATGTTCTAATAATGATATTTGAAATTTTCCGTAAGTTTCGAAATTATAGCAAAGAAAAAAAATTATGACTTCTTCTTATGTTTGTATATGAAAACTTTGATTTAAACCTTATTTAAAAAAAAAAAAAATAGCAGTTGCATTAAAAATCAATTCAAATTTTCATTGAAAGTTTTTGTCTTAATTTTCAAGAGATTCTGATATTGCTCAGTATTTTTATTGCTCTTTACAGAGACGTCTCTTCATAGTCATCATTTCAATGTCGAGAAATAATTATATATTTTTTTTTATACCAATCATAACAGTGATGGAGATTTTCAGAAGCAGTAAAAATCCTTTTTGAATATTAAAAAATATATTATCAAATCATTTAAAATAGATTGAAAAACTCCTATTTTAATCAATCTAGGAGCAGTGACAAGGAAGGCAAACTGAAATCGATTAGGGTCAATTACTGATAAATCAAACTGATAAAACTGAGTGCGTTGTGATTATCAAGCCGCGAATCACCCAATTTGAACTAATTGCTGCACCACTTTCAACAAATTTGCAATGATTTCGCTTAGGGAAAATATTGCTAAATTAAATTTCAAAACCGATTGAACTTATTTTCCACTAAGTACAGATTTTATTATATTTTCTAGATAATAATTTAGATGATTATCTATTATGTTAATAAATAATAAAATAACATATCGAATGTGAAAAAGGATTTGATAGCTTTTATTTTCCTTCCCTATTTCTCAGGGAGGGTGGACTTATTAATATATAACAAATATATACATTAATATTAATATATACATTTGTTATACAAACGGTTCTAGCTCCTATATATATACATATATATATATATATATATTGTGTTTCGGCACCCATCCTTACTTTTAACTGCTATCGGTTTTTTAACAGCTATCTAACAGCACTCAAGAGTCGCGAATCCTCGTTAGTGTATCAAAACCGCCTAGTTTTGTAGCACATGTTTACAAGATAAGTCTGTACCAACCCATTATTTAAAAAAAAAAATCATTGTTTGTATATAAGCGGAAAACTAAATAATTGCTTCAAAACAAAAACCATTAAATGACAATCAACGAAATTATCGATACTTTTATACCTATTCACAATTTATGATCAGTTATTTTTAGAGTCGGTGCCAGCCAAGAAGGGCAGTTTAATCTTGCCTTAGCAATAAACTTTCGAATGGCCGGAGACAGTGGTGTGGCGGTGATGAAACAGTGGGAGCATCTTTACAATTTCCATTTCTTTTCAAATTCTGTTTTTGTTTTTTTTTTTTTGGTTGTCACCGACTCCAAAAATAACTGATCATAAATTGTGAATAGGTATATAAGTATCGATAATTTCGTTGATTGTCATTTAATGGTTTTTGTTTTGAAGCAATTAAAATATTATTTTTTTATTTTTTAGTTCAAGTTTGATTATATAGGTTTAATCTTGAAGTCGGTTTTGTTTTTTTCCTAAAAATTATTTTTATTTTTTACTTTTTAGTGGTGAGTGTATTTTTGTTTACACAGTCAATTCTCGATCTTTAAACTACACTGAAAAATAGTTCGACTTACTGAACAAAGAATTATCGAGTTTATCATTCCACTTATCTGCATGTAAATGGGAAAACTGAACACAAAATTGTAGTTGAAATCATTGCGTAAATTTTCATTAATGGGAAAGTTGTTTGTACATACATATAAAATCATTGATACAGAAAATTAAATACCCGGTACCAATTTATCATATAACTTTCAACTGAACTGCGCTTTTTTCTGAGGGTGCCTACAAGTAGACTTACCGCCTTCCACCAGTGGCGATCTTTTTTTCTATTCTTTAAGATGGTTGAAAGAGAACTACGCGGAATTCGGAATTCACTAGCAACAAATGCCCAACTTCTTTCTCATTTCCCCACTTTGCAAATCAATTTTAACTTTTCGTTAATTGAAAGAATTTACAATAGCCGCTGTAAAATTATTCACTCGAGTGAATAACTAATAATAAGAGACTGATGTAACTATGAACTGGAAAGATAAACAAAGACGGGAAACCGGAATATAAATCACACATGAAATTCTTTTAATCTGAGTTCGAGTTATAGAGGCGATGACTTCTAATAGTTCGTTTCATAGAGGTGGTCCTAGAAGTTCCTTCTTTAGAACCCTATTTTCAGTTCTACTTATTTTCAACACGATTTTCACGTTCTTTGTCTGAAATCGTTTCATTGAGGTGAGACCGCAGATTTTGTTTGACTTTAAGAATTTAGCTTATCGAAGTACAACACATCGAGAGTTGACTGTATGTGTAAATTATTTTTGTTTATTATTTAGATTTAGTTACCATGGAGATTTTAGATAATCATAATCATAAATATGTTTAAATGTAAGGTTATATAACAGTGATTTTTATTAACTGGTTTTTTTGATTTTTCTTAAAAAGTGCTGCGTTGATTGCAAAATATTTTTTATGGGACTACCTCTGAAGTATGCCCCACCGGCCAAAAAAAGAATCATCAAAATTGATTAAGAATTAACGGAGGTTCTCAACTCATCTGTATTTTTTAATATTTTTTTTTTGTATGTTACGCGATTACTCCGTCAATTCTGAATCAATTTTGATGATTATTTTTTAGATCGGTAGGGCATACTTTAGAGATGGTCTCATAAAAAATATTTTGAAATCAACGCAGCACTTTTTAAGATAAATCAAAAAAACTGTTAATAAGTGATTTTATAAACTGTTTTTTTGATTTTTCTTAAAAAGTGCTACGTTGATTTCAGAATATTTTTTATGGGACCACCTCTGAAGCATTCCCTATCGATCTAAAAAAGAATCATCAAAATTGATTCAGAATTGACGGAGTAATCGCGTAACATACACAAAAAAAAAAAAAAAAAAAAAAAATACAGACGAGTTGAGAACCTCCTCTTTTTTGAAGTCGGTTGAATAAAAGAGTGGCACTTTGTTTGTTTTTTTGTTATGAAGTTGTCCTTTCAGACAACAAACATTAAATTCGTATTCGTGATTAGCGTCTCAAAAAATGTAGACACATAGATACGTATAAGTACTGCAAAGAGTGTTTATTTGTTATATTTTTATATTCCGTGTAAATGGTGAGCCTTATCCCCTTATTAATAATTAAACTCTATTAATTGAAAAGAAAATGATTTTATTCAAACTACGACTCTTTAAAATGCCAGAAAGCAGTAGGAGGAGAATGAGCAAAACTTGTATATTTATTATAACTTATAGCTATATATATATATATATATATATATATATATATATATATATATATATATATATATATATATATATATAAGGTTATCGAGGTTTATCAATTAATTAACTTATTTTGGCGACGTTTCTTGACTTTATTGTTCTCAAAATCATCCCCAATAAAACCATCATGAACAAAACAGGTAACCATAAAAGTTATACAGGCAAATAAAAGAATAAAGTTAAAAACAATCGAAATATATGTAAATTATTCTTGCAATCTAAATATATGAAAATTATTAAATTATTTTCATATATGAAAAACGTCAGTATATATAACTGTATATAATTAAAAAATATGGAGGAGTATTAAACTGCTTGCAATGTTACTGTTGGATATCGCTACGGTTATCTACTACCAAACGATAAAAACTCTAGAATGTAAATAAACTAGGGACATTTGAGAAAAAATGGTAAGGAATGAAGGTTACGTTGGTTTTTCCAAAGCTTTGTGGCATTCCCTAGGTACTAGGGAATTTTCGTCCCTAGGGAATATGGAATTTTCGTTGTAGGTGTAGTATTTAAATGGATAAATGGTTTTAATTTGATGTGTATAATATATAAATGCACACTATTAATCTAAATGTAGCAAGCGTCCACAGCGATAGCAGTATCCACCAGTAACATTGTAAGTAGTTTCATACTCCTCTATATTCTGTAATTATATTTATTTTTAGTATTCTAACACATGTTGTTATATACTTACATTGCAGCTAACTTTATATTTTGATAAAACTTAAATGACTTTATTGAAACCTGTTTTTTCACAGGAGGGCATGATTATGAGAACAATGTAGCCTCGAAACGTCGCCGAAACTATTGTCATTACATTGACTGACCATCTAGAACCTTATTAAATATCGAATAGTTATAGTCAAGAAAAAAGATTCAAATATATGTATATCTGATTTCTTTTTCAGTGGGTTCAGGAGCTACAACCGTTTGTATAACAAATGTATGTATTAATATTAATGTATATATTTGTTATATATTAATAAGTCCACCCTCTCTGAGAAATAGGGAAGGAAAATAAAAGCTATAAAATCCTTTTTCACAATCGATATGTTATTTTATTATTTATTAACATAATAGATAATCATCTAAATTATTATCTAGAAAATATAGTAACATTGCAAGCAGTTTAATACTCCTCCATATTTTTTAATTATATACAGTTATATATACTGACGTTTTTCATATATGAAAATAATTTAATAATTTTCATATATTTAGATTGCAAGAATAATTTACATATATTTCGATTGTTTTTAACTTTATTCTTTAATTTGCCTGTATAACTTTTATTGTTACCTGTTTTGTTCATGATGGTTTTATTGGGGATGATTTTGAGAACAATAAAGTCAAGAAACGTCGCCAAAATAAGTTAATTAATTGATAAACCTCGATAACCTTATAATATATATATATATATAGCTATAAGTTATAATAAATATACAAGTTTTGCTCATTCTCCTCCTACTGCTTTCTGGCATTTTAAAGAGTCGTAGTTTGAATAAAATCATTTTCTTTTCAATTAATAGAGTTTAATTATTAATAAGGGGATAAGGCTCACCATTTACACGGAATATAAAAATATAACAAATAAACACTCTTTGCAGTACTTATACGTATCTATGTGTCTACATTTTTTGAGACGCTAATCACGAATACGAATTTGATGTTTGTTGTCTGAAAGGACAACTTCATAACAAAAAAACAAACAAAGTGCCACTCTTTTATTTAGTTTTCCGCTTATATACAAACAATGATTTTTTTTTAAATAATGGTTTGGTACAGACTTATCTTGTAAAGATGTGCTACAAAACTAGGCGGTTTTGATACACTAACGAGGATTCGCGACTCTTGAGTGCTGTTAGATACCTGTTAAAAAAAACCGATAGCAGTTAAAAGTAAGGATGGGTGCCGAAACACAATATATATATATATATATATATATATATATATATATATATATATATATATATATATATATATATATAGGAGCTAGAACCGTTTGTATAACAAATGTATATATTAATATTAATGTATATATTTGTTATATATTAATAAGTCCACCCTCCCTGAGAAATAAGGAAGGAAAATAAAAGCTATCAAATCCTTTTTCACATTCGATATGTTATTTTATTATTTATTAACATAATAGATAATCATCTAAATTATTATCTAGAAAATATAATAAAATCTGTACTTAGTGGAAAATAAGTTCAATCGGTTTTGAAATTTAATTTAGCAATATTTTCCCTAAGCGAAATCATTGCAAATTTGTTGAAAGTGGTGCAGCAATTAGTTCGAATTGGGTGATTCGCGGCTTGATAATCACAACGCACTCAGTTTTATCAGTTTGATTTATCAGTAATTGACCCTAATCGATTTCAGTTTGCCTTCCTTGTCACTGCTCCTAGATTGATTAAAATAGGAGTTTTTCAATCTATTTTAAATGATTTGATAATATATTTTTTAATATTCAAAAAGGATTTTTACTGCTTCTGAAAATCTCCATCACTGTTATGATTGGTATAAAAAAAAATATATAATTATTTCTCGACATTGAAATGATGACTATGAAGTAACGTATCTGTAAAGAGCAATAAAAATACTGAGCAATATCAGAATCTCTTGAAAATTAAGACAAAAACTTTCAATGAAAATTTGAATTGATTTTTAATGCAACTGCTATTTTTTTTTTTTTTTTTTTAAATAAGGTTTAAATCAAAGTTTTCATATACAAACATAAGAAGAAGTCATAATTTTTTTTCTTTGCTATAATTTCGAAACTTACGGAAAATTTCAAATATCATTATTAGAACATAAAGTTTTAACCTATTAGGATAATGGATGATAATTATAATATTATAGTATAGTATTGTTATGTTGTAGCATGAAATTGCTGAAGTGTTAGATATATAACTATGATTGATAAACAAAGCTCAATTACAAAACTTATTTATTTAATGCACCCCTCAAATAATATATCTGAGATAAGAATGGAGGTAATTCTTATATCTTATTCATTGATATATCAATGAAATAATACTATCAAATATAATTATAATAATCACTTTTAAAAGCGTTGAAGTTCTATCTATCAGTTTTATGAAGCAATACCAGTTTAACAAACCTTCAAAATAATATTTTTGTATAAAACCTTATAATTTGAATAAAATAAATTTAAATATAAAGGAGGTCGTAAACCTACGACTTCCTGCCATTCAGTATCCTTTAATAACATTCCACTGATCCCCGTTGAACAGATCGGCTATCTAGGACTCCAACTGAACACACGTTTAACTTTGAATCTACATACAAGACTAAAACAACTCTCGTCGTTTTTACTTTAAACGTAACGTACGCATTAATAATAACGTATTAATAATACGCATTAATAATAACGTACGTTACGTTCAAAGTAAAAAAAAATGTAAAATTGTTTTAAATAAGGAAAAGTTTTAATGTAAGAGGCTATTGTTTGTTCATTCCTGTAGTTTTTGAGATAAATGTCTTGGTTTTGACATATATTCAAACAATTTGCACATTCGAAATTTCTCATAGTAGGGAAGTGAAAATAATATAATATAAATAGGTAAAATACTAAATCCATGTTGAAACTGATATTAGCTTCCATTCCATATTCTTAAATTTGAGAAGAGGTAATAAAGCAATATCAATATATCTCACTAAATAATAGAATCCAACTTAAAACTTAATTAATACCTTACGGTATACATTATACAGATGTAGAAGGCATTTTCTTAATTTCCTTATTGATATAGCAATCTCATAATAACAATAAGTTTTGGAGAATATGTTTAGAAGCTTCAATGTACTTTCAAGTTGAAAAAGTTTTTTTTTTAGCGAACATGAATATTTTAGATTTTTGTGGGATGGACCTGAGCTTATATCAGAAGGACCAAACAAACATTTTTTGTCTTCTACACGCTTTAGCAACAATAGTGCTCCTCAGTGTCAAAACATTCACTCTTCTGTTTCTATTATCGGTTGTATTATTTATATTGTGACATTTGTTATTATAACTTTTTGTATTATTTATTAGTACTAAACAGTTATTATTATTTTTTATATAACAAAAATAACCTATCTATAAAAATGCCCATTACCGATTATTATTGAACCTTTATTAGGTATGAATTATTATACCTTAAATTAATAATATTATTAATCAACTTTGTTAACCTTTTTATTTTTTAAAGTTTATTTTGTAGTAGATTGTAAATTCACTGTGACTCTAACTTTAGATGTACACGGTATATATAACATTGTAAAAAAAATAAATAAAATTATCTCTCGCATTAGTAGATTTTTTTAAAAATGAGTACTTGTGAGGGTGACTAATAAACGCATTAAAAATAAATATTTAACATACAGTGCAATGTTTTTTAACTGCGGAACCGGTTGCTTCATAATTAAAGTTGTCTTCTACACCATTTTAGGGTTATGCATGGTTTTAAATTAATATTACAAGAATTTGAAAAAAAGTAGAAAATAAAATTACAGCTTATGTAGCCAATACTTCACAAGGCAACAAACATTCAAACATTACATTTGGATGTATCACTCCAAAAACACTAATCCTTTTCGAAAAAATCTCCACACTCCCAGACTTTTGACAGGGATATATCTCATCTACTTCAGGTTGAAATACTGAGATCTTTAAAAAGTTATAATAGAATAAATTATAACCAAAAAAATTATATAAAAATAAACACTTGCTATGGTAAACTAGCTTTCTAAGCTATAATTTAATGAAAATAAAATTTTCAGGAAAATAAAAGTCTCTTAAAATCTATCGGCTAGGGAAAGGCGGATAAGGATGGTAAAGGGGCCAGAACGGTTCGACTTCCTTATTTTTATTGCTCTGCGTTAAAACTAACCAGAGGTCAGGGTTCTGGGTTAAACTCAGTTCAAGTGGTTCAGAACGGTTTTCATTATTTTCTTGCAGTTTATTGCCACCCCTTAGTTTTTTATTACTTTGATACAATAACCTTGTACATTACAATATTTAAAAATATTTTTTATACACATATATATCGATGCCTTAGCTCACAGATGTGTTAAGTGCAAATATTTTGCAAAATTAAAAAAAAAAAATTTTTAGTGCGTTCAGATGTTCAAATATTTAGCAAAATCTTGTTTGGAATGCTAATGTTAACTCATATAATACGAAGATCTTATGTTCATTAATTAAAATAAAATTGTATTAAAAGTTTTGGAACTTCAAAGATTCAAAGTTGAATACTTTAACCTTTTATTTTCTACACTTACAATCCCTGTGAACTAAGACATCGATATTTATATATTATTCGTATATATTATACAATAAAATCTGTCAAAACTGAAAAAATTATCTCGGAACGGATTAAATTTATACTAGAAATCACTCTGTATAAGCCGGAAATTTGTCTAATTAGCTGGCACACTGAAGATACATTGCTAGTAATTGGCATTCAATTGTCCACTCCAGAAACTCTACATAAAACTTGCAAGTGTTAAGAATACTAGGACATTCCTACTATTTTTTTTTCTAAGCCCTCTAAAAGAACAAACAAAAATAATATTAAGCACATACATAAATATATATATATATATATATATATATATATATATATATATATATATATATATATATATATATATATATATATATATATACCCTATAAGAAAAGAAATAATTACCTTTTTCTACCAATCCTACCTGGTATTTTAAGATGTTCTGAGATGAATTTGTGGGGTGATGAAAAGATCCTAAGAAAGGTTTGAATTTGATTAATGAGAGGTGAGGATACCTCTATAACAATAGTAAAAAAATCTTATAACTAACTTACAACTAAACTATTTGCAGTATTTACAATTTATTCATTATGTGGTGAGATATGCTATTGGTGGATATGCTATTGGTATTATGATACAAAATATATATAAGAAGATCATATCTTCTTAGGAAGATTTACGGGGCAATTAATAAAGATGGCATTTGGATGAAAAGACCTCAAAATAAACTCTATGAAAAGACAAACACAATAATAAAAGAAATCAGAAAACGGGGAAATCAGATACCTACAATAGATCAACATAGAAAATCAACATAGAAAATGCAAAGTTTGAACTACAAATATCGCGGCAAGACCGCATTCCGAGAGTAAATAAAATATAGAGAAAGTAATATCATGAGTTGAAGTTCAATCGCTATGATAAATAAAAATATTATGTATAAAATCAAAATCATAAAAAACAATTATATAAAAATATAATATAATATAACTAGCTGAAAGTACCCTGCTCCGCTACGGTTTAATATCATTGGGATTAAGGACAACTTAAATTAGTAAAAGTTAAGCTTAACGTTGATAATTATTATTACTTAAATAAACCTAAAGAATTCCATTCTTAGAATAATTTCAATAAGTAAATTTGACAATTTTAAGTTAAGTTAATTTTTTATTATTTTGATAGTCCTCCAGTGAAGCTTCGAGGCAGCACTCTTACTTGGTATCATCTCTGATACCAAACTTTTCTTAGGGCATACTTTGAGTGAATATAGTCTCAACTTCTCAACTTTTTTTGTTTTTTTCGAATAAATTTTAGTCTTTCTGTTTCAATTTTTGCCTTAATATCAAGCATAAATTGGTTGAGGAGATAACGAAATTAAAGTAAATAAAGTTTTTCACCTCCTCGCTCCATCAATATTTAGGCGTAAAAATCAGGTGCTGACACAGTTTTCTCAAGTTGTGTATTGCAGTTGTGAGTTATCAGTGACACAGTGCGGATGTACTAAACCTAATCCTCTGCTACCTCCAGCTAGCTGTTTACAGGCCAGTTATCTGTTTATATATTCTATTTTTATTAATTTAGGCCAGTATTTTTTTTTAAATTAACTACAGTCGTATAGATTATGGGAGAAAGTAGTCAGGGGGCTATTCCCCTTAAAATTAATATGACATTAATTTGAAATAAAGACCGAGTAGTTAACAAATATCTCCAACATTTCAAAGGTCCGTTTATAGTAATAGTTGAAAAATCAGTTGATGAAAATATATCGTGCTTTCATGATATGAAAATTAGAAGAACCTTAGGATTAAATTCGCCGGTTTTTTCTGTTAAAAAGAAAAATAGGTTCCAAATAGAAATGAACTTCGAAACTCAGGAACTTGCCAACCGCTTTTCAGAAAATCAATTTTTTGAAATCAATAAACTCAGGGCTTTTATTCCAAACACCAACGTATTAAAATACGGAGTTATTAGAGATGTTCACTCATCTCTCTCAGAAGAAGAAATTCTCAGCGAAATTCACTTTAATGAAAAAAAAAAATTAAAGATCGCCGTTTTAGCAGAAGAATAAAAAATCCCGATGGAAATGTAACAACAGTACCTACGGGAACTATTCAAATTGTATTTCATGTTCAGAAGCTTCCTGAAAACATCACTCTTAATTTAGCGCCTAGGAAAGTTCATCCGTATAGTTTCAAACCACTATTTTGTGAAAAATGTTTAAGATATGGGCATACAAAAGAGAAATGTCGAGGAAAAGAGAGGTGCCTAAAATGTAGCTCCAATGAACACAAATCAGATTTTTGTGGCAATGAGATAAAATGTATACATTGCAAAAACGGACACCTTCCAACCAACCAAGAATGCCCTGAAGCAATTCGACAAAAGAAAATAAAAAAGAGGCAATGGCAGTCAAACCTCTTAGTTTTAATGAGGCAAACAGTCTATTTCCGGTCCCTACATACAACAAATTCTCCGCCGTAAATTTTCCTCAGTTACCCTTAAATAGCGAATTCTCAGCTATCAACCCCTACCGGTATGACAAAAACGTTACTAAAAACTCTGGAAAAAACTCTTCGCTTCAAATTAATAAAGATAATATAAAACGTAAAAAATATAATGATACCGTCATTGATTATCAGATTAAAAGCACTGTAGCCCCAATGTATAAGCCACCAACTATATCCTCTCCTTTAATAACAAATAACCCCCATAGGGTCAACTCGGATAGCAAATATATCAATATGTAGAATTCTTTAATAAATAAAATTAAAAATATAGAAAAAGAAGATTTTACAACTAAGTCAATATCAGCATTACAAAAAAAATGAAAATGTGCCTCCTAATCACTAACCTTAATACACTCAACAAATACTTAAGACTTAATACTAATCGTTCTATTTTGCATATATTTGTAAGGTATATAATTCTGATCCCTTTTACTGCTAACAAATACCTTTCTAACTATCTATCACAACTCTTCAATTTAAACCATATCAGTCTCGGCATTAATCAGAAAACGAAAATACCCAGTCTATTCCTTCCTTTCCTAAATGACTAATAATAGAATTAGCATCCATAATTATAGATTGAAAATCTTACAACATAACTGTCGAAGCATAAACAATAAATTCTCTGAAATCTAAAATTATCTTAATATAAATCAAATACAAATAGCTTCATTGCAGGAAACTTGGTTTAATAATAAAAGGACATATCATGCTCAGAACTATAATATAATAAAAAGAAACAGACGAGATAGATACGGAGGGTGGCATTTTTCTCCGTAAGTCATTACTCTATGAAAATATAGAATTAAATAATCTGGGAACGATTGAGGCAGTAGGGGTTAAACTTCTCAATACCGAACCCCCATCATATTAATATCAGTTTATATTCCTCCAGATCATAGAAGGAAACGATCGCCCCAAAATATCCAAAGTTTATTTGATTTACAAAATAAATACCCTAACTGTAGTTTACTCTTGGGTGGAGATTTCAATACGCACTCCTCATTTTTCGGTCCTCAGGAATACGATACACCCAGAGGAGATGACCTAATTACGGCATTACAAAACAGTGCTCTATTATTACTAAATGAAGTAGGAACCATTACAAAATTAGGAACGACTACTAGTAGACCCTCCACACTAGATCTATCATTCGCCACACTGGATCTATTCTACAACCTTACCTGGACCGCATTATCAGAAACTCTGGGGAGCGAACACCTACAAATCCTCATAGAAATAAACATCTTCAAACCTCAGATGAAATACAAATTTTTACCTAAACGAAACTTCAAAAGATTAAATAAAACAGTTTACACCGATTAAGTCACAGAATTGGAAAAAACCAACTCCAGATATAGCATAACAGAGCTGACTGACATAATAAACCTGGCAGGAGAATCAGTTATACCTCGGAAATGCTCGGAGTACCATTCAAAATTCGTGCCGAAATTCTGGTGGAATGCAGAAATCCGCAAGGAATATGGGGAAAAGAAAAGAGCAATAAAAGAATACTTAAGATACATGACGGCATATAATTACAAAACGATGCGATCAAAAATTAACAAAACCAAATCCCTTATTAAAAAAGCAAAAAAAGAATCTTTTTTTTTTTTTATTTATTTCCCTTCCTTGCCTCTCGGCTACACGGGTTTTGCAGGGATGGCTTGTAGCCATCACTGCTGGTTTTAACAGTTTAACATAACATTTCAATATTACTTTTAACATTGCAAGAATAAACTTTCTTAAACATTTAACAGAACATTTCAATATTACATTTAACATTTAACATTTCAAGATTACACTACACGTTTAAAGTAACATTTAATATTTAAAAAACATTAAACGCTTTACATAACTACATACTTGTGTTTAATACAATATACCTTATATCTAATACAACAACCTATATTTAATACAACATACTATATTAAACTTAACTACTAATACAAACTACTAATACAACTACTAATACAAAAACTACTAATACAACTACTAATACAAACTACTAATACAACATACTATATTAAAATTAACTACATACTAACTATAACATACTATAATACATAATAATAACTACATAATAACTATAACATACTAATTTAAAATAACAACATACCTATATCAATTTTTTTTTTTTTTTTTTTAAATTTATAGCTTTACATTTACGTTTATATAGGCTTTATTCGGTGATGGGGTTGTCGTCAGCATCATTCCTGTCCAGGGTTCTTTCTGGGGCGTGGCCCCTTCTTCCAAGGTTGAAGTGCTCTACCCCCAATTCAGTTTTCCAACCATACACAAAACTTTTGTAATACGGGTAGTTGTCAGCTGATACTAGTTGAGGGAAATCACTCTCCGTTAGAACATACAGCCCTGTTTCTCTCTGTAGCTTGGCTCTCAATGCCTCAAAGGCAGTGCATGAAATTACCACATGTTCAGCGGTCTCCGGTACACCACAGCTGGGACAAAGCGGGTCAATATTTTTACCATGTTTCTGGAGCTTGGCTCGAAAGCCCCTGTGCCCTGTGAAAAACTGTGAGATCCAGTAATCCGGGAGTACCCAAGTTGCTTGAAGACGTGACCTAACAGTGGGGAAATATTTTCTAAGAGTAGCCCCTTTCGGGGTTGTTACCCACCGCCTGTTCCATTCTTCTATCGTGTACTCTCGGATTATCTCCAACCATTTCCTTGGATTTGCGTCGATCAGAGACCGGAGATTATTTGGTAGTCCCACCGAGCCTTCCCTTTTCATTTTAAATTTAAAACCATCTTCTTGCAGTAAAAGATCAAGAGGTACCCCTCCTGCTAAGACCTGGACCCCCTCATGAGACACTGATCGGTACGCCCTGGTGACTCGCAGCAGAGAATTACGCTGAATTGTTGCCAGCCTACTCATCTGTCTGCGTGAGAGATTTTGGTACCAGGCGGGAGATGCATACCGTAGGATACCAAGTATCACTCCTTTATATATCGCCATCGTAGCTGGGTATCTGAGGCCCCACAAGGCGCCCCCTAACCTACTGAGACAGTTCAATGATAAGGCCGTCCTATTGGCAAGGTATTCCAAATGAGGCGTTACATCAAAATTTCTTCTTATTTTCACACCCAGGTAGGTGACAGTCTCAGTTGGACGTATTCTTTCTCCTTCAATTCTAATAATAGGGTTAGGCCTACACTTATTTCCTTTCAGAAGAATGGCCTGTGTTTTTGCAGCCGCCATTTTCTTCTTCTGTTTACTGCACCATCTACTAACTAGGCCAGCACATCTTTCAGCTTCTTGCTTCAATTGGACTATACTGTTAGCAGACACCACGACAGCCAGATCGTCGACATAGGCAATCGCGGGGAACCGTTCTTCTTCGAGTATAGCCAACATATCATTGAAGACTAACTTCCACAGGGCCGGACCAAGGACAGAGCCCTGAGGACAGCCCCTCTCGACTACATCTTTATACTCATAAAAGTTTCCGCGTATTTTAACACGTCGGTCCTGGAAAAAAAAAGAATCATGGATGAAATATATTGAGAGCATCAATCCAAAACAAATTGGTTCCATGTGGAATAAAATCAAAACTCTACGTGGCAAGAGGATCAACATACAAAACATAGTGCTGACAAGCCAGACTTCAGCGATTGCTTTTCTTGAGAAATTGTCTAATATATTTGATCCTAGGCAACCATTACTCCGCTCAACAAGCGGTGACCACCTCTTAGACTCACCCTTCCAACTAACAGACCTTGAAGCAGCATTGAATGGAAAAAACTGGAACCGCCCCTGGTATGGATGAAATCAATTACGAAATGATCAAACTCTTCCCGGACATGATGAAACAACACCTGCTCACATCATATAACCAACTCTGGACGAAGCAATGATCCCACCTGATTGGCGTAACATTATCTTATCCCCAATACTAAAACCTGGTGAAGACCCATCCACAATAACTTCATTAAACTTCCTATAAAATTAATTATATTCGTATTCGTAGAAATTCCATCGGTTTTCGAAAAAATACGTTATTAAAAATCAACAATTTTAAAAATAAAAAAATGTTTACCTCACTTTTTGTTAAACATTTGAAGCAAATACCAGAAAAATATACATGAAATTAAAGTAAATTTAATGCTCTACAATTTTGATTCTGACGTTTTTTCTGAGAATCGATTGTGGAACGTAATAGAAGCAAAAGTTTGACAAAAAGTGAGGTGACATTTGTTTTTCCCCAAAAATCACCTATTTTCAATAACGTATATCTCGTAAACGGTTAGAATTAGGACAAATTTATATATGATAAATTTTATAGTAAATGTGATTAGCTCTTATGTTTATTTGAAACATATTTTTCTAGAGTCAAGAGTTTTCGAGATATTATCGAAAACCCAAAAAATGGAACTTCTCCCCTCTTCCACACCGTTAGCTCTCCCCCCAGCGGCGGGGACTTTTAGTATGTTTACCTTCTAACTATTCCTAACAAAGCTATGAAGTCAAAAATTATCGCATATTCCATGAACTGTACACTCCTCATTTTAGCACTCATTGACTGGACTAAAAGCCGATCATCTTGTGACCGGAAAACTGACGGAAGAGTAGTTGAGGACGAAGCTACTGGTGAAGCAATGTTGGTGGGTTGCTCGTAAGGAATATGTACATCGAACTGGCCTTACATGTCATCACCAGAGAACATAAGTCTTTTAACATCCTCTTTAACATAAGTCTTTTAATAGCTCTCGTCACGAAACAACTCAATCTTGTAAGGATCCACCTCTGCAGCCATCATGAGTTCACATAAAGTACCATATCATAAGGTTTCGACATCGATCGTATTTTTGTTTGTTTACAACTATAAGGAACTTAATTTGTGGTCAAAGTGTGTGGCTTAAACATCTAACCTATTTTTTAACTTATTAAAAGTTATGCCTATTATCCATATGGCAATTCTAATATTAATAATCTGTAATAAATCTATTATTATTCACCCAATAAAAATTGCAATAGGATTTTTCGCGAATTAGCCGCGATCCAGGCCGATTTTTCTTAATTCCTTTCTTAGCGAGCACCTACGGCCCTAGAGGAAGCTACATATCGAATTTCATTCCAATCCGTTCAGTGTTTTCTGAGATTTCGTGTTAAATGAGTGAGTGGTATTTGACAAATATATAGTAGGTTTGAATATAATATAATTTAATATAATATAATAACAAAATCATACCCAAATCATAATAGACTAATATTCCTATAAAAAATAACTAATCATATAATGATAATAAGATGCCTAAAACCTGGATGCTTATCTATTTACCGAGTAAGATCTAAAACACAAATAATTTACAATTTACGGTATACTTCTTTGAAGTAATAATCTCCTACTTATACTAACAAAATGGGTAAATTGTGTTTCTCCAATCATACAATCCATTAACTACTCGAATGAAGTTTCTCTATCTGGAAGTAGAACCGTTAGACTATTACAGTGCTGGATTCCAATAGTAAGAGTTGATCTAGTCTTATCAAGATCTAATATATTATCATGGCAGTAAGTGAAATGAAATGGCTATTCAAGTGTCTTAGGATGATTTTAAAATTGAGGTTAGCAATTATTTATACTGCTTTGTGAAGGTTGTTTAACACAAATAAAAAATACTTTCTATTGCTATAACACAACTATTCATGTAATAAAAATTATTTTCTATTTTTTAATTCGTTTTTTTGTTATTAAATTAATTGTTTTGTTTTTTTCTTAAAATATAATTTATTTAAAATATAAATAGATTGTAAGAAAAAAGAGTAAATAAATAAAATACAAAATTAAAGGGAATACCAAACAAAGAACACAGAGGAATCACGCTACTCAATATTACATATACAATCTTCTTTGTCTCTCTGTATATTAAAACTATGCTTTAAGTTATAAAAGAAACCTTGAACAGACTACCAAAAAGGCCTTAGTCGCCACTGATCCCCTGTGGAAGTGATCTTTTACACAAAGTGGGCAGCCAAGAAGATGAGAGAGGTTTGTATGGATGCCATTTGTGGTCAAGCAACTGTATGTAAGTATGTTGGCCGTTATAAGAAGAAGAGAAGTAATGAACGTTTTTGGATTTACGAGTATTTAAAGGTGAACGATGATCTTCTATAATTTATTTTTGTCTGTTTTTTATTAAATTTAATTTAATTTAATTAATAGCATGAATCATTTAAATAGTAATAATGAAGAAATGCCAAAAAACATGCATTTATGCATTTATTTCGGAGCATGCCTACAAGTTGCTAAAATGGTAAAGCCCGAGGCAGAATTGTCTATCTAATAGGTGATACTAAAAATATTGCTGTGTTGTGGAATGCTCACGCATGTCCGTGTTAGCACTTATTTAAAAAGGATGTCAGCGAGGAGATATTTGTCTGACAAATTATTTTTATTTTATAATAGTTAGCCTCTATTATAATTTTTATAATATAAGTTTTATCTTTGCAGTAGTTATCTTCTTACAAGGGTTTACCGTGGGTTCAAGATAATAAACTTATATTAATCTTATTCTTATTAACCATAATCTCGTCTACCTTACAATTTTCAGATGCACATAGAATAACATTTGTCTCTGTCAAAGACTCTTCCGCTGGGTTCTGGATATCCAATTTCTTTTCTTTCAGGATTGTTAAGAGGTTATCGTTCCAAGTCGTCTCGCCCTTCTTTAGGTTTAACCTTTATAGTTTTTTGATCGAAGATTTTCCCAATTATCTGATTGAGGGGTTCCTTTTTGAGAATAGCCCGTATTGTCGTGTTATCAGGTCCTTTCAATCTTCCACAGATATTTCATTTCAAGAATTTGGAGGTGGTTATGTTTCCATTACTTTAGGGCCAAGGATTCACTTCCTTAAGTGAATGTCGAGAGACAAATTGTTAATTGTTTTTTCTTTTGCGACTATTCTTTTACTTTAAAAATTTTTACTTGGAATGAAGGGATGGGCTTCATTTAGGGATAAGCAAGACTTCGAAGCCTTTATAAAGAAAATTTAATAATTCTACAAGAATGTCACATCAGATATTCACCGATTTTGTTATCACAAAGAGGTCAGGTAGAGAGTTATCCTCATATCCTCAATATTTCATCACTCTTGTGGATAATGTAATAACAGAATATAAACAGAGAACAAAATTAATACAACTTGGATATTTAAGTTGCATCCTATGAATTGGTCATTCGTAAAGAGAGAATTGAAAAAAACAAAGAACTTTTTGTTGATGCCTCAAATGAACAGGGCTTTTTTTTTTTTTTTTTTTTTTTTTTTTTTTTTTTTTTTTTTTTTTTTTTTTTTTTTTTTTTTTTATGAATGCCCTGAAACCAGAGTGGTTATAGGCAATAAAACAATAGCAAACTATGAATATGCTGGGCAAATCGTGGGCCTGGGGCTGTGTAGTCCAACTCCTTGTATCCCAACAGAGTCAGCAGACCGAGATGACGTGCCAATAGAAAAATATCGACGTTGCAATTCGATAAGGAATAAATGTATCTAACTACAAAAGATTTTATTGCAAGAATCATTTAATTAGGTGAAATTTATGTTTTAATAAGTTTTCTAGCTACTTTTTACTTTCATAGTTCATCCGAACGAGAAAAATCTTATCCTATTCAGCATTAATCCAAGATCATAGATTTATTTCGCCTCCCAACCTATTTTTACTAATGCTCAAACAAAATAACATTTTGGCACTGTTCAATACAAAAATACATCCCTCGATTTGCAATCATTTCTTTGTTACCTAATAATAACGGAGCATAGTTCTTTAAGTCATCACTGCTTATTCCACCATACTAATAATCAAATATTTACTGTCAATTTTCAGAATAAACGTTAAGTCGACTCGTGGAAGAACTTTCAAAAGCCTCCGTCCCTCCCACAAGTTAGCCTATTAGACCCAAAGAATCGTCTTCTAAACTATAAATTAGTTTGTTTTAAATAATTAATTTGCTAATTAGGTATTTAACTAATTTTCTAAGCATAAAAATTATGAATAAATGAAATAAAATTAAAAACATTTAAAATAAATAAGGAAAGCTGATTCTATGTTCCTAGTCAAAACGTCAACACAGCAATTTAAAGATTGTTCTGATTCATATGTATATATAATTATTTTAAATAGCAGCATTACCACACACACATATATATAAGTAAAGAAAACATTGCCATCTGTAATTTTTTCTCCAGAAGGAGGGAGATGTTAAGAAAACCACTTCATTCACATACAAGTGCTTTTCTTAAGTTACCCATGATCCAATCCGACCTAAACCAGAATGCCTATTAGAAGTGACAATAAACAGCTGTAAATGATAAGAATAGATTGTTATTATTAACCTGTACAAATAAATTAATATGTTTGTTTATTTCGTTTAACGTCACTTTATGCTGCTATGGCCAATCGGACGATGCTACGGCGGGAGTCCTAAATTTTGCCTATCCAGGTTTAATTAGGATAGGGATCTTTAACGAGTACCTGACATCGCACAGGCTCGGGACCCCCATTTTACGTCCCTTCCGAAGGACGGTATAGCTAAGGATTTTTTACTCCCTTTAAAAAATCTTAAGGTCATCTGCCGGGCTGCGAACCCGCGATCTTGGGTTTAGTAGGTTGCTATGCTAACCACTACACCACAGGTGACAATACATTAATATTATCTCTGATTAATATTAATTATATATTCTGAATGTCAACGTTTCAAACTATTAAGGCTAAATGTCCCCTCACTCTGGTGTGTTTCTGCCTCAAGAGATCGCAGCACCTACGGGGTCAATTTTAGATTCCTCCTAATTAAGAAACCAATAGACATTTTTTAGATCGGAAAACGGATTTATTAATAAAATGGACATAGAATCTGATGAATCTATTTTAGAAGGCCATATATGTGATATTTACAATTTTAGGTTCAAAAAAACTACTTTTTATTATTTTTTAAAGAAAAGTCAACTAATAGGCAAGTATAGAATAATAAAATATAAATATAGCGAAAACAAAATTTTAATTATACGAACAACATCGGCCGAAACTCATAAATACGAATTTCTATGCAAATGTTTATGTTTTGTTTTTCAGGTAGCATCTACATCTATCATGACTATAGCAGCCTCAAACTACAAATCTAAAATAAGATTTCCATCGAAAGGTTGTTTTGGGACTCAAAATAGAATTTACACGATCCGAAATGAAAATTTCGAAAAATTATAAAAGTAAACAATAATTAAAACTATATAACCAAAACAACTGCATACTTATTGTAAATATATTTAAAAATGCGGGGTGCATCAAATTATAAGAAGGAATTAGGAAAAATCACGTTAGAAGTATGGTAGAGGATAAGCGATTATAAACACTGATCCCCCAACTTCCGCCGCCGGGTTTAACGACATGCTCTAGAACTATTTTGGAGGGCCTACAACTTTTGTTCTACTTCACTTCCCCAATGATGATTTTATTGACTAGAATTATAACATTGTTCATATATAATGGGAAAAGGATATAAATAAAAACATTATTTTATTATTAATTTATATAAAACTAGTTGAAAAAAAAGGAATCCACAAACGATTAAGTATTATCTATTCCTATTACTAATTAAAAAAATTAAAATTACTTATGCTATATTACTGCACATTAAAAAAATATATATTATAAACAAATATGATATATATTATTTTTGTATAAAT
Source organism: Euschistus heros (assembly GCA_003667255.2). Lineage (NCBI taxonomy): Eukaryota > Metazoa > Arthropoda > Insecta > Hemiptera > Pentatomidae > Euschistus > Euschistus heros. Next base: position 219,139 of record RCWM02000411.1, on the reverse strand, counting down.
GTTGCTTATTCTTAATAAGGAATAATTATATTATGAGCTGTATTCATTAAAATTATTTACTTTTTTAATACCCAAATCAAAAAGATTTAGTACTTTTACTGATTTCATATAAAAGTGATGAGTACAACAAGTTATTGAATTTTTCAATTGAATTTAAGTTTAATAAAATAACACCAATATGGAACACCAACGCACAGAGAGGTAACTTGTAGGTCTAGCCGGCCAAAAATATCATCTTTTCCTATATATTTTGTGTTCCTGATTTCGAAAAAATATTGTATAAAAAATAAAGGACCTTTGGTTTTTTAAATATGATTAACCTTACAAATAACCAATACTATCAAGTTTATCTGGGCTTTGCAGCCCAGATTGAATAATCCAATTACTTTAACAAGTTTGAATTTCAAAACAGGTCGCGGTTTTTAGTGTGCTGGTATGGTTATTTTACGAAACTTGATCACAACTTTATATATAGGTTCTTATAGTAAATTTAATGAGCATTCAGATGAAAAAAAAAGAAATTTCGGATCGAACAATTAGTTTCGGAACTGTAGCCAAATGAATGGTGATATAGGTGTTTTCGCAGAAAAGTGCGACCCTAGTCAAAGAGTGTTGAAATGAGGGGTGTAGATTGCATGAAATATGCGATAATTTCTGATGTCACAGCTTCGCCAGGAGCAATTAGAAGGCAAACCTACTAAAAGTCTCCAAACCTGGAAGTTGAGCTAAGGTTGGGGGGGAGAAGAGAGGTCCCAATTTCGTATTTTTCGATCTTATCCCGAAAACAGTGGACTCAAGAAAAATATGCTACAAATCGGAATTAAAGCTAATTGAATTTCCTATAAAATTTATTATATACATATTTGTCGAAATTCCAACGGTTTTCGAGATATATGTTATTTAAAATCGATAATTTTAGAAATAAAAAAATGTTTACCTCACTTTTTGCTAAACATTTGCTTCAAATACCAGAAACTTATAAATGAAATTAAATTAAATTTAATGCTCTACAATTTTGATTATGTAATTTTTTCTGTGGAACGATCGGGGAAGGTACTAGAAATAAAACTATTACAAAAAGTGAGGTAACATTTGTTTTTTCCCCGAAAATCACCGATTTTCAATAACGTATATCTCGAAAACCATTAGAATTTTGACAAATTTATACATAATCAATTTTATAGGAAATGTAATCAGCTTTAATTTAGATTTGTAACATATTTTTCTAGACTCGACCATTTTCGAGATATAGTCAATGTCAAAAATAAAGTACGAATGTTTTTTTCGGAATCAAACGTTTCAATAATGTTTTTAATAAATTTATTCATACAGCTAGCTGTTTTCTGATTGTAAGCTTGTAAATATCAATATATATTCTCTCAGCAATTTAGTCACCAAACAGAAAAAAAATGAATAAAATGGAATCATAAGGGGCAAAATATACTTATTTCGCAGTAAAGGGGTTTTAAAACGTACACACTCCCTTTTGCGATCAAATACCTTATTAGATCCATTGTAATATATTTATAAATATTTTCTTTGTCTTTGTAGCCTTCCGTGTTTGTTGACCAAAACAGGGGCCCGAATAGACTAGAGAAAAGAGGGTATGCGGAAAATAAATAATTTTTAAAAAATAAATAAAAATAGTATTTACGAAATCAAATTTTTCCCAAAATTACTTCTTATTTAAATCAAAAGGTTTGTAATGAATTACTTCTTATGTCTAACCGTTTTCAAATGTTAAGCAGTAAAAAAAACACATTTTTTCTACAATTTAGACCCCGGGACGTAAAAAAAAATGTGGGAAGTTTCTCATACAAAAAAGCTTGCAATTATTTATTATTACCTTTACTTTGAGATTAGGGTTTTGAAGGAGGAGAATAGTCAAACAAGCCTATACTGTGTGTGATATGTCGAATAAATAATAAATGAAACTACTCTTGTGAAACAATTAAATGGATTGATCAAAATGAAAAAAAAAAAAAAAAAAAAAAAAATTCAATTTCACAAAGAAATGGTTGTAAACATCTTGTCCTACCAGACCATTGTTGTTTGAACCTACGATAGTATTAGAAATGTTGATATTTCCTTTGATCCTATGCCGTCTAGGGATTTCGCGTCTTTTCTACCTTCTTCTTTTTACCCGAACCTAGCATAATCTTGACTGTGGATTCCTATGGCAAAACGTAAGATAGAAAAATGAGTTTTATATCTCAGGAATACGCGCGGCAGGAAGGGAAAGAAGGAAACTGCCTATTTAAACTCATTCAATTGAAAAATTCAATAACTTTTTGTACTCATCACTTTTATATGAAATTAAAAAAAAAAGAAGAAAAGTACTAAATCTTTTTGATTTGGGTATTAAAAAAGTAAATACTTTTAATGAATACAGCTTATAATATAATTATTCCTTATTAAGAATAAGCAACATTTATGCAAAAATAATATATCATATTTTTCATAATATATATATTTTTTAATGTGTAGTTATATAGCATAAGTAATTTTAATTTTTTAATTAGTAATAGGAATAGATAATACTTAATCGTTTGTGGATTCCTTTTTTTTCAACTAGTTTTATATAAATTAATAATAAAATAATGTTTTTATTTATATCCTTTTCCCGTTATATATGAACAATGTTACAATTCTAGTCAATAAAATCATCATTGGGAAAGTGAAATAGAACAAAAGTAGTAGGACCTCCAAAATAATGCTTCATAGAGCGTCTTTATAGTCCAGTAAAATAAGACTCCAAAAGGCCGTTTTGAAGAAAAAACTGCGGAACTTTTATTCTCAACGGATCTTTATGTTCTTTGGGGTGCTGAATCCAAATCTGAAGTTTGCTACCACGGCAACCATCGGCTTCATATTCAAAATCGCAAAAAACCGCCAAAAAAAATATTATTTTTGTTTTTCTATCTATAACAAGATAACGAACCTTTTTTCGAAGGAAGTCTTCAAATATTAATTGTAGGTGGAACTAGTGCCTACATAATGAAAAAAACGAAATCGGACCATTTTTCGCGAAGTTACGTTATTGGGAAAAAATGGAGAAATTGTCCAATTTGCCGTCAGTCCCAAAGCTCCGCGAAAACACGTTTGTCGTACTCTTTTGGCTATAACTCTGAAACTATTTGTCCGATACAACATTACTTTTTTTCATCTTAAAGCTGATTAAATTTACTATAAGAATAAATTTTTAACCAAACTCCGTAAAATGTACATGCCAGCCCGCTAATAAAAACGTACTATTGTAAAATCCTAGTGTTTTTTGGCACATTTGTCCCTCTAACTCCTCAAATATTTGTTCGATTCTAAATTTCTTTTATCTGTCTCAAAGCTGATTAAAGTCGCTATCAGATGCTATATATGTAAATTATATTAAATCCTGTAAACCACCCAAGCTAGCACGCTAAATGTGTATGTTTTGGCAAAATATGTAAATTATGACATGTTCAGTAGACTGGTGTGGGTATTTCCCGGTGTTAATTATAAGTTAGATATATAGGAGCCAATAGTACATTTAACCAGCTTTTAGATAAAAATATTAAATTTTGGATCCGACAAATGGTTTTTTGGTGATATAGCGATAATGTGCCAAAACAACATTTATTTTACAAAAGTAAGTGATTTTCAGCGTGATAGCTTGTGTATTTCAAGAATTTTGATAAAAATTTCATATATAAGATCTAATTGTAAATTTAATCACCTTTCAGATTTCAGATAAAAAAAAAACATTTTGAATCGGACAAATACTTTCGGAGCATCTGTTAGAAGACTTTCTTCGAAAAAAGCTTCGTTATGGTGTTATAGATAAAAAAAAAACGAAAATAACGGTTTTTTTTTTTTTTTTTTTTTTTTTTTTTGCGATTTTGAATATAAAGCCGATGGTTGCGGTGGTAGCAAACTTCAGATTCGGATTCAGCACCCCAAAAAACATATAGATCCGTTGAGAATAAAAGTTCCGCAGTTTTTTCTTCGGCAAACCCTTATTTTACTGGACTATTATAGGAGGGTAGGGGATCAGTGTTTATAATCGCTTATCCTCTGCCATACTTCTAACGTGATTTTTCCTAACTCCTTCTTATATTTTGATGCACCCCGCATTTTTGAATATATTTGCAAAAAGTATGCAGTGTTTTTGGTTATATAGTTTAATTATTGTTTACTTTTATGATTTTTCGAAATTTTCATTTCGGATCGTGTAAATTCTATTTTGAGTCCCAAAACAACCTTTCGATGGAAATCTTATTTTAGATTTGTAGTTTGAGGCTGCTATAGTCATGAAAGATGTAGATGCTACCTGAAAAACAAAACAAAAACATTTGCATAGAAATTCGTATTTATGAGTTTCGGCCGATGTTGTTCGTATAATTAAAATTTTGTTTTCGCCAATATTTATATTTTATTATTCTACACTTGCCTATTAGTTGACTTTTCTTTAAAAAATAGTAGAAAGTAGTTTTTTTGAACCTAAAATTGTAAATATCACATATATGGCCTTTTAAAATAGATACATCAGATTCTACGGAAATATGGAACAAAATGAACTTTACAGAACCAAATTCGGATGATCTATTGAGATTTGAGGAGGAATCTAAATTTTGTCTATTTTGGCACGCTACGTGGTGGTAACATTTGGTACTACAGAGGGGACATTTAGCCTTAAACTAAACGTTTCTGCTGTTTCAATTGCTGTGTATCTTAATGTCCGCATAACCCAACAATCCTACTTCTCTAAATACTTTACAGTCAACTATACCTCATCAATATTCTGAATGTATAAAGAAGAACGTAATAAGGGCTTTAAATGTAGTTTCCTTTGTTACAGGTGAGTGAACGTATTGTATTAACAACCAACAGCTTGAAATTATTGTAATTATATTTTGTAAATAAAATCTTTGTTACAGAGAGAAACGAAATTGAGTTCTTATTTCATTAACTAAGAGAGACTAATTATCTTTACATATAGATATAACGTCTATTTAATTCCATTACATTTTTATTTAGTTTAGATTTAATTTTTACTTCGTAATTTATATTTTCTAATATTATATTATTTTTTATCTTTTGTACGTATTATATTAATGAAACCATTACTTATGTTCTTGATTGAGACAATCAAGAGTAAAATAAACTGGATATGTTTTTCCTTGACGTTCTAGCGTTTATTCGACGGAAAAAACATTCAACTTGGAAAAATATTCGGAGCCCATATTTTTATTGTGCCCTGTGGCCATTGTAAATGCCGGTTCTTTTAGAATATTCCATATCAAAACTCACGTCTGTAACCTTAAGTCGGATGATAAGTGACCTATTCAGGCACACTACACTACTCCCTGAATTCAAGAAGGTTTTATGACCAATAAAAATAGTTGGTTACATTTATTTCTCTGGCCATGTTCCATGTTTGATAATAATACTTTTTATTAGATTAAACCTTTTTCTTTCAAATAATTTACATTCGTAAAGTACATGTCTAAAATTTTGAGTCTGTTCGTCTTCATTACATATGTCAGATCGTATTATGTTCAATCGTTTGAGATATTGTTTAGAGTTACCGAGTTCTGTCATTAGTTGTGTTAGTTTGTAGTTTTTACTTTGTTTGTGTTTGTAATTGTTGTGTGTAATGTGAGGTATAAATCTGTGTAAACTTGGTGACTTTGATGAAGCCACCCACAATTGGTCCCACTTTTCAACCATATCAGAACTTCTGTCCCGCTTTATATAGGATAAGGGCACTTTGTTATACGAAGGTAACAAATCACCTTTAGCCGCCTCTATGGCTAGGTAATCGGACCTTTCGTTACCCCCAATTCCAGGGTGTGCCTTAACCCATTTTATAGAAACCAATTTCTCCTTTTTTTGTAATGGTCATTAAATTTGGAAAAAACTAAATTTATTATTTTTACTAGAAAAAGGAGAGTACCAGACTTAGACATACGACTCAATACAGTTAGACTAGCCCAATGTGACACAATAAAGTATTTAGGTGTACTCTTCGATAGAAAACTAAATTGGAACAGGCACTTAAACAATCTTTATAACGACACTCTACGGATTATTAAAGGACTGTCAATAGCTGCTAGAGCAACATGGGACCTTAAATCGGAGTTTATTAAAAAAGTTAATGTTCTATTTTAATAATAATAATTTTACTATCCAAACATTTTTTAAACTGGGCAGTGGTATATATATTCAGAATAATTCAAAGGTTTTGACCAACAGGACAGATATTGTTCACATTCCTAATAAATAAAAAAACATCAGCACTCTGGCCTAAAATCCGTTTCTATAAAGGTCTCTTCTTACTGAATCAGGTCCGACAGATTTTCTCTAGTCCGTGATTTACTTTGTTTGCTATCTTGCTGTCCGATATTTTGGGGTCAGCATTACTTTTACGTATGACACTCCTCATATATCGGCATGGGAAAATTCTCGGCCCTTTTCATCTAGACTTGCGTAGTTCTTAAAATGCTCATTTAACTAATCTGGCTCTACGAATATCTCTGTTATCTGAGGATAGCAACAAGTAACCGATGTTGAATAGAGGTTTTCTAAATATAGTACCGAGGCTAAAACATCGAAACATCAAGTAAAAACTGATAAGAACATAGCTAGGAAGAGATAGGATTAACAAAGTCCCCAACATCAGAGCTTAAGTACAACTTTTTTATATTTATAGAGTACTTCTCTTTCCTTCCTACTTGGCGCTACAACCCGTTACTGAGTCTTGTCCACCTTCTGTTTCTATTTTACTATTTTGGGATCTCCTCTTCAGACATCCTGGCAATATGACCCGCCCTCCGAAGCCTAACGACTTTTATATCGTATGGAGTAAATACATAAATATTATGTATGATTTGGCGGTTTTAATTGTTAGGTGTTTCTCGCATGAATGAGGAAGAATATGGTAACATAAAATAATCGTAACAATTATTTTTCCACAGCGAGTGTGGAAGAAATTGAATTTTAATACATTTAGTTGGTGTTCGAACACTTTTGCTGCTCACTGTACATTAAATGTTCAAAATGTAAGAATAGTGAATTTTGCTCAAATACTTTTATAAATCAATAGTGAATGTTGTATTTAAATAAGTTTTTATAGGAGACTAAACGAAAAACATTATAATGCTCATGTTAAGCTAGTGGTAAGATAGAGGTAAAATAAAAAAATAAATTATGTTCATCATTGTAATTTTTCTTAAGAAGACATTCGTTAATTATTTTTTTGGCCCCAGCCCTTTAAATATTGCAGATGAGAAAGGAAACAAAGTGACTATGTGGAGAGAAAAGACATAAAAGAGAAAAACTTTGTAAAATGTAAAAGCAAGAGTTGGAAGGAGAAGAAAAGTCACACTTTTGCCTTTTGCTGGTCCTAATTTATGCAATGACCTCAGGCTCAGCACATGTGTTCTCCATTTTGTTTCTTTGTAATCTTACAGTCACGTCGTCCATAATTTGATCATAAGAAAACCCTACTCTTAACGCATGGTATGCAGACCACTTAACATTTGAACAGCACCTTTTCCCTGTTTAATTGTAACTTGTACGTTATATATATTTTACTTTTAATAAATTCTTCAATGAAGGAGTTACTTTTATTGATCAATAATAGTATTATAAACAGCATTTAACTCCTCTTTATTAAAAGTACAAACTTGTTACATGTTTAGGGAAACAAGGTCCCATCATCAGACTGAAAACAGTATTTAACAATTTATTATAATCACACTATATTTTCAACATCTAAACAATACTATTCTAATTTCTATCTATCACAATGTATCTATTATAAATTACCTTTAAATCGATTTCTTGGTGTTAACACACCGTGTCTGTTTCTCTTTTACACAGTCAATAGAATAATTCTTCTACCTTATGGGTACAAGGGTCAATCCTAATCTCTACTATTGTTTTTAGTACTAAGTTGGCCAATCTTATACTATTAATTCATTAATTATACTAGCATATATAGATCCTATTTTATCTGTGTCCGTTTTGTAGTTTATTGCATTATTTATTGTTTTATTAATGTATATGGCTTCTTTTATTTTTCTATTATGTGTTTTGGTTTCGTGTTGTAAGATTTTAACGTTATCAAAATTGAATTTGTGGTGCAGTTTTTGTACGTGTTCTAAAAGGGCTGTTTTATTGCTGTTTGATTTGATAATTTTTTTAGTGTCGTATTTATGCTGATTAACTCTTTTATATAAATTCTGCTTAGTTTCTCCAATATAATGTTTATTGCAATCCAAGCAGTCAATCTTATATATGACATCTTTTTTATTTATATGTTCTATTTCGTTCTTTGTTATTATATTTTTTATTTTATTCGTGTTATATAATGCAATGTCTGTTTTAAAATTTTCATTTTTTAATTTCTTGATTACTTTTTGAGTTAATTCTGGTATATATTTTAATCTTTTATATTTCTTAATATATATTATATTGTTTATATTATTTGTTATTTTTTCATTATTTTTAACACTTTGATCTATTTCTTCTATTTTATTTTCATTATTCATTGTATTACCATAATATTTGGTTATTTTCTTTTGTTCCATTACTCTTGTGTTTTTATTTTACACTTGAAGAATTATTGTAATGAAGAAGGTAGAATGGAAATGGAAACAGAAATAAGGCAAGTCAAACAATACATTTTGAATGAGTTGAATAATTTTGAACGAATTAACAGAATAAATTACTGTTATTATAAGATTAGTTATTTGAAAAATTGTATAATCAATAACATATGTCCTAAACATATGATATATAATATAGTAAAGTTGGACAATCTATTTAACAACGAATTTTTATTTAATACTAATAATAATAATTTCTTTACCAATGTTTATAAGAAGATTATTAAACTCAAAATTAAACAGGCATATTGGATCATATATAAAACTAGGAAACATATAATAAATCACATAATAAGTAATAATAGTTCAAAAACACATAATGAAATTAATAATATCATAAACATAATAATTAATAAACATATACAACAAAATAAAAAATTAGATGAAGAATATATGAATAAGAAAATTAATAGAAAATTCAAAATCAAAACAAATAAAATTGAAATACCAAATGTTTAAAAAATAAAAACAATAATAGAATACAATCCTTTATAACTAATAATATTGATACGAAAGAGCAGAACATTAATAATAACATAATAGACATAGAAAATAATTTAATTAATAAATATAAAACCTTATCTTTAATGAACAGAGTAATAAATAAAACTAAACCAACCATACCAGTAAATATATTAAACATACTCTCATTGGGTTGAACATACTCATTGCTTCAATGTGAATAATAATATTAAAATTAATAAAGATATAATAAACCTAATAACAGACCTAGAAGTAATAATAAGTAATGAACTCATTACAGAAAACCATAAAAACATTTTAAGAAATAATATTAGCACTACCATTAGTAATTTTCTGAATAAAAATAAAAATAAAAATAAACATAATAGAAGACAAACATGCAACGTAATAGACAGTATAATAGAGAAAGATATTAAAGAGTTAAATAAATTTATAAAAAAACAATAAGAATATAAGAATAATAAGATCTGACAAAACTAAGCAATTAGCTATAATATACGTTGAAGACTATAAGAAAAAAATGTTTGATATATTAAATGATAAAAACACATACAGAAAACTTAGAGTGGACCCAACTAAAAATTATACTAATGAAATAAATAAATATTTGGAAAAATTTGAAAAAGAACGCTATATTAATAAAAAAGAAAAAAATAATTTGGCACCAAACAATATATATAACCCTCGGGCATATGGATTAATAAAATTACATTAAAAAGAAGAAAATCTAACATAATAGTTAATAATATTAATGGCCCTACATATAATCTAAATAAATACTTTAATGATACCTTGAATATAGTAAAATAAAGACAATAACTTTGATATTAAAAATGCCATCGAATTAAAAAATAAATTAAATGAAATAAAATACAACAACAACATAGTAATCATTAGCTTTCATGTAAAAAACTTATACACTAATATACCACTCGACATAACAATTAAAATAATAGAGGATAAATGGGAAAAAATTAAACAACATACTAAAATAAAAAATAAAAAATTATATATTGAAGGATTGAAGATTTGTCTAAATAAAAATTATTATATTTATGAAAACGAATATTATAGACAAATAAACGGAATCCCAAAGGGGTCGAGTTTAGGTGTTAATATTAGTGGAATAACATTAAATTATTTAATGGAGAAAAGTTTTAAAGAAGAAATAATAAAAAATATAACCGATATTAATAGTAAAATATATAGATGACCTATTAATTATAACAAATAACAATAATGAAATGGATGTAATATTTAATAGTTTTAATAAAATGAATAAAAAATTAGAATTTACCAGATAGAATATGAGTGAAAAATAAAATTAAATATTTAAATATGTTAATAGTAAAAAACAAAGATAAAATAAACACTAAATGGATAAAGAAGGAAGAATCAAGTAATAGATTATTAAATTTTTACAGCCACCACCCCCTCCACCAAAAACTAAATACCATAGAGTACCTACCTCTACCGCAGATATCTGAACCAGCTCAACAAGGACAAGTCAAGTTACCAAAGTTGCAAGAACCCTCAAGCTATCGACAATCATCAGCTACGGGACACTAGCAATGTGCGGATCATTCAGATGTGAAGCGAAGATCTACTCGGCAGGTGCTTCCTCCTGAAAATATGCCAGATCAAATGGTATCTTTATTATGTGGGTTACATGACCTCATTCAACCTCTTTTAAGCCTTCTGCAACAGATTTCTGATGAAAAACAAGCCTTATTCCCCTTATATGCACCCTTATTCTTTAACTGTGGGTTCCTTGTACATTCTTCTATGGAACTCTAACGGACTTCCTCTACATAAAAATGAACTTGACATATACCTACATGAGAAACGAACGGACGTTGCCCTGATAACCGAAACTCACCTTACTTCCCGACATAAAATTCACATTCCTGGCTACACTATTTACCGAACGGACCATCCAGATAACACTGCTCACGGAGACACAGCCATCGTCATCAAATCTTCACTTCGACATAATTCAATACATACACCACACACAGGCCACTGCAATCACACTTCACACAAAATATAACACTATAACACTGGCAGCAGTGTATTGTCCTCCCAGGTTTGCCATTTCATCTCACATGTTCAATAGTTTTTTCGAGAAACTGGGAAAATGTTTTGTCACTGATGGAGACTATAATGCCAAACACCAAGCTTGGGGCTCCCGTTTGTGTACTCCGAGAGGTAGAAATTTAAGATCTGTTCTCCATAAACTTTCGTTAGACACTATATTCCCAAATGCTCCAACTTACTGGCCCACATCGGGACAGAAAACCCCTGACTTACTTTATTTTTTCATCACTAAAGGACTTTGCACCATACCTTACACAATAAGTAGCAGTTCCGATCTCTGCTCTGATCATTCCCTGGTTCATTTGACACTTTTTGATGAACCTATAAAGAAAGAGAAAAAATTATTCCTAAACCAAAGCGTTTTGGATTGGGATAGCAATCAATCCAAGTTAAATTCGAAAATGCTGATACCAATGCAACTAAAAACCGAAGAAGAAATTGAAGAAGCAGTTGATGTATTTACCAAAGCTGTACAGGAATCTGCATGGGCCTCGTCCGTTCCTAGAATGAACAAAAGAGGTTCTCTACCGAGTTACCCACAGTACATCAGGGACCTGATCACAGCAAAGAGAAGGGGGGGGGAAAGGTATGGCAAACAGACAGATTTCCTTCAAACAGACGAAAATTTAATAAATTGAATAACGAACTGAAACGACAAATTATGAAAATCAAACAGACCAAATACGATTACTACTTATCCAATATCACGACAGACGACGGAAGCTTATGGAGGCACACTAAAAAACGTTTAAAGCATCACGAGGTGATAGCGCCTCTCAGAAAAGAAGATGGGTCCTGGGTGGTGTCGGACAAAGAAAAGTCTGAACTCTTTGCTGAACATTTGTCGACTGTTTTTACACCACATAGAGACTACCAAGACAATGAACATGGAAATTACCTACAAGAAACTCTAGAAGCTCCCGTTCAACTGACATTACCACCACTGTCTTTCACTCCTTCTGATGTATTGCAAGTAATCAGAAAGCTATCACCAAAAAAAGCTCCAGGATTTGACTTAATCACCGCTGACCTTCTCCGGAAAATGCCCAAAAAAGCTATAGTCTTTCTAACTACACTTTACAACGCAATTCTCAGGACTACAAAATTCCCAGTTCAATGGAAATATTCTTATATTACCATGATACATAAACCAAACAAAAACACCGATTCACCTTCTTCCTACCGACCAATTAGCCTACTTCCTTTGTGTTCTAAAGTTTTTGAAAAATTATTTTACCGACGAATATTAGACATACTGACAGATAAACAAGTACTGCCTACACATCAATTTGGATTCCGTTCATTTCACTCAACAGTTCATCAACTACACCGTCTAACGGATTTCATATCAATCTCACTCGAGAAAAACTATATGCTACTGGGGTTTGTGGACCTGCTTCATTCAACCTGAAAACAAATTAAAAAAATATTTCTATATACCCAAACACACGCAATGGCGTGACACTAAACAAACATGTGTTAAATTTTTTATTATTAGTAGAGAGGAAAATGATGATGAGGGAAATGTTATGGATTTTAAAAAGGTTTCACTTTTTTTGATCTTTAAAGGAATAAATTCTCAAGTAGGTGAAGTAAAAATGATAAAAAAGTTATAAAATGGCACACTATTAGTGGAAACTATCTCAAAAATTCAATCAGATAAACTTATAAAATGTAATTGCTATACAATTTAAAAATTAAAGTGGAACCACATGTTAAATTAAATAGAAGTCTAGGCCTCGCGTGGTGCCCTGATCTAGACTGCGTTAGTTTAGACGAAATAAAAGAAGAACTAAAACCACAAAACGTGGCGGATGAAAAGAATGACATATTTTAAAAACGGTGAAAAATTCAATAGTCACAATTATCTTTTTACATTTAACAACCCTAACTTGCCGAAAGAAATTAAAATAGGTTTTTATAATGTTGAAATTAAACAATTCTCACCAAATCCCCCTTGTTGTTACTCGTGCTTAAAATTCGGTCATGTTAAAACAGCTTGTAAAAAAGAGGCGCTATGCTGGTTTTGTGGCAAAATTAAACATGAGGGCGCGGAATGTAGTGGCCCTGTAAAATGTGTTAATTGTATGGGTCAACATGACTCTTTTTCAAAAGTATGTCCTATTTATATAAAAGAAAAAGAAATTAAACGTATTCAAGAATCTGAAAAAATTACTTATTTTGCAGCAAAAAAGAAATACGAGACATTACACTCGATTTCAGTAAATATTTCATTTTCTAATGTTTTAAAAAATAATAAAAAAAGTGTTTGTGTCCAAACTGAAGAAATTAATACTAAGCAAACTGTTTTTAAGCAGCCCATAGATGTTATTAAAGGTCAGCGTCTCAGTCGTAAGTAAATTGACCGAAACCCCCACTCCTTCCCTCCCTCCTTCCATCTCTCCTTCCTCTGCTCCCTCCACATCCTCCACAGCATCCTCATCTTTTCCAGTCCCTTTTTCTCCCGTTTCCTCAACTCCCTTAACCTCATCTACCTTAAGCCCCCCCCCCAGGTGAGGTGGTCCACATATCTCAAACTCATAACGATCCTCCCCCTATTGAGACTAACATTGCCTCTGATTTTACACTAAATCAACATGGCGAATGGACAGAAGTTAAACAAAGACGAACCAGAAGTAAAACTAGAAGCACTTCAAAGAGTAAAGAAAAAATGGAAAAGAATTGATGTATTCATCATTATATATTTTAATTAATATTTACTATTTCAGTTTTAGTTTTTTCTATATTTTGTCTATTACTCTGTCGTCTTTATGTTTTATTTTTTCTCTCTTTTAGTCTCTTTATCTCGCTCACTCCCCAATGTCACTACCCCAAACTATTATCCAGTGGAATTGTAACGGGCTTTTGAGTAAATATGAGGAACTAAAATTGATAATTAACAAATATCAACCAGTAGCCATATGTATACAAGAAAGTAAACTTCTACCAAATAAGGAATTTAAATTAAAAGATTATACAATTTTCAGAAACGACTACATGGACGGAAATAGAGCGTGTGGTGGCGTGTTGGTTGCAGTACATAACAGGGTTGTGTCTGAGATATTAGCTATTAATACTCCCTTGCAAGCTATTGTTGCCAAACTCTACCTAAATTTTCCCATATATCTATTAAATTTATATTTGCCACCCGAAAATTTTGTTGAAACTGATCTCATCAATCTGCTGAATGACCTGCCATCTCCTTATATCGTGTGACGAGTGACGTTAATGGCCATCACACTTCCTGGGGTTCTTCGACTAATACTACGAGAGGAATTGTTATTAGGAAACTTATTGACAATTCTAATTCTATTCTTCTTAATACAGGACAGCCAACATACTTGAGCCCAGCCTATCACTCTTTCTCCTGCATAGATCTGACTTGGTGTACTTCCAGCATTTATACTCACCTCAACTGGCAAGTCAGCGAAGATCCATACTCTAGTGACCATTTCCCCTTGATCATTGATATCGCAAATAATAACATTCTGGTTGAAAGATATCCTAGGTGGATTACGGAAAAGTCTGACTGGACGAAATTCAAAAGCAGTATCCAGATAGCGGAAACCGATATATCTGAGGGAAGTAGCAGTGAATTGATAAATGATCAAATTACATCATCGATCCTGGCAGCAGCAGAAAGCTCAATCCCACGATCCTCAACCAGTACAAAAATTAATAGAAACATTCCCTGGTATGATAACGAGTGCAAAATAGCTATTAAAAACCGAAGAAAAGCCCTAAAATTATTCAAAAAAGAACCTACTCAAAAAAATATAATAGAATTTAAAAAAAAAAAAAAAAAAAAAAAACGATCAATAGCTCGCAGAATAATTAAAAATAAAAAAAAAGATTCTTGGAACCTATTTTTAGAATCAATCTCAACAGACACTCCACCACGACTATTCTGGAAGAAAATACGAAGCATAACTGGGAAACAATTATATTATCAACCAGGTTTATTAATTAATGGAAATTTTACACAAGACTCAAACACTTTGGCCGAATATTTTGCAGACTACTATTCAAATATATATTCTCCCCAAGACCATCAGATAGAAGAAAATGAAGCAAATTTGGATTATAGCGACAACATTGAAAATTCATACAACACTCCTTTTACAATGGATGAACTAAAGGCGAATATAAATGAATTGAAACCGACTGCACCAGGTATAGATGACATACATAATGAAATGCTTAAAAATCTACCAAAACAGACACTGAACGCTCTCCTAACCCTGTATAACCGTATTTGGTACACTGATATTTGTACCAAGTACTAAATTTTTAGGCCTGGTTTTTGATTCTAAACTGAGCTGGAAAGAACATATCAAGTGGTTAAAGGCAGAATCATCCGAGAGATTAAATGTTCTTAAAGTTCTTGCTGGCTGCTCTTGGGGTGCTGACAGGGCAAGCATGATTAAAGTTTACACGTGCCTGATAAGATCCAAACTGGACTATGGAAGTTTTCCTCAGCGAACCTCACCCAGCTTTCAGCTATTGACTCGGTTCACCATGCTGATCTACGACTCGCAATAGGTGCATTTAGAACTAGTCCCGTATGTAGCATTTGTGTTGAAGCTGGGCAACCACCATTAGCTGTTCGTAGACACCAGCTTGCCTGCGGTTATATTGGTAGGCTAAAATTCAATAACAAAAATCCAGCTTGGATACCCGTGTTCCAACCAAAGATCAGAAGATTTCTGGAGAAACAAAGACTGCCTTCCCAGTTGGGAATCAGAGCCGAAAAATATATAAAAGAAATACAACACCTCGAACCTCCAACCGATGATTTGAAATATCCACCATGGACTCTAAAAATTCCAACAATAGATTTAACACTAAAAAAATATTCGAAAATTAGAACCTCAGAAATAATATACTTAACAGAATTAAACAAAATTAAAGAAAAATACGAAAACTTTAAATTCATATTTACAGATGGCTCAAAATCAAACAACAATGTTGGGTGTTCCGTTGTTTTGGATACTACGATTTTGAAATACAAACTTCCGCCTATCACCAGTAACTTTACAGCGGAATGCTGGGCGATTACTGCGGCGTTACACTACGCTATGCAACTGGAAGAAAAAAATCTTGCCATATTTACTGATTCCCTTTCTGCCATAATATCTTTTGTTAACCTGTATACTAAGGATCCAGTCATAAGAAAGGCACAGGCATATGCCTCAATGTTAAATGATTCACAAAAGAACTTGGTACTTATCTGGATACCATCCCATGTGGGGATAAACGGGAATGAAGCCGCAGACGAAGCAGCCAAGCAAGCAGCCATTTCCTCGCTAGACATCAAAACAATCTATACCCCTTCGGACGTTTGCAATTTTTTAAAGTATTTAGCCAGGCATACTTGGATAGAATTATGGCATGAAACCCAGGCAGATAACAAATTAAAAATAATTAAAAGTGACATCAAACAATGGCATACATCATATCGGAGAAAGAGAAGAGAAGAAGTGGTGATCACAAGATTAAGGATTGGCCATACTCGCCTTACTCATGGATACCTTATAATGAAGGAAGCCTCACCGAAATGTTTATACTGCCAGTGTCAACTAACGATCAGACATATCCTCGAGGAATGCCCGCTGTACGAAACTTTTTTTGAGCAGGAACGGCTGGAAAGAAGACTCTCGGTAATGCTTGGAGATAACAAAGATAATATTGACAAAATTATCACATTTCTGAAGCACCATAACGTTTTTGAAAAAATATAATTAAAAAAAAACAACAGAAAACACTAAGGAACCAGGACACTAAAGACCATAGAAGTTGAGTGCCCAAAAACAATCAATCTAATCTACATACACTTACTTACTTAAACCCATATGGACATACGCCACACTAATATACGGGACTGCAAAAAATACACACCTTAAAAAAAATACAAATATTCCAATCAAAAATACTCAGACTAATCACGAAATCACCTTGGTACGTTTCAAACCACACACTTCATACTGATTTATTAATGCCCACAGTAAAGGGACATATACATGACCTTTATAGACGATTTCATGACAGACTTCATGAACATAAAAACATACTCATTAATGACATGGCCACGACTGACATACCTGGAAATACTTTCAGAAGACTTAAAAGAAGCTGGATGAGAGATTTGCTCAAATAAATCTCTTTAATCCATGCCAGGAGGAGGTACTATTGAGTACCAGTCTCCCACGCAAACAAGGCCTGTTGTATTCAATTTCATCACATTCCTGATTGTTACCCTAATAACAGGTGTGAATTAAAATCTGAAAGAGAAAAAAATAAAAGAAAATGTGTTCTTTAACCACCCAATCGGAGCCATAATTCTAACTAGAACACCGATTTAATTGCATTTATTCCTAGAATCCCAATGATTCCTACTAATTTACCATTTCAATCCAAACGATTGAAATTTCAAATCAAAGGTTCTTTTACTATTACAATCGCAACATATCCCAAGGCTAGACAAATCAAAACTTTGTAGTGGATCTTTGGGCTGACTTTTTCTCTCAAGGTCAATACTATATATTATTGATCGTGAGACAAAAAGTGTTTTAGAAATGGAAACACTAAAATCAAATCATGCTTAAAATATCGGGAGAAAAAATGTAGTTTATTCGGATGTCTTTTGAATTTATTTTTTCCGTTTTGCATACTTTTAAAAATCCGAGATTTTTATTGATAAATAAATTAAATTTCATTAATTAGTAAAAATTATTCAAGTTCTTTACTTATGAGAGAGGGCGAAGCTGCGACGGGGAATGCTAGTTTATAATAAAGTAACTAAGAGGTTTGTTTCCCTCGATGAACTTCTGAGTACCTGATTTGCTTATCGGGGAACGGAGGAAGATTATTAGATGATAATTAAGACATCATTTTTTGCGGTTTATATTTTCCACTTATTTCGAAATCATCCTCTACTTTGTAAGATTTAGTATAAACTTTAAGTTTTGTCAGTTTATTTATTTTTAATTTAATAAACTTCCAAATTAATTTGTTTGATTTTCTATTATATTATTTGACCTGAGGAAAAAGTTGAGCAATAACGGAGATCCTCCAACCATTCTATCCTCAGCTATATTCTAAACTTCCACCACTTGAAGAGTTAAGCCAACATTTAAAGAATATAAAGAATGTTGTTGGAATTTCCATCCAATATCCAAAAATATAGCTGGTGTAAAAATGTTATCGAAGAATACCTAACCGAATTTTATTGGAATCCAAGGGCAAACAAAATTCTCGCCTACATAATTCGCTTTTGGGAAACTATTATCTGTTTAATAAGGATAATCTGGTTGACTGTAGATAACTGAGAAATTTCTGCGGTGCAGTTAAGTTGGAAAAAAAAATCTATCTAACTTAAAAACATATACTGGAGTGCTATTTTTCGGCCTGTATTGCAAGCCATATTTATTGCTAACTTTGTAAATATTTTTTAAACCGAGTCTGAGCCGGAGACTTTCTCAGCAACTGCAATGGGTTTGCATAATAATTTTTATTATTAAATAATATATGGTAAATAGTAAGAAATAAAATAAGTTAACAACCAAGTAGAGTTTGCGCAATCACTCTGATCTAAAATATAAAGATATATCGATTTCTTAATACTGATTAAGTGTCCAGGCTATCCGGACATCTCTGAAGAAGAATGATGAAGGGGCCGTGATAAAACTGAAAGGGGATTGTAAAGAATTCTGCTGCTGAGGAGGTTCAGCAATTTTTTCATTATTCTTTTCTTATTGTTTCGGTTATCAGGTCGAAAACATTAAAAGATTTAAATGGAAGGAAAGTTTTTTTTTATTTTTTATAAATTATCAGTTATGTTTACTCAATATTAAATTTAAACTCAACAAATTAAATGAATATTACAAAAGATAATTGTACTATAATGTATGCATTAGTTGTTTATATTGGTTACATTTTTAATTCCATGGACTAATTTACTGACAAATACTTAAATAGATTTAGGAAATGATATTTGGTATTATGGGAGGTAGGCTTTGAAACTGTGAATTGAAGTAAAAGTTGAAACAGGAACGTCCAATCTCAAAGCGATTGAGGAATAATATCTGTTTAAAGTTTTGTAAATTGTGTCGATTTTTTCTTTTTATAATGTAACCTCTGGCTTAGCTTTTTGATATCCATGTTTGATGAAAATCTTTCAATCTTTAAGAATTTGGTATTATGAATTGAAACCGATTTCTTTTATGGTATGACAATAAAGGAAGAAAAATGAGTATTACTACAAGGCTAAAATAATATTTTATCTTTTATATTTATTTCTGTATGTATGATGTAGTTCGGTACCAGTAATAAAAAAGCCAATGTTTGATAAAAATAAACATATTTACTAGCCAACTTTTATGACCATCAATAGTGCTAAAAACAACGATCAGTGTGTGGCTGTATCATGGACACGGCCGTGTGTTATACCTGAATACGTTTATGTAACGGGTTATATTTTCTGAATAAAATATTTTTATTTATGTATTTAGGATAAAAGCAAGGAAAATAACAATATAGCTTTATTAATCATAGGTCTGTATGACACAAATGGCATACAATCTATCGATATTTCTAGTAAACGTAAAATTAATGCATGTATTAGTACATAACGTTGTTGGAGAAGTTTCAATATATGACATATTGAACTCGCTGAGCAGGAAGTCTGGCAATGAGCGGTTTTGTGAGACATGAACATTAAAGTATCCAACTATCATAACTGGTGTGGTAAGATCAGGCTCGTTTATTTAAACGAGTTGTTTAAAAATTTAAACAACAGTTTAATTTCTGCTACTCGGGTGGTTATACACCCATCTGAGTATGAATTTGAAAATGCCATTGACCGTTACGTTTCCTAGACAGACATCACCAGGTGTTGCGTCTTTCATTTCCAAATAAATTTCCGAAAAGTCAATGTTAACTCTATTACAATCAGTAAAGCTATTGATGTTGCGATATGTGGCGACTCCACTGGCTCTGCGACTTGATGATGATGATACCGCTACCGATGATGTAGTAGCAATTCGTCTGTCCTTAGCGGTATTACGATATAATCTCAGTTCAAATGTAGGGATATTCACTGGCATGGAATTTTCCATCCCAGTTCCGCTGATTGCCAAACAATCAGATCGGTTGATGATTGTATCAGTACAGATGTTTTCATGAGTGCACGACCAAGCTTTGTCCATTAATTGCGGTAATAAGTATAAAACAATTGCTGATCAGGAACACTATCAGCGCTTGTCTTAGAGACGACATGAAGTATTTTCATGACTCGGGGGCGCTCCGTACCTCCACCCTCCTGTACGGTGCCCCTCTTTTCACCCGCCTTTCAGACGGAACAAGACGGCACCTGCAGAGGTTCCAGGACTCCATGCTGAAGAAGATGACGAGGACCACATACCTGAAGAAGAAGAAGACAGAAGATCTTCACGAGATCTTCGATCTTCCCACCGTTCCAGAATTCATTTAAGTCACGTCAAGTTCCTGGACTCCCTGCAGTTCTTGACAAACCCCCTCTTCAAGACATTAACACCAGCGCCACCCCCGGTCCGCTGGCAACAAACGGACCGCAATGAAGACAGCAACTTGGACCAATGAGAGCCCACTGGACCAACGGACCAATCAGAGCCCACCGGACCAACGGGCCAATCAGGTGCCACTGGCCACAGGTCAGAAATGTGACCTCAAAGACATTTTCCTTGAGTTATTTTAGTTAAATTAAATAGTGATATTTTTAGTTAGTATAGTTATTTAAAAAAAAAAAAAAAAAAAAAAAAAAAAAAAAAAAAAAAAACCTTAAGAAATCAACAAACACATGTATACATCTAATAGGGGCTTAGAAAAAAAAAAAAAAAAAAAAAAAAAAAAAAAAAAAAAAAAAAAAAAAAAAAAAAAAAAAAAAAAAACAAAATTTTTTTTTCTAACACCTTATTATATTCACTGTCACCACTTTAAACTAATGTTTTATATGCAATCGATAGATGTTGACGACAGCTGACGATTAATACTGAAAGAACATCGTAGCTTCTCCGAGTCAAAAGTTATACTAATTTCAAATCTTTAAACGCAGCAAAATAACCTCAAAATTGCGGCGCTTCTCCCTCCACCGCGCGCTATGCGTCACTGTTCTCGCTTATCGTAATAAATTCTTTGATCCTTTAGCTATCCAGTGGTATAATTTTATTTTGGATGTAGAGGATAGATTCGAAACTACAACGCCTAACTTTATCCCCCGATTTAGTTATCATTAGGTTTTTTGGATTGCCCCATATGGTAGCAAATTTAAAGACGCATTCACGTCAAAAAAATATATATAGAGAGAGAGAAAAGGAAAAATGAAAAATAATTAGGTTAATAATCAATTTTGAAAAGATCTTAAAAAAAAAAACCTCAGAGGTACAGAACACTACGAATAATCGTACGTATTGTGTGGACACTAATATTAGTGATGGATTATCTAGAACTATTGAAATAGTTATTCTCCCTTCCTTTCTTTTAAGGAATATCACATGAACGTAATAATACTTTCAGAAACTAAGAAAAAGAAAGGAGAATGAAATGATGAATTCCATACCTTCGTTTACCTTGGCCAGGGTTCCAAAAACATAAATGAACTAAAGCCTGGTGCCTCTGTATTTGTGAAGAATAATATTAATATTATGTCATAGGTTGTAAGTGGTAGGGGTTTATACTTATGACAAAGTATAAACCGACCTCTTATTTGGTTGTAGACTGTATTGTATCTATGTCCTGATCAATGACCAAAATGATAATGTTAAATGCTAGGCTGACTAGGGAACAGTCTTGGAAAAGACTTCTTTTCCACTGCACACTGCTTTGTTCTGCTTATCCCTAAGCAGAAAAAAATTTTCTTACTGGATAATTAAGTTGGTGGATATAGCAACAGCAAGATATTTAGAATTTTGAAGGGTGTGGTAGAAAAACTAATTCTGACATAAAAACAATCTTTCAGTTGTGCCAAAGTGACCTTGCACAGCAAATAGATGCAGCTAAAGCATATAATGGGTTATGACTTGCTGATACTAGGCAATGTTCAATCAGAATACAAGGAAACGTAAACAGACTATTGAGTTATTGGTTATCACCCTAAGCTTTATCTCAAACTAATATCACCAAATTCCAATTCAGATATTTAATCTCTGTCGTAAACGAATAATTTTTCAGAACAAAAAACAGAAACCTTCTAAACATTTACCCAGTGCAGTAAACAGGGAAGAATTAAAGATCTATTAAAAAAATTATAGCAAAAAGACTAAGAAAGTAAAAAAAAAAAAAGTTATTTTCATATTTTTCCCAACACGCGATTTCATAAAGCAAGCTTAAAGCATTGTCAGTTCCTAGAATAGATAACACTAATACTGAGCGGACCAATAAAGCAAGAAATCGAAGTCAAATTCCATGCTACTTTAGCATTGCTACTCATATTTTAACTTAAATTTTAGTTTGCTTCAACGATACTATATCAAAATTAGTAATTTGTGTGTACAGTAAAGCGTCTATTATCCGAGCTGATGTTGTCACGGCTGGTTCGGATAATCAAAAATATAATCGAAATCGATAATCGATGGATAATCGAAATTCATTAAACAAATAAATTATTATGTATAAACAGCATCTTCCAACAGTTCACTTTTCGCTTTTTTCAAAGTTTTACGACTCAAACTGCCGGTCTAACTGTAAAGATTTAGAATTATTTTTGATTCCGTTATTGTTGATTTACCAACCTTGAAATCCATAGCTTATGTCTCAAGTGTTTGATTCACTTTTTTTTTTAGCCACATAATAATTTCCATTTTGTCTTTAAATGAAAAGACCTCTCGTTTCCTTTTTGTTAGCATGGATGATGACATGCAGTTTTTAAAACAAAAAGTAATCACAACGATGTAGTACACCTTACAAAGTACAATTTTAAACTTAAGGTGAGATCTATTACCAACCAAATGGTAAGGAAGATATTAAGAGAAACAAATGAAATGGTGTAAAGTTCTCAGTAAACTAAAATGTAGGTATGTATAGTTCATTTTTTGCAGTTTCTGAGAAATAAATAGAGGTTTCCTTATAGGCATTCATGGCAAAAATTATTTTTTTTCATTTAATTTTATTTTTAAACTAGCATACTCTTTCGCAGCTTTGTCCGCTCTCATTAATAAAGAACTTAGGTTATTTTAAATAATAATTTAATTTCATTTGTTTATTGATAAAAATCTTGTATTGAAGTATGGAATATGGCATTATTTCTTCATTAATACTTTCAAGCATGGCAGTAATTTTAACCTGGTTAAAATTGCATTGATTGTGTGTTTGAAGAGTACGTAAAAGCATAATTAGACATCCTATTTGGATTGGATTTAACTACATCTTACAACAAGCCAACGCAAGACTTAGTGAACAATAGTTCACATAATCACATTCAATTAGAGTTGCTCACATCTTTTTGGCATTGAACTATTGTTTATACCTTCTGCTATTGAAATATATATGTAACTGAATTTGTTGCTCGTTTTTAAGGAACGAAAATCGACACTTTTTCGTTTTTGATAAGTATTCCGCTCAATTAGACCATAATAGTTTTCTAAAAAAATTAGTCGCTCACATATTTTTGGCATTGAAATATATTTTATACCTTCTGCTATCGAAATATATAAGTAACTGAATTTGTTGCTCATTTTTAGGAAACGAAAATGGACACTATGTCTCGGCGGTCATGTTAAGTCACCCAGTGGAACTGGTTCTGTTTATTAATAGAATATAGTTATTTTTTTATGTTTAAGAATTTAATTTATACTGTTTAAATTCTATATATATTTGTAATAGATTTTGTTACATTGTTGTTGCTTTAAGATAGCGGGAAATTATTTTGATGAAATTTTATCATTTACGGGTAAGCGGTAAACACTCGTATGTGACATAATTTTTTTTTCTAGATTATTGATTTTTTAAAATGTTTTTAGGCCATTTCAGAGCAACAAAATAGCAACAAATTCTGGCATAAGCAGTTTTATGAAAATTCTTTTCTTTCTAATAGTGGGGGGGGGGCAGCTTAATATTAAGCTAGCCCCCCCAACTTGGATCGTTAATACCTGTCAAGCGGTGCGAGCAACAAAATCCGTACTACGGCAACAAATTAGCACATGAATAGCAAAAAGTTATGCAATAGGTTTTAATTCGTTTAGCAATCGTGGGGGGGGGGGGGCAGCTTAATAGGGGTGGAACACCCGATGCCCTAACTGTTTGGGGTGAAAATAAACAAGACACTCTTCAATTCAGTCTATATGTTTTATTCATTTTGTGTGCCGTTATTTACTTTATCTTGTGGATTTTAAACAATTTAAATGCTAGTAATCCAGTATTGATTAAATAAATTATCTACAAAAGGCACACATATAAGCCAAAGTCACCGCTCCAGACCGTTTTTTAAGTCGTGAAAATGCTATCATCATACAAATTACCACAGGCACCAAAGAAAAATAATAGGTACTAAAGTGGATCCCAAATTTATCAGATCCACCTCCAGGATATGAAATGCAAGATTTTTTATTTGTATTTTGTGCAAGATAAGGAAGCAGTTGATAACCTCCCCAAGAACCATAAATCAATAGTAAATCATTATAAAACCAATCAACAACCCGACTAAACGTATTTAAATTTCTAACGCTTACCCTTCCATACCTCATGAAATAATAGAAAATAAACTAGAAAGCTTAGGTTTGAAATTGGTTTCTCCCATGCATTTTCCTAGAGAGGCATGTTTATATATAACCTGACTGATAAAACACGACAATGTCACATACCGATTTTTTTCAGTGAAGACATTGTCACTTGCTTTATTTGAAAACATCCGGGTCACATATCCTTAGGTTGCCCAGAGTGTGAATCAGTTAACCATCGATAATTTAATGTAATATCGTTACCACTTGCAGTTTCTGGCAGACACGCTTGACGAAGCTAAAAAACATGTTTGAGTTAAATTCCAAATTATATTCCAAAGCAGCTAAAATCTTTAGAAAATACATTAAATACAGATGGTTCACTCCATCATGATCACGAAATAACCAAACTGTAAAAAAGTATCTTCAGAAAATGGTGCCCCTTAACTTTTCTTCCGTATCACCAAAAGAAGTTATCAATATTATTAAACATCTTAAAACATAAAAAGCTCCGGGTGAAGACAACATACTTCCAATAGTCATAAGAAATCTTAGCAGAAAAGCAATAATATTCTTGACCTAAATTTTCAATTCCATATTCTGCCTTCGACACTTTCCTACTTCTGGAAAATAGCAAAAACAATCCCAATTCCCAAACCCAATAAAGACTCAGCGTCAGTCATAAACTAAAGACCAATCAACCTTCTCAACATTCTTTCAAAAATATTTGAAAAAATACTCTTGAAGAGATTAAACAGTTTCATATCTCTAAAGAAACTTATTTTTAGTTAGCAATTCGGATTCAGAAACCATCATTCCACAGTAGCAGAGTTAGCAAGATTAACAGATTATATTAAGGCAGGGTTTAACGAAAAGAAACATACAGGGATGATCTTGCTGGACACAAAAAAAGCGTTTGATACAATATGGCACAATGGTTTACTATACAAACTTATTACCTATCGGTTCCCTCCCTACATTATACATACTATCCATTCATTCCTTTCCAATAGATCCTTTCAGATTATAATTAACAATTCTACATCTCCAAAATATCCCTTATCACCAGGTCTTTCTCAAGGATCCTGTCTTTCACCAACGCTATTTAATTTATACATATCCGACCTACCTTCTCTCCCTTCTGTTGAAAGATCATTATATGCCGATGATACGGCGATTTACACTAGTTCCTTCAAGATAAACACAATAGAAAACAGATTAAAATGATTATACTTCAGATTTAATAAATGGAAAACAAAAATAAACGAACAAAAAACATCAGCAATGATTTTTACAAAGAGAAGGCCCAACATACCAAAACTTATCTATCTAAAAAATATTCAAATCCCTTGGACTCAAACTGTTACCTACCTTGGTCTGGAACTAGATAAACGATTGACATTCACACCTCATATAAATAACAAATGCGACAAAGCCAAAAAACCTTTAAGTACTATGGCTCCATATTTCAGAAGAAAATCCCCACAGTCGATCAAAAACAAAATCATTCTGTATAAATTAGTCATAAGACCATTACTGACTTACGCCTCTCCCGTATGGAACTACACCTGTGACTCAAACTATAAAAACAGGTGCATGAGAATAATAAATGACTACCCCAGATACACAAAAATAGCCGACATGCTACTCGAAATTGATTTTCAGACAATTAAACAATTTATTCACACACAGACCAGAAACTTTTTCAATTCTACAAACAATTCAGGAAATCCTATTATTTTAACAATAGGCAATTATAACAAGCAATGCTTAAGAAGATACATAGGCAAATGTACAAACACCATACTATTATAACAATATTTTGCTATTAAGAGACCCAAAAGTTATCGTCTCAGCTTGAAATTAAATTTATTGGAACACAAATAATATATAAGTTAATTATCCAATGTGTTGATTAACTTAACGTACAAAAAGTTAATAAATTATGCATTTTAGTTTAGTAAATTTTATTAAAAAAGCACCAGGAGGTCAGTTGAGGAATATCGACAGAAAAGGAAGGATGAGAAACGGATACACCGCAACAAGAAGCGACAGAGGGAGAGAGAGGAGATGGAGAAGGTTGAGCTGCTGCGCTGTAATCAGGAAAGCAGGAATTTTTTCAGACGGGTCAACAAACAAAGGAAGCCCTTTACAAATGAACTAAAATCATGCAGGGATAAAGAGGGTAACTTGATCACCGACAAGGACAAAGTTCTTTCAGAGTGGAGGAACCACTTCCATGATCTTCTCAACAGTGGAGGAATCGAAGAACAAGAACTGGGAATGGAAGACCAAGACGTAGAGGAGGAGGAGGAGGAGGAGGAAAGACAGGATAAACCAGACTGAAGAAGTGGAACTCGAGCCCCCGGATGAGGATGAGATAGAGGATGCCATCAGCAAGCTCAGAAATAATAAAGCCCCTGGAGCCGATGCACTGCCAGCGGAACTCTTAAAAGGTGGTGGAAGTGAACTCACTAAGGCACTCCAAGACCTTCTCCTTATGATTTGGACGGATGAGGTGATGCCCAGCGACTGGAACAGGTCAATAATATGCCCTATTCACAAAAAGGGCGATAGATATGCATGTGATAACTACCGGGGAATCTCGTTGCTCTCATGTGCATATAAGATACTATCCCAAATTTTATTTAAACGCCTATTGCCATATGCTGAAAGGGAACTTGGTCCGTACCAATGCGGTTTCAGAAAAGGAAAATCTACATCGGACCAAATCTTCTGTCTGCGGACCATCTTAGAAAAGGGCCGAGAATACAAGATAAAAACGCACCATCTCTTCGTAGACTTCAAAGCGGCGTATGACAGCATACAGCATGAAAAACTGTACAGTGGCCTCAGGGGTCTTAATATACCTGAGAAGCTTATACAGATGATTAAAGTCACTATGAAGGATATGAGGTGTGTAGTTAGGATAAACGGTGAACTGACAGAAGAGTTTCATGCAAGGAAGGGATTACGGCAAGGTGATGCACTGGCCTGTTTATTGTTTAATCTTGCTCTTGAGAAGGCGATAAGAGATGCGGGCTTGCGCCGAGATGAGCGATGCGGAAACATCTTTAACAGCCTCGTGCAATTGTTGGCATACGCAGATGATGTAGATATCGTGGGGCGCTCCTTCCAGTCCATGAGTGAGGCATTTCTGGCTCTGGCGAGTTCGGCCAGTAAACTTGGGCTTGAGGTAAACGAGTCCAAAACCAAATACATGGCATCAGAAGAGGTTCCGAGGCCAGGTGAGACAGTGGCAATAGGACAACACAGGTTCGAGAAGGTCTCTGAATTTAAGTACCTGGGTTCAATAGTCACTCAAGACAGCACCCCCGATGTGGAGATTAGGAAAAGGATAGCCGCCGCTAATAGATGCTACTTTGGTCTAGCAAGGCAGTTCAGAGGGAGAATACTCTCAAGAAAGACCAAGCTCTACCTCTATAAAACCTTAGTGCGCCCCGTGCTCCTGTATGGATCGGAATGTTGGACAGCATCAAAGGCAGCCGAAAAAGAACTGATGATCTTTGAAAGAAAAGTTCTCCGACGAATCTTTGGTGGGGTAAAAATCGGAGAGGAATGGAAACGCCGCACAAACCAGGAGTTGTATACGATTTTTGAAGAGGCAGACATCGTTACAACCTACAAGTTAAGGCGCTTAAGGTACGCTGGGCATATTGCCAGAATGGCTGATGGAGATATGCCAAAGGGGTTGCTGACCCAACTGATCCATGGGACAAGGAGAAAAGGAAGACCAAAGCTTAGGTGGTCGGATGGGGTCGCTGCAGATGCCAGAAGCATGTTGGGGGTGCGAAACTGGACGGCGTCAGCGCGGGACCGTGACGATTGGAGGAAACGGTTGGAGGAGGCCAAGACCTGTCACCGGGTTGTAGAGCCGTTATAAAAAAAAAAAAAAAAAAAAAAAAAAAAAAAAAAAAAAAAAAAAAAAAAAAAAAAAAAAAAAAAAAAAAAAATTTATTATGTATTTCCTTTAATCAATCTTTTTTTTTCTTCTTATTTTGTAGGTTTTTTAGTATTTTTCTTACTACTAAAATAAATGCATTCCAAATTATACGCACTTTAGCCAAGTTCAGCTGACTAGGTAGTGTAAATTGTTTTGATTACCAAAACATGTAACAATATTTAATATGTGCAATTGTAAACTGTTTAATCATTTGAATAAACATTTTATTAACAGACAACACCAATGATAGCTAGAATGTAAATATCAACTTTTCGATAGATATTTTACTTTAACATAATGAATAAAATTAAAATTCATTTTATATTAAAGTGGAATTGCAACAGGTTTTACAAACATCAGTACTCTAAATTACGTTTAGCTGAATACATTGGAGACCTGTATTAATTATGTGTAACTTGGAGAAATTAGAAACCTATTTTGTTTAATAGGTATGAATGTAATTATATATGTTAGTACTTTATGCTAATTACTCTTTTGGGTACAACCATGTTAAATAAATATGATACTTTATCTAACAAAGCGTTAACTGATTAGTTTTAAAATACTATTGAAGAAGCTAAGTGCTGGAATCTCACAATGATAGTCTGATAATAAATTTCGATAGATTTCTAAATTTCACTCTCAGATGAAAAAAAAGAAGAATACTTGATAGTAACTCGTTTAAACCTAACTTTCTATAAATTAGAAATAAAAAAAATTAAAAATTTTAATGTATCATTTATTTGACTTTGGCTATCTTGTTTGATATATTTTAAAAAACATTTTCAGGTACGTTTATCATAATAAATTTAATAAGAGGTTAGTTCTCATAATGAGAATTTAATCTTTTAGATCTTCCGATATCTATCTCTAGTCTTATTCATATGAAGTTAATTTTATCCTTACAATTTAGAGTTCATTTGATTTTTAAAGTATATAGGTTATTTAAGTCCTGCCTAGCACTGTATACTTGAGAATAACGGTTCAGAAATAAGAAGAAATGCTAATATTCTACATATTTTACACGTTTTTTTTGTATTTAATTTTTGTTTGAATATATCTATAATGCTACATATTTAGGAAAATCAGAAAACAAAAACGTAGTTCATTACCTCTTTGTCACTTTCGAAAAGGATTTAAGGAAACTATTGAGGTGATAATTACGGAGAAATTAGTCAATCCAGTAAATCGTTACTGGTACGAATCGTTTAAAGGAATCCAAAGCGAAATTTTCTACAACGGTAAGTTTGAGGTACGATTTGGTTTGAAACAAGAAGATTATCTTACCGCAGTCTGATTGACTGAATTTGACTTAAAACTCTAAAGCCTCATTAGTAAGATGTTTGCACTGGAAAAAGGTTAAATATTATAAGTATATAATTATTATAAGTATGGGCGATCAAATAACCCGCGAATAGTATTATGTTGACATGCTGTTGTTGGGTGGGGATGGTCCGTTACTGTTGTAACGGTACGAGGAACGTTCCCATGGTAGGAACGATTGGTACCGTTACAAGGCCCCGGATTTTTCCGTTCCATTGGTATCTTTTCGTTACATCGGTCTCGGTATCTTTTCGTTACTTCGGTCTCGGTATTTTATCGTTACATCGGTCTCGTTCTTTTTTGTTACATCGGTCTCGGTATTTTTTCGTTACTTCGGTCTGAGTATTTTATCGTTACATCGGTCTCATTCTTTATTCGTTTCTCGATCCATCCAGTCTTCGTTCTGTTCATTATAGCACTTTTCCATTCGCTCTTCGGTCCTTGTCTATTTTCCAATGTTAATCCCTTATGGCAGTGGTTCTCAACCTCGGGGCCAAGGAACAATAATGAAATAATAATTTTTAAAAAAATCATTTATTATAAACTTACATATAAACAATAAAATTACAAACGAAGACATAAAATTAGTGCAGTTTAATAATATAATATCTATAATAGATCAAATTCTTTGATTTACAACATATCTATTTTAAAAAAGTATCTTTTTATTTCTACACCAACCATATTTCTCAATCTTAAAGAAAAAAAAAAGGAAAATAATTTTAGGGATTAATGTGATCAGTATTATCAGAGTATCAGAAAGTATTAAAAGTTTTATTGTAAAAATATATTTTTTCTTACAAAATTGTAAGCATTGATTAATTAAATGCAATATAACAAATTACCTTGCACTTCGTTCTAAAATTAATATAAAAAGCCTAAATTAATATATTTTGTTGAAATATTTAAGTCGATGTAAATAATGTTTACGCTTGTAAAACAAAATATCTGCACTTGTCAATAAAATTTAACATTTTAAATTAATAGTCGACAAAATATATTGTTATATAATATCCATAAACCTAACAAGACGATTTTGGGGCTAAATCCTTATTTTTTAATATAATTCTAAAGGTTTCCAGAACAATGTCATTAAAATCGTATTATAAAAGGTGAATAATCATTTCTCAAATTTCCAGTATATTAGGCGCAGGTGATGAAAGACATTTATGGCATGTTTTTCATGAACTTAATTAACTTTACTCAGTTCTCTATTATGTTTAGTGTTGTGGCTCTGGCTCAGTACTGGTAAAGTAGTGTCAGAAAATTTTGAAAAGGTGGTCTTGCTTGTATATAGCTTGTCATTGTATATAGCTTGTCAGCTAACGAAATGTCGGAAAATTTTCTTGGAACGAATAGGTAACGTAACGAATAAAATATCCGTTCCCGTCATGTAACGAAACGGTAGGAACGGTTCCCTTAAATTTGTGGAACGACCCACCACTATTGTTGGGTGAAGATGCAAAGACCATTGAAAAATTAGGGGTGATAATAATTATTGATAAAACACAATATAAGGTCAGTAGTAGAAATATAAAAAAATCGGTTTTAGTAAATATATATATATATATATATATATATATATATATATATATATATATATATATATATATATATATATATATATATAGTTATGGAAACCCAATGGTATTAGGGATAATAAACAAATGTACGATATCCCCTCTCTTAGATAACTGTATAAAAGGCCACATCCACCTGGCCGCGGTGACACTCTGCTACAGTCACACGTAGGACTCACAGATGTTCAACACGAAGTTTTGTACTAGGCTATAAATTGTGCTTTTGCTTGATATAATGTATGTACTTCTCAATAAAATCTCTTATTAAAAACTCAGTCCCGCGAACCTTTTATTTAGCTGGCGCCCGAAAGGAGGGACTTCTGGAAGCGTTAACGTAACTTCGCGGCAGTTCTATCTTATTTCAGGTACAGAACAGCGAGACCTCTTTCCACTGGCATGAGAAGATTGGGAGCTGAGTTTAGTACATCAGCAGATCTTCAAGTCTTTGGGAGCGCTTTGGTATTCCAATACCTAGACCAAAAGGACCTACAACCTCTTGCTAAAGAATCGACGGGAAGGAGCTAAAGGGAGCGTCATCAAGAAGACATCGAAACTGTATCAAGAAAAAGTATTTATTTTTATTTTTATTTTTAAGTAATTTTGTAATTTAGATATAATTAGTGTAATAAGTGTAATAATTTAGAATATTAATTTAGCGTTTTTATGAATATATTGGAAGAAAAATTAAGCAACTTAAAAATAACTGGTTCTACGTTAGTTAAAAAAGAAAATAATATGGCTCTTGAAATTAAAAATCACGATTTAGCATTAATCCCGGAATATGACGGAAATCCGTTACAACTAGTTGACTTTATCAGAAATAGTGAATTCTTATATAATTTATATTGTAAAGATGATAATACCCATAAAAATACAAACCAAGCTAAACTTGTTTTAACAATCTTAAATAAACTAACTGGAAAAGCTAAAGTCGCCGTATATGACAAGGAATTTTATACAGTAAAAGAAATAATAAAATTCTTAAAGAAAAAGTACCTGGACACGAGAACTAGGGAACAATTAATTTCAGAGATTTTAAATACGCGGACTTACCATAATGAAAACCCACTCGATTTCTTAGAACGACTGGGCCAAAAAAGATGCGATTTATACGCACGTATTTATTCAGACAATGAAATATTAGACAAACAGGACGAAATGTATAGGTATGACAAGCAAATATCCCACCACGCAGTACATAGTTTACACCCAGCACTAACTGACTTTATTTACCATATCAAATTCGAGATTCATTAGAAGACCTAGAAGAAATACTAAGAAACAGCGCGGCTCACATCGTACATAGAATTTATGGCGATAGAAAACAGCAAAAAAACCCAGTTCAAAATAATTATAAAAAGAAAAATTTTGAAAATAATTATAAAAATAAAGAGTACCGACCAAATTTTAACAACCACCATGATTATCAAAATTACCGACCTCATCAGTATCACCGCGAGCAATATGCGTCGTATAATAATCCTCAACACTACCGACCACAACAGTATCAGCATGAACAAGGTCCAACCCTTAATTCTTTTAACAATAACAACCAGCATAACTTCCGGCCACAACAGCGAGCTATTGAATATCAAACACCGATTTATAATCAACCGTGGGACCCCCAGTCACAAAATAAATTTTTTAATAAACCACCCTCCAGAAATTTCAGACAAAATTATCAACAACCGCAGGTAGATTCAAACACAGTTTCGATGAGAACCGTTTCTAATAGAGTACACACAATAGAGGAAGAAAAAGATGAAAAAATAAAATTATTATTAGAACGTATAGAATCATTGGAAAAAAGACAGGATCATTTTTTAGAATTAGGCCCAAGCACGAGCAGACCTCCGGATCAGATATAAATAATTTAAATTCTAAACAGACCGGTGAACATAAGCAAATTGAAATACATGACCTAAATTTAAATAATGACTTACCAAATTTAATTGGCATGGAAATGGAATGGGAAATAAATGGCTAATTGATACGGGTGCCACAAAAAATTTTATACACCCCGATCACATTCCACGTTTCTCGGAAATTTCTAAAGCAGCTTTTGCGATACGAACACCTACGGGAAGGGCGGAAGGATCACAAAGCGTGATAATTGACCTAATGCCCCTGATAGGAATTAATCAAAAAGTCAAATTTTTAATATTTCCGTTTAGCGAAAGGTTTAACATCTTACTGGGCTACGAAACTATGAAAAAACTAAAATAAAAAATAAATTAAGAAAACAATGAATTAAAATTTAAAAAGAAAAAATTCAAATTAGAAAATGATTTATTTTTTATTAATGATAAAAACGAAATTAAAAACTTAATTCGTCACGAGCATATTAGTCCTAAAATAAAGGAAGAATTAATCGAAATTATTAGCCTTTTTTTTTTTTTTTTTTTTTTTTTTTTCTAACCTCCGACTAAATTATAAATACATGCAAAGGAAATTAGGCTATTGGATCTTTTATTGCCTTTCGGCATTTTAAGACTTATTTGTAGCTCTGCCATCTCTGGAGGGTCTTAGTCTGCTGGAGGCAATTCGTCTACATGTCGAGTGCGGAGGATACACTTTGCCGGCGATGGTGGGTCATATCGGGTCAGTCCGTATGGTCTGAACCCCTTCCCTCGGCTAGTACGTACGCTAAGGGGATCGTGCCTTGCCACCTTCCAGGCCTGGGAGGCGGGGCTATGTCCCTGAAGAGAGGGTTGGCACAGTAGCTCAGCCCGTCAAAGAATTTGACGTGCCGGCGACTGATAAAGGCCGGGATCGTGGGCATCCTCAGCTCCTCGAGGATCCGGGTGTTTTTGGCCCTCTGAAGGCTGGTGCCGCGGACGATTCGCCGAAGGACGGTGTTCTGGAACGTCTGGAGGGCGCGTAGTGTAGTTTCGTACATATGATGCAGCAGTGGAGCACCGTGGAGGAGGGCGGGTCTGATGATAGACTTATAAGTCTGGAGTTTCAGCCGAAGGGATATCTGGGGTGAGGTAAGGAGGTGATGGAGGCGGTATGTCCGCGCCCGGGCCAGCTTTATCCTGCTTCTAACATGCGTCGAAAAGGTGAGGTGCCTGTCGATACTGACGCCAAGGTATACGATGGAGTTGGAGATGGTCTGCTCGATGCCATCCACTGTAAAGCTCTTCGGCAGTTTTTGATATTTGCCGCGCTTACTGAAGGACATCACTATGGCGTCAGTCTTTCTAGAATTCACCTTAATGCTGCATGTCTTCGAAATTATTAGCCAACATGGCAAAGTATTAAAAAGGGACGACGAGAATTTAAAATCTACGGGATTAATTAAGCACAAAATCAT
This sequence comes from Euschistus heros, assembly GCA_003667255.2. Lineage (NCBI taxonomy): Eukaryota > Metazoa > Arthropoda > Insecta > Hemiptera > Pentatomidae > Euschistus > Euschistus heros. The sequence continues at coordinate 184,040 of RCWM02000411.1, read as the reverse complement.
AACCACTAATGATAACCCCATATACACTCGAAATTATCGCTATCCGGAGCAATTTAAAAAACAGATGAATGAAGAAGTTCAAAAATTGTTAAAAAACAAAATAATAAGACCAAGTAAATAGCCGTATAATTCCCCACTTTGGATCGTACCGAAAAAAACCAGACGCGTCGGGACACAAAAAAATTAGAATGGTAATTGACTATAGGAAATTAAATCAAGCAACCGTAAAGGACAAATTTCCCCTACCGAACATTGAGGACTTATTAAATAGATTAAAGGGATCAAAAGTATTTTCCACAATAGACCTAGCGTCGAGATTTCACCAAATGGAGATGGACGAACAATCAATAGCTAAAACCGCGTTCTCTATTGAAAATGGACATTTTGAGTTTTTGCGTATGCCTTTTGGCCTGTGTAATGCACCCCCAACCTTTCAAAGAGCGATGACTATGATGATACAGAATATTCCCAACTCTATGATTTATATTGATGATATAATAGTTTATTCTAAAAATGAAGAGGAACATTTAAAAGATTTAAAAAGAGTATTTAAAGCGCTAAAACAGCATAACTTATCGATACAATTAGATAAAACCGAATTAAACTTTTTAGGCTACATCGTAACCCCAGACGGATTAAAAACGGATGAAAAAAAGATTAAAGCAGTTTTAAATTTCCCCATTCCGCGTAATGAAAAGACGACGAGACAATTCCTTGGCATGACGGGGTACTAACGAAAATTTATTAAAAACTACGCCAAAATTACTAGACCGATTTCAAATTCATTAAAAACTAAAATTTATGGGACAAAATAAATAAAAGAGGCATGTCAAACCCTAACGGAAATGATGAGTAACACACCAATTTTAAATTACCCGGATTGGGAACGGCCATTTATATTAACTACAGATGCCAGTAATAAAGCCATCGGAGCCGTGCTCTCACAAAAAGACGAAAATGAAATAGAACACCCAGTAGCATTCGCGTCCCGAGTATTACAAAATGCGGAATTAAAGTATAGTTCAATAGAAAAAGAATTACTAGCGGTAGTATGGGCAACCCAGCACTTTAAGCCTTATTTATACGGTACAAAATATCTTTTATGCACGGACCATAAACCTTTAACGTGGATTTTCTCAATGAAAAATGGTAACACGCGTATAATGAAGTGGATTTGGAAATTACAGGAATTTGAATTCGACGTTAAACATATTCAGGGAAAAACAAATTACGTGGCCGATGCACTTTCCAGGGGAAGCGACGAATTGAATCATAATAGCGATGTGGAGGAAATGGATGTCGAACAATTATTGAATCAGGTAATAGCGGACAAAAAAAATTCCGAATACGACGCGATAATAGAGGACTTAGAAGTACCGCCGGAAGAAGATTTAGAAACAATCCATTCCCAGGAATCTAGTAATGAACAAGTACGAATTTGTAAACCGGGAAAATGTATAAATTTAGAAAAAAATCAAATAGTTATAAAAAGGGGAAATACAAAAATAAATTTTACCAGACCATTCGGGAAACGCCGATACGAATTAAACATTTATGCAAAATCAGATATCGAATCATTATTAGAACAAATACTCGAACCTAATAAAACTTATGGTATAATTTGTAAATCACCAAATGAAATAACCGAGAATTTGTATGAAGATTATTTTAAGACAATACAACAAATAATAGAAACGCAATATCCATCGGTTAAATTGAAGATATACAAACAAATTGTAAATGACGTCGAAAGTCCTAATGAACAAATAGAAATAATAGATAACTACCATTTAGGCAAAACTAAACATAGGGGTATAAATGAAACGTTTGAAAAACTCAAAAAAGAATATTATTTTCCAGGGATGCAAAATAAAATAGCAGAGTATATTAATAAATGCGAAACTTGTAAAGTTACAAAATATGACCGTAAACCGATTAAGACCAAATTTCAAATTACACCTACACCAGAAAGACCGTTTCAGGAATTAATGATTGATATTTTTAATTTTAACAATGTCATAATTTTCACAGCAGTAGACACATTTTCAAAACATTTATTTGCTCAAACTTTACAATCAAAGAACGCAATTAATATCTGTAACGCGCTGACTAACTATATGACGTACTTTCCCACACCTCTACAAATATCATTAGATCAAGGGACGGAAATGAAAAATAATTTGGTAAAACAGTTTTGTGAAGAAAATAATATTATTTTACATTATACCTCAGCTAGCCACTCAAACTCTTTGGGATTATTGAACAGAGTCCACTCTACCCTAAACGAATTATTAAAAATAATAGGAAAAGAAAAAGAGAAATGTTCAATGCAGCAAAAATTGAGATTAGCAATAATAGCATACCATAACACATTAAACAATAAAATGAAATTAACGCCCAATGAAATTACTTTCGGAACCTCCAGATTAGAATCAGACGAAAATATCGACCTGACAGAACAATACGTATTGAAATATCATAAGGACCAACAACTATTACATAAACTAATTAGATCTAAAATAAATGACGAAAAAGAAACAAGGACTGAAAAATTAAATACAAATAGAGAAGACCCTTTAGATATTCAGAAACAATTAGGAGATACAGAATATTTGAAAAATACCCAAGCAAAAATAAAAAGTAGTGACAAATTTAAAAAAGTAAATGTATTAGTAAAAGACAAAAGACCAATTAAAACTCATATTGACAATATTAAAAGGCCCACTAGGAAAAAAAGAAAAAAGAAACAATCTATTTCGGACGACAATAATGAATCCATCCGCGTAAATATTCCGGATGCCTCGGATAATTATGACTCAAATGATTCAGATAATGATTATGATTAAAACACTTAATTTTTATTTGAACAACATTAAAATGTTTTAAAAATCTTTTATTTTAAATATGATAAATGCAATGGTATTAGGAGTAATGTTTATGTTATATTGAAAGAATTATCTGTATTAAATTGACATTGCTATAGTTATTTTAATAAAATCGGACTTTTGTATTTTGCTGTAAAATATTATATTCCATGTTAAAAATGTAAAAGATCATTCAAATTATTATTTTATTTCACGGTAATATACTGTTTGATTTATTTTGTAATTAATACTTTGAAGTCACTATCATAAATATTAGGATACTATTATTTTGTCTTGAAATATTATTTTGATTGATCATTGAAAAAGTATGTATTTTAATTTGAAATTATTATTAATTGTAATTATTGTAATTATTGTAAAAAAGTATTTGAATTATTATTTTGATTTCAAATGTTATTATTTTAATTGAGTAATTTTGAATCTAAAAGTATTATTTGTAGTAGAAGAAACTAATTCAAAGACTCTTATTTTATTTTTCCTTTTGTTTAAATAATGTATTGTTTAGTATTAAGAAATATCATTTTATCTTTTGTACTTTAGCATGTAAGGAATTTTGTAATGTATAAACATTTTATAGTTTAAGCTTATTGTTAACATTAAGAAATGGACAAGGTTTAATCTTTTTATTTTTCAAGTGTACAGATCCTGACTTAGTAAACAGGAAATTCAAAGTCCAATCCTTTTGTTTTTGACAGTTGTATGAAATCCTATTCTAGCGTTAAACGTACAAGGTTTAATCTTTTTATTTTTCAAGTGAACAAATCCTGACTTAGTAAACAGGAAATTCGAAGTCTAATCCTTTTGTTTATAGGAAATTGATAATTGTATTTCAGTACAGAGTTTAATCTTTTTGTTTTTAAATGTTCAAATTCTAATTTAGTAAACAAGGTCTAATCCCTCTATACTTGTATAAACTTAGAGAATAAGGTCCAATCCCCTTTGTTCATAGAATGTTATGACTTAGTGTAAAAGGTACTAAGAAGGGTATAAGGTTCAAACCTTTTATTTTTGTATAGAATCTAACCTATTTACACTAAGATATTTGTTCCATCGGAGACCTCGGAACTTGGGGGGGGGGAGAAGTTATGGTATTAGGGATAATAAACAAATGTACGATATCCCCCCTCCTAGATAACTGTATAAAAGGCCACCTCCACCTGGCCTCGGTGACACTCTGCTACAGTCACACGTAGGACTCACAGATGTTCAACACGAAGTTTTGTACTAGGCTATAAATTGTGCTTTTGCTTGATATAATGTATGTAATTCTCAATAAAATCTCTTTTTAAAAACTCAGTCCCGCGAACCTTTTATTTAGCTATATATACACACACACACACACACACAAAACATTAAATTGTACTCAAAGTACATCGATGCTTTGGACCAAGCACATTTTAGGTCCACTGCCCCTATCCCCCTCCCTCCCCCCTCCTAACCCCTCCCTCTCCCCTCCTATCCCTATCATTCCTGCCCCCACCCCTCCTCTTCCTACTAATCCAGTACGAGTTACTCGAAGTCAAAGTAGAAATGTAGTGCCGTCACAACCAGAGCCCGGCACCTCTTCGATTTCAACATCTACTGAACCTAGAGATGAAATAACCTCTGTTCATGTAGACGATTCGCCTATGTCTATTGATGACACGGGTCAAATATTCGAAGAACGAGAGTTCACTAGAGTAAAACTCACAAAAAACATATTAAAAAAGAAAAAACTAAAAGATATTTCTAAAACCGCTCTCTCTAGAATGATAACCCGCAACAGGATAAACAATAATATTGTATTAATTAAAAGCTATACATCAGTTACTCAATTAATAAATATATATATAACAAAAATATATCTATTAAATTAAAAAAAATAGCTGCTTTATAACATTTCAAATGTATAATATCCCAAACGTCATTGCTATTGAAGTTAATAACAATAACAATAATAAGATCTCTGCTTGCGGATATCTTAACATCTGTTTACTATTGCCTTCATTTATCACCATAAACATTACGAATCATTAACACCAGCCTTTTTAAACTCTATTCACTTACCACTATTTTCGTCCTATGAATATATTTTCTACCATGTAATATATACTGAATACATTTATAATATTTATATCATAGTATGTATGCTTGACTTCTCTTTTTTTCTCACTAAATATATTTTATTTATTTATAACATACCGCCGCCCCCGTATTACAAACATATTCTCATAAACTTATGAAATACCATTGTCATTGTCCCATATATTACCCCTTATTACCTATCCCTTCTTCTCGCTTTAAATATTTTATCTATTTATACTCCTCTAAATTGCATCGTATATTCATACTTATTTATTTATATTTTTTCGTTTGTTTATATATACTTACCATTGGCCCCGAATCAAGGACAAGCTTTGTATTACTTTTCTCTTTATCTTGTAATAAATATTTCATGTACTTATATTCCTCTAAATTTTACAATATTTATAATATTGTACTTACTTATTTATATTTACTCATCACACACACACACACACAGGCGTCCTCACCGCTGTTCACAAAGAACTACCATTCAGAACTTCTCGATACTCACTCTGAACTTCAGGCAGTCATCATCAAAGTTAACCTTACATTTCCCATTACAATATGTAATATATATCTGCCTCCAACTGAACCTATAAACGAACCGGCTATCATCCGACTCATTAATTTCTTAGAATCGCCCTATATCGTTATTGGCGATCTCAACGGGCTCCATCAAACCTGGTCTCCTTCACCGACCAATACCAGAGGCAACATCATAAGAAGAATTATTGATACATGTGACTCAATTCTCCTAAATACAGGAAAAAGCCACATATATCAGCCCGGCTTACGGCAGCTTCTCTGCAATAGATCTCGCGATAAGCTCACCCAACCTAGCGACGCTTTATTCATGGGACATTATCAAACAACCAATACGGCAGTGACCATTTTCCAACAAGTGGATCATTGAAAAAGCTGATTGGAAATCTTTTCGAGTAAACTGCTGCTTCCTATTAATAATCTGCAAAATGATACAGGTATGGTACATGCATTCACTTCGCATTAAAAACAAGCGGGCTACCTAGGAAAAATTACACCCCATGGTTCGACGCTGAATGCCGCCAAGCCGTAAAGAAAAGAACTCTGCACTGAGAGGTTTTCAAACAAATCCGACCTGTGCCAGGATTTAAACTAAAAAAAAAGCAATTGGATAACCTATGTGGGGGGTCCATCAATATAAATACTCCTATAGAGATGTTTGGCAAAAAATACGCAGTATCGGGCTCAAAATTCATGGAAGTCCCAATACTAAAACATCAAACCCATATAATAAAACCGACCCGCAACAACTTTCAGAGACCACTTTTTCTGAAATCTCTGGCTCTTTTCCTGACCCCTTTGAAGAAAACAAATTTAACTCAATAAACTTTCCTTTAAAAAAAAAACTGCCGAATGAAAACCACCTTCTAATGAATTACAATAGCCCAATAACCTTCTTTGAACTCAACTCTGCACATAACCTAAACCCAGGAAAAGACAAACTAAATCACAGGCCAATAGCTCTTTCAAACTGCCTAAACTACTGGAAAAAATAATTAACAAACGCCTTCTGTGGGTCCTGGATTCCTGAGAATGTGGTTTCAGAAAAGAGATCCACCATTGACCACCTCATTTCATTGGAAGCTGAAGTTCTAAAAAACATTTATTGAAAAAAGGAAGCCATTGGAATGACCTTATGACACTATCAAATGAAGAAGCCAGAGTTTGAATGGGGCTACGGGGAAAACTGTTCATTATAGCAATAGATCCATACGTCCGAATTGGCAGAACACTGTCGAAGTAGAAAATGTATATTCAATGGTATTCAAGGCAGTGTATTAAGTTGCGTACTTTTTGCCATAGGAATTAACAGTCAACTCCCAGATCCCTCCAATAGTTAAATCGTTATTGTTGACGACCTTCAATTCCCCACCGTCTCCAAAATACGTTAACAAGCTAAATATATGGGCCAATACAAATAACTTGAAGTTTTCAAACTAACAAAACTAATTTCATATTATTCTCCAGAAAGAGATACATATATATATATATATATATATATATATATATATATATATATATATATGTGTTTAAATAATTTATATATATTCTTCAGAAGAAAATTATTAGGTTGGTTGCCTTAAATAGATAATTGAATTGATACAAAATAACACCGTATTAAATTATCATTGAGAGAGAAAATCTCCATGTTCCCCAGAGCTTGTAATAAATGTGTTCCTAAGCTTTTCGAAACACGGAAAATAAATTCCCCTCGTAGAGGCTAGGCGGAGAACTCATTTCCTCTGAATTTAATTATTTAAGTGAGTTTCCGAAGGAATAAAAAAAGATCTCTATTGCAATATATTGTTTATTGTAGATAAATAAACTATTTCTTTTAAAAAATAACAATAACAGTAGGCCTCGAATTTTCAAGGAATGTTTATAAATTTATTTAATTATTAAAGTCATTCATTAATGTAAAGCCGGCTCCACACATTCGTGTTATGTCATAACACGCAACACGAAACAGACATTCTCGTCAAACATTGGCGAATGTGTCGATGGGCACTCGGCTCGTGTTATGTGTTATCAAGTTGTTTCTGCTCGTGTTATGGGTGTATCGCTATAGGAGACGGTTTTTAACACACATCAAAGAAAATTTGTTTTCCATAACACAAGCCGAAACAGAGACAACCGCTTATTCACAAATTCGCTTAGCAACAGGGAATAATCGTGAAGCCCAGTTAATCATTATTATCAATAATAACTGTTTTAAAATGAAAAACTTTTAATTTGATAATAAATAACGTTAAGTAAGCACGTATTAATTTAAAAAATATATAATTTAAATCGGTAACTAATTTCATACATTTTGAATTGAACTGGACTATATTAGGTATATTTTGATAGTATAATTTGTAATAGGAAACTACGTTGTTTTAGTCAAGAAGAGATTTTCGTAGCTTATCTTCACTTCTGCTCTTATTTCAGTCTTAAAGTAGATAGATCATGGCGTAAATAAAGCTTACGCAAACTTTATTAACACATGAGACATGTGATAAAGAAATAATAAGAGCTGACTGCCAGGAGATTAAGTAGCCTCGCATTAAAAAAAAATTATTTGAGGGACTAAAGAGTCCTGAAACATAGGCAAAATAAAATTTAAGACATAAGAAAGGGGGAAGACCGGAGGATAAAACTCAATAACATAAAACATAAAACTCTACTAAATAGGGAAAAACAATGCTCGTCAAAGATTGGCGAATGTGTGGATGGGCACTCGGCTCGTGTTATGTGTTATCCTAAACAGGGAAAAACTATAGATCATAGCCCAGTCGATTTATACATCGAAGGATATCAGCCTAAAATACATGTTTTTAAATACAACAATAGATACTTGTACATGTTTTTAAATTGAAAAAGAAGCCGGTAGATTCCTGCCAATTCTCTCACGCACGTTAGGTATAAATGAAAAACGAAAATAGTGCTAAAATTCCGCGGTTTACCGAGTACTAAGAACATCCCACCTGGTTTTGAAGTTTGAAAACTTGGATTTTAACTATCCTTAAGGGTCCCAAAAACATATTAAAAAATGGTAGATACATGTGTTTTTACGTACTTGGCTTGTTTTAGTAGGTATTGATCTATTTTTATGACATAACTGAGAACTGTTTCGTGTTATGTGTTATGCCATAACAGAGAACTGTTTATTCGTTGTTTCGTGTTGCGTGTTATGACACAACACTAATGTTTGGAGCCGGCTTTATGTGAATGATTATTCAACAAATTTGATATTACGTTACATCATTTTAGTTATTATCTAAACTGTATTCATTCCAAAGTTCGTTCCGTTCCTATCCAAGCCTTACTTCGAGATAAGTATTTTTTTTCCAAGCCCCTATTGGATACAATTCTTGTGTTTAAGGGTTGGAAATTTCTGATGTTTGGCCTTTTTCTGTACTGGGTACATTGTAAGGCTTGCGGAAAGTTTATTTTTTCTTGGGGTGAGGGTTAGGTTTCTGAGTTTATGTGTAGGTGATGGAGCTCTCCTAAATCTTGTAGTGGTGGGACTTAAAAACTAAGCTATATACATTTATCAAAACTAAAGAAGAAAATGTCCTTATCGTCACATTTCTGTTGCCAACGGATCGGAGGTGGTGCTGGTGTCAATGTTCTGAACAGAGGGTTTGTCAGAAACTGAAGTGAGTCCAGGAACTTAACATTATTCGGCGTTGGATGAATTCCGGGACTGTCGGAAGGTCGAAAATCTCGTGGAGGTCTTCAGATAAGTATGGCTAGGATATCCATATAAATAGGTTCCTGGCAGCGATATAACCTCGTACTATTTCATGTTATATATTTAAACACAATATCAAATAAATCCAATTTGAATTTTAACAAAATAGAGAACGTTATATCAAAGCTTGGTGTCGAGTCAGCTTTAGCCATTTTGCAAAACTTGTTGGAAAATCCAAATGTGAATAGTAATTTGGCATTAATTTTTATAATTGCGCTTCACATCGCTTTCACTATCATGCATAGAACGTCTTTTATATTGAAAAACATACGAATTGTCAATGAAGCTTATTGAATATTCTTAATTCAATTATTCTTAGTAAACAAAATAATTACTCTATTGTTATGGTAAACAAGTGAAAATTTATAGGTTTTTAGCACAAAAAGAATAAAAAATTCGTATTGATCAAAGCTGGAGAAAATTATTTGCATTCAAATCAGATTACTTGCCAATAAATATTAATTTATTAGTTTACTTTTATAAAAAAACAATAGTCGTAAAGGTGATTAAAAACAACTTAATTTGACTTTTTTACTACTGACAACTGATTTGAAAAACGAGCATCAGATTTTTATTGCTTATATATTTGTTGACATTTTTAGACAAATCGGTATAAGTAATCCCTTTGTTAAACGCAATATATTTTTGATGTTTTTTTCTTATTTTACTTAAATATTCTGTTATTCAGTTTCAATTTCTGAAAACGAGTCCTCTTAGTATATAAATTTCGGTTGCCACTCCACCGTTATTGCTACATGAAATAAAAAGCTATAACGGTAGGTCATTTTCATTTTTAATATGACTATAACATAATATTACTGATAATAAAAGAAATTTTATATTACTGACACTCAGAATTTTACACCCTATATTAAAAAAAAAAAAATCTCTTTTAATTAATATTCTAATTTTCTTTTCATCTTTTTATTAATTTTTCCATCTTTATAGAATGTGTAGGGAATGAATAAAGTAACATAAAAGATGATAGATCACTAAGTGTCTTTGTGAGGAACCTTCATCCAACAACACCCACTGAAGTTATTAAAGGAGAATTAACAGCGATGGGCTATAAAGTTCGGCAGGTAAACAATGTTCTGAAAGACAACAGGCACATCCTGGAGCTAGAGGCAAAACTCCATTGCCTTTATTTTTTGTGGATCTTGATCCAACACCTGTGGTAGAACAGATTTATGAGGCCTCGTATAACTATTATACAAGAGTAAAAGTAGAAAAACCTTACCCCAAATGTGACATCGTTCAGTGTTACAACTGCCAGGCGTACGGCCATACCAAAAACTTATTGCCACTACATACCGAGATGCGTAAAATAGGGGCAAATTCATAAATCCAACGAAACAACACAGACCAGAGGAAGACAGCCCTCAAAAATTGCCACCTCATCTGTATCTTTTGTATTAATGCTGGGCGGAAAAAGATGTCAGAAAGAAAATAGGGCCATGCCGCATCCTTTCCAACAGCCACAATTGTATGACCCACAACCTCAGCAACCACTGCCTCAATCACAATTTTAACAGACCATTCAACATACCTCAGCACCATTAATCCAATCTAATCCACGCATCCTTCATCAGATCCCCCATATTGCTCCTCCCCCAACTACCTTAGATCTCAAATCCTTATTTAATTCCTTCCTATCACAGTGTCATCTCGTATATCCCCACTTACATCACTCCTTTCAAATCCCTCTTCCAATTTCCCTTAAAAAAAATCCTTAGATGCCTTCCACAAAACCCTTATCCATTCTCCTTTGGAATGAGAACGGTATTCGAAAACTCATTGAATGAACTAACATCCTTACCACAAAAAAATCTATGTACTACATCACAGAAACTAGACTGCCTTCTAAACAACATCTCAACATATTACAGTGCCACACCTATCGTACAGACTACCCAGATGGAAGAGCTCATGCTTGAACTACTGTCATCGTCCATCAATCCCTCTCTCGCTACCAACTTACTTTAACTGTAAATGAATTCCTACAATCCACAGCAGTCGTAATCAAGACCTTCTCCTATCCCTTCACAATAGCAACGGCGCATTGTCCCCCTAATAAACCAATCTCCATTTCCCATTCAACACCTTCTTCAACTCCTTAGGTCTTCGATATCACTTGGTTGCAGACTTAAATGTAACCACCAACAATGAGCTTCAAGGACTACTAACTCTAGTGGGAGTGCATTATGGCTGACGGATCCAAACCGAAACCCCAACCTTTTAGATTTCTACATTCATTCGGGCTTAGGACCTCTCCATTATTCTATTGAACGTCCGGATAAACGTTCCTCATTTATTCCTCCCACGGGATGATAAAACCACCACAATTTGCACTAAATGCCAACTGATTTACCACAATAAGTGCTGTGGTATTTCAGAACAAGAAATGCAGCATAAAAAGAAAAATTGGCTCTGTGCGTCGTGCCTTAACACAGATAAAACTGTAAAGGGACGAAATATGGAAGAAAATATTACGGCGATTTTATCTGAGATTGGGAAAATGACAGAGGACATAAAACAAATTAAAAACACCGTAGATAAGCAGGCCGACATATCTTTTGAAACCTCTGAGAGGCTTAAATCGATGGAGGATCGAACTAAAAAATATGAGGAGCTTATAGAAAAAATTCTACTAGATAATAAAAATTTAAAGTCCAAAGTTCAAACCCTCGAGGCCAAAATCAACCAGATTGAGCAGAATCAGCTGGTAAATTCTTTAGAAATTAGAGGAATTCCTCTGAAATCTGGGGAAACGACAGACGGAATTGTTTGCTCGGTCGGGGCGGCACTGGGCATAAAACTAAGTGTCGAGGATCTGGATATGGTTGTGAGGAGGAGGCAGAGAAGGGAAGATGCACGCCCCCCGCCGATCGTCGTGCGTTTTGTACGACACTCGATCCGAGACGAGTTAATCCGTCTTCGGAAAGTGAAAAGGGACTTTACCACCAGACACCTCGGATGGGACAGTGACGATAAAATCTATATCGGGGAAGAGATGACTCCGGCCAGCAGGCAGCTTTACTGGCTAGCTAGGCAGGTGAGGGCTGCAGGCAAGGTGAAGTACGTCTGGTTCGCCCGAGGAAGGGTCAGGTACCGCCGTGATGATGGTCAGCCTGTCGTGATTGTTAACAAACCGGAGGATTTGGAAATTTTTAAATGAGAGAAAGGAAACAGTTTCCTGCTCTTATTTTCATTCATTACTTATTTTCATTTATTTAGTTTTCTTTACTTTTTTATGTTTGTATTTCACTTTTATATTTCATTTTTATCTTTCTATATATCACAGAATTTCAAGAGCTGTCCAAAAACATTATCTTCTCTGTCTTTATACATTATATTTCATTTTAAAATTTCTAAGTCCGTCTTCAATAACTTATATATATTTTTAATTATTGTTTGTTCATTTTCTATAAAACTAAAGGAATTTACTCTTTTTCGATTTCCTACGATTTTCTTTTTTATACCATTTTTCATTTGTATTTGTATTTTACATATTTTACATATTTCTGTGAATTTGTATTTATATTTGTTCTTTATTTGTCTTTATCTATCTATTGTTTCGCTATCTATCAAATTTAGTAATCAAATTGTACCTTTTTCCTTAATTAGCGTCCTAAGTCAGTATCACAAACCCTTCTACAAAAACTATTTCTTCTTTCTCTTCCTATGAATAACATCCTTTTAACCTGTCATGTTAACTCTCAATCTCTCCTAGCACATTATGATGAATTCCTTTTCCACTTTCTACACAATTTCTACCATATTATTGCCATCTCGGAAACCTGGCTCAAACCGAGTGTTCCCTCTTCCTCTGTAAATGTTCCTAATTATACTCTCGTCCGTCATGACCGTGTGGACCGAAATGGGGGAGGCGTTGGTCTATGCGTTCATGATAGCATGAGAGTTAAAATCCTTCAAAAATCCCCCTCTTCCGAAACTCCTCATATAGAATACATATTCACCGAAATCACCTTTGAATCTTCCTCTCTTCTTTACGCTGTAGCCTACCGCCCTCCTCAAGTCAAATATGATCCTACCTTTGAAACGTCCCTTCTCACCCATATTCCCCAATATAATAACATTATAATAACAGGAGACCTTAATACTAATCTCCTCACCAATTCCTCTGATAAAACATACCTAATTGACCTAATTTATTCCCTTGATCTATTTATTGTACCATTCCAACCAACCCATCATACCCAGTTTTCTGACACTCTCCTAGACCTATTTATTATAGATTCTCCTAAAAAACTACTTACATACTCCCAACATCCCGTACCGTTTCCCTCCCCCCATGACCTCATTCAAATATCGTACAATATCCTCACTCCCATCCCCATTCCTAAGCAGATCTCCTGGCGTAATCTCGAATCATTATCTCCGGAAAGTATAAATCCTCTTCTTGATAACCTCTCACATTCTATTGAACCTATCTTCTCTTCCTATTCCGTTGATGAGATGGTGGAATGCCTCTCATCAAATCTCCTTTCACTCCTCAATCACTTAGCTCCTCTTAAAACATCCATATTCCGGCGTCCCCCAGCTCCTTGGATTACCCCAGCAATTAAAGAAATTATGAAAAGAAGAGATGCTGCCAGAAGACGTTTCAGGCGCACTCGGATACCTGAGGATTATTCTATTTTCAAGCACCTTCGAAATCTCGCTCAATCTACTCTCCGCCGTGCCAAGGCACAATATTTTCATAATATCCTATCCCTGGCCCCGGATCCAAAGTCCAAGTGGAGAATCCTTAGGAAATTCTCTATTACCAGCTCCTCTTCTTGTTCCAATTTCCCAGTCACTCCCGACGACCTAAATTATTTCTTTTCAAATCCTTTTCCTGATAAACTTCAAACCATTTCTTTACCAATGTCACACTTTACTCCTCAAGCTGCATTTAATCCCGACAACTTCTATTTCCCTCACATTCTTCCCAATGACCTTATCACTTCCAGTCTCAAATCCCGAACTAATGACTGCGGTGCCGATCAAATCCCGATAAAAATAATCAAACTCTGTCTTCCAGCTATTCTTCCGGCCCTTCTTCACATATATAATTGTTCCTTACAAAACTCCATTTTTCCTATAGCCTGGAGAAAGGCCTTTAAATAAAATCCCTTCCTTTAAATAAAAGCCGTTAAATAAAAGCCTTTAAATAAGGCCTTTAAATAAAAGCCGTTAAATAAAATCCCTTCTCCATCCAACGCATCAGACTTTAGGCCTATTTCCATCCTCTCAAATTTATCAAAGCCACTCGAAAGATTGGTCAATGCCCAAATTACCTCCTTCCTAGAGCATAATAACCTCCTTAATCCGTTCCAATCAGGTTTCCGTTCCGGTTATTCCACTCAGTCAGCTTTGTTGAAAATCACACAGGACCTTTATTACTCCATGGATCAACAACAAATTACGATCCTTGTCATGTTTGATTTCTCAAAAGCTTTCGATTGTGTTGACCATTCAATTCTCCTATCTAAACTTCAAAAAATTTCTCCCTATCTAATAGTGCCCTAAATTGGTTCCACTCCTTCTTATCTCATCGTTCCCAGTCAGTCATCATACCCAACAGTCCTCCTTCATCTTCCCTACCTTTAACCCAAGGTGTTCCACAAGGATCCTCCCTGTCACCAACCCTATTTTCTATCTACATCAATGACTTACCCAGCTTTATCCACAATTCCAATTATCACCTATATGCAGACGACCTTCAAATCTACCTATCTTTCCATCCTTCAGATATGCTCGAGGCATCTCGTAAACTTCAGGAAGACATTGATAACATCAACCGTTGGGCAGTAAAGAATAAGTTATATCTGAATCCAAAGAAAACTAAGGCTATCCTCATCGGTTCAAAACCCATCCTCCATACCCTTCCTTACTACCCATTGCTTTACCTTAATAACCTTCCTATTCAGTTCCAAAACTCCATTAAAAATTTAGGAGTTACCTTTGACCATCACCTTTCTTGGAATAACCATATCGCCCAAATTTCCAAAAAATCCATCATAATCCTTAAACAACTGTATAGATCCCGAGATTTCTTTTCCCAGAGTACCCGTCAACTTTTAGTGTCCTCTCTTGTTTTCCCTTGCTTTGATTACTGTTGTATGGTTTATGGGGGACTGTCTGGGGGTCTCGAGATGAGGCTGAGGAGACTGATGAACTGTTTCATTAGGTTTATCTTCGGGATCCCTAGGCGGTCACACGTTACTTGCCGATACTCTGAGCTTGGGTGGCTATTTCCTAAATTTCGACGGCAATACTTTCTGGGTACCTTCATATACCAATGCCTAAAAACCCAAAACCCTTCCTATATCCTTGATTTATTAACTCTGCGTTCTTCTATCCACCACCTAAACACTAGATCCCAACCTTTTAACCTATATATACCCTCACATAAAACCGCTTCCTTTGACAAATCCTTCATCATTCGTGCTACCTCCTTCTGGAATTCCTTACCCACTTCTATTCGTAAAGCAGCTTCCATAACCTCCTTTAAAAATAACCTATTCCAGTACCTTTTAGACAATCAATCTTCCGCAAAGATGTCAATAATCAAATGAATACTTATACTTATATCAATTTAATTTTTTTTTTTCCTGTAAAAAATGTGTGCTTTAATTACTGGAACATCTAATTTGTAAATAATTGGCCAGACAATTGTACTCTTAATTGTGCATTATTTTTATTCTTAGGGGACAGTAAGTCCCAGAATAAAGTTTATTTTTCATTTTCATTTTTTTTCATTTCATTTTCCTCCTATCACAGTCCTTTAATTATAACCGTTTCCGTCACTCCGATTCCAAAACTTCCTCCCTCATCGTTTATAAGAAGACCAGTAGAATGATCTCCTCTTACTCGTCAAATAATATCCGACACCATAGACCTCAGAGTATCCCTAAAAAACCCTTAAGACCTAGACTATGCTACAAATTTCTTTACCAACACAATCCAACAAACAGCTGCTTCCTCTCCTTGTCCTTCTCCCAAAACTCGAAAGGAAAATCCCTTACCCCAAGATATTCTAAACCTAATCCGATCCAAACGCCATTACAGAGCCATATGGCAAAAACTGACTATTGGAAATATTATAATTTCCTTCCTTTTTCTAGCGTCCCTTTATCATATAGACCTATAGGCCTTCTCCCAAAAAACTTTGAAATACTCTTTTTCAAACGCCTCCTACCCATCCTTGAGTCCCAAAATATTCCCTCACATTAGTTTGGATTCCGTTCTAGCCACTCCACTGTTCAACAAGGTCTCCGAGTTGTTGACTACTTTTCTTCCGCTCCTGAAAGGAACAGTATTGCTCCGGCGCATTTCTAGACATTGAGAAGCTTTTGACCGAGTAGGCCGGTTTGCTTTGCAAGCTCAAAATCCATCTACCACAATCCCTCTTCCTAGTTATTCGATCCTACCTCTCTAATTGTTCCTTCGACTTCGCTGCGGAATGGAATACTCTAACTGCTGCTCAGTCGAGGCAGGTGTTACACATGGCAGCGTTCTTAGTCCAGCCCTATTTATCCTCAACACTGCTGATATCCCTATTACTTCTAAAACCTTTCTAGCAACAGTTGCTGATGACATAGCTGTCCTATCATCCCACCTTGATCCTGAAATGGCTTCCCATCATCTCCAAAGTCACTTGGCACAAATAGAGGATTGGTACAACAACTGAAGGATAAAAGTGAACGAATCAATATGCACTCATTTAACTTTTACTGTCCGACGCACATCCTGCCCTCCTGTGTATATCATCATATTTTATTACCATATCATCATATTTTATTACCCACAGCTGACACAGTACGGTGTCTTAATTAAAAGACAAGAACTTAACAGACGCTTCAGCCAATTGTATAGACTTCTAAATAGAACATCTCACCTTTCCATTGAAAACTAACTCATATACGAAACCATCATCAAACCTATTTGGATCTATGGACTTGATCTGTGGGGGAAAGCGAAACAATCAAATAATAAAGGCATTCAATCCTTCTGATCTAAAGTCCTTCGTACTATTGTAAATGCTCCATATTATATCCTGTATAAAATGTGCAAACTCGTGCAGTCACCCCCAAAATGTGTAATTTCGAGCAATTCCGTGCAACTGCACACGAATTCGGCCTTTAGTTATGAGTTTATTTTCTTCTACTTTTGCTGAGAAAATTGTTTAATGGTTTATGATTTGTGTTTTTCGTTTGTTTTTTTTTATCATGAAAATAGTTTTAAGTAGGTCATTCATCAATATCATGATCCATAAGTTAAAATTGTAATACATGTTTGAAACATTTATATAATTTTGGTGGATAACAGGTCTGCCCTGCCAGTGAGGAAAGCAGTAACTCAAAAATGTTGAGACAATGATTCGTTGCTATCTGCTTGGATTCCTTGTTGTTAACTATACTATAATTTTCAATCCGATGTTCCGAAGAAGATAAGTAAAAAGAGTAATTACTGCTTTTATACAGAGTATAGAATCGAAAATTTCACAAGGAATCTTACTATACTAAGTCATCTAACAATTTTTAAGTCACTGTTTTTTTTTACTTAGCAAAGCAGAGGTAGCATTTTAGTAATTTCATTTCTATTTTTTTTTTTTTTTACTTATAGTCATTAATTTATAATTTATAGATGTAATTTATAAACATAAATATTGTGGAGTAATACTCACTGGTAGCACTATACTATAATAAAAAGGTTATACACAAGAGGGTCTCTTGGCCATCTTCTTTTCAAACGCTTGGGAGGATAGAAACTTATTAGAAACATTTGTATTGAATTACATATTAGAAATACGTTTGCAACCAATATTATACATTTCTTTATGAATTTCCTTTAAGAAACATTGGATAATTTTATTATTTCAAATGTTCATAAATCTCTAATCATGTTTTAAATCTCTGGCGAGTTCGAGTTTCAGGTCAAGGGGATCCAAGCGCTGAGCTCTGCTCTAAGGCCTAGTGCTCTTCTTTGTTCAAACACTTGGCACGAAGAAAATGGAAATCGCATTGATTATAAATCTATTATGCAGAAACTAATTTGAATCTCATCGATTGCATAACTTATTAATTTAGAATAAAAGAGTCCTATAGTTCGATTAGACCGTAGAAACGTAACGATTTTTCTTTCTATACACCTTTGAAATTCCGTAATTCAAGAGAAATACAAAACTAAATAGGGTACCGCACATCTTTTGGCAATTGCTGCAAAATGTTTTACCTAAATAAAAGAATGCTTTTAAATAGGCTTTCAATGGGACATTATATATGTATATATATATATATATATATATATATATATATATATATATATATATATATATATATATATATATATATATATATATATATATATATATATATATATATATATATATATATGGGACTACCTTTTATGGGACTACCTCGGAAGTATGCCCTACCGATCTAAAAAAGAATCATCAAAATTGATTCAGAATTGACGGAGTAATCGCGTAACAAAAAAAAAATTATAAAAAATACAGATGAGTTAAGAACCTCCATCAATTCTTAATCAATTTTGATGATTCTTTTTTAGGCCATTAGGGCAAACTTCAGAGGTAGTCCCATCAAAAATATTTTTGAAATTAATGCAGCACTTTTTAAGAAAAATCAAAAAAACAGTAATGAAAAATCACTGTTATATGACCTTACATTTTAAACATATTTATAATTATGAAGCAATTTCAATTATCAATTTTAATTATACAGACTCTCGATCGATGTGTCAAACTTCGATAAGTCGAACAAAATCTATGTACTAATTGTAAGTACATTACTCGTAAATTTCACTTCAATAAATCTATTTCAGGCAAAGTAAGTTGAACTGGAAATAGGGGTCAAAAGACGGAAAAAAATTACACTCACCACTAAAAAGTGAAAAATAAAAATAATTTTTAGAAAAAAAACAAAACCGACTTCAAGATTAAACCTACATATATAGAACTAAAAAGTAAAAAATAATATTTTAGTTGCTTCGAAACAAAGAGAATTAAATGACAATCAACGAAATTATCGATACTTATATAACTATTCACAACTAATGATCAGTTATTTTTGGAGTCGGTGCCAGCTAAGGAGGGCACTTCAATCCTGCATTTGCTACAAACTTTTGAATGGCACGAGGAAGCGGTGTGGCGGTGATGAAATAGTGAGCAATCTTTACAATTACGTATTCTTTTTTCTTTTTTTCGGATTCTGTTTGTTTTTTTTTTGGCACCGACTCCAAAAATAACTTATCATTAATTGTGAATAGTTATATAAGTATCGATAATTTCGTTGATTGTCATTTAATTCTCTTTGTTTCAAAGCGACTAAAATATTATTTTTTACTTTTTAGTTCTATATATGTAGGTTTAATCTTGAAGTCGGTTTTGTTTTTTTTTCTAAAAATTATTTTTTTGTTTTTTAATTTTTATTATTATTTCATTTTAAGATGATTATTAGTTTTTTCTTATCTTTTATTACTATTAACTGAGTGTTTGAGTATTTGTATACATGATATGAATGAATATCATTATCTCTGTTACCTATTGCCCTTCACTGTGGCAGATTGCACAACTGTTCAAATAAAAGTTTTCAAATGAAAATTTCCCATTCCAGATTCATATTTATCTAACCTATTTTTGCGAACTGTTTACTATAAACATCAAAACTACTAACAGTTTTAAAACGAAGTTCAGAGACGGACTGATGTACACCGTTACAGGGAACTAAAAATGTATAAACATCACAAGGGGTGACTCACAAGGTACTTTTTTTAAGGATAAAAATGGGCTATGTTAAAACAATATATTATATCCTTTATTAAAAGTTTTTATAACATAGCTTTATATATATATATATATATATATATATATTTTTATGGCTTTTCAGAAGGATAAAGCGTTAAAGTTTTAAAAATGTGGTTAAAGTTTTAAAAAGTGGTTTAGTTGTTTAGGCTTGCTACCTTGCAGTGAAATAGGTCACCTTACGTAGTTCTTGTGATGTGTGGAGTATGCCATTTTTAGTTCCCTGTAACGGTGTAAGTCGATCAGTCCGTCTCTGAACTTCGTTTTAAAACTGTTGGAGTAGTTTTGATGTTTATAGTAAACAGTTCGCAAAAATGGGAGGTTAGATAAATGAGAACTGGTTTTGAATTTCTGGAATGGGAAATTTTCATTTGAAAACTTTTATTTGAACAGTTGTGCAATCTGCCACAGTGAAGGGCAATAGGTAACAGAGATAATGATGTATTCATTCATATCATGTATACAAATACTCAAACACTCAGTTAATAGTAATAAAAGATAAAGAAAAAACTAATAATCATCTTAAAAGTAAAACTAATAATTATGTTGCAATCATAAAAAATAAAATGAAATAATAATAAAAATTAAAAAACAAAAAATAATTTTTAGAAAAAAAACAAAACCGACTTCAAGATTAAACCTACATATATAGAACTAAAAAGTAAAAAATAATATTTTAGTTGCTTTGAAACAAAGAGAATTAAATGACAATCAACGAAATTATCGATACTTATATAACTATTCACAATTAATGATAAGTTATTTTTGGAGTCGGTGCCAAAAAAAAACAAACAGAATCCGAAAAAAAAGAAAAAAGAATAGGTAATTGTAAAGATTGCTCACTATTTCATCACCGCCACACCGCTTCCTCGTGCCATTCAAAAGTTTGTAGCAAATGCAGGATTGAAGTGCCCTCCTTAGCTGGCACCGACTCCAAAAATAACTGATCATTAATTGTGAATAGTTATATAAGTATCGATAATTTCGTTGATTGTCATTTAATTCTCTTTGTTTCGAAGCAACTAAAATATTATTTTTTACTTTTTAGTTCTATATATGTAGGTTTAATCTTGAAGTCGGTTTTGTTTTTTTTTCTAAAAATTATTTTTATTTTTCACTTTTTAGTGGTGAGTGTATTTTTTTCCGTCTTTTGACCCCTATTTCCAGTTCAACTTACTTTGCCTGAAATAGATTTATTGAAGTGAAATTTACGAGTAATGTACTTACAATTAGTACATAGATTTTGTTCGACTTATCGAAGTTTGACACATCGATCGAGAGTCTGTATAATTAAAATTGATAATTGAAATTGCTTCATAATTATAAATATGTTTAAAATGTAAGGTCATATAACAGTGATTTTCATTACTGTTTTTTTGATTTTTCTTAAAAAGTGCTGCATTAATTTCAAAATATTTTTGATGGGACTACCTCTGAAGTTTGCCCTAATGGCCTAAAAAAGAATCATCAAAATTGATTAAGAATTGATGGAGGTTCTTAACTCATCTGTATTTTTTATAATTTTTTTTTGTTACGCGATTACTCCGTCAATTCTGAATCAATTTTGATGATTCTTTTTTAGATCGGTAGGGCATACTTCCGAGGTAGTCCCATAAAAAATATTTTGAAATCAATGCAGCACTTTTTAAGAAAAATAAAAAAGAAGTTAATAAGGGCATACTTCCGAGGTGATTTTTTAAACTGTTTTTTTTTTTAAACTGATTTTTCCTTATAAGTGCTGCGTTGATTTCAAAATAATTTTAATGGGACCACCTCTGAAGTATGCCCTACCGATCTAAAAAAGAATCATCAAAATTGCTTCAGAATTGACGGAGTAATCGCGTAACATACACACACAAAAAAAAAAAAAAAAAATACAGACGAGTTGAGAACCTCCTCTTTTTTGAAGTCGGTTGAAAATCACAATTCATACTATATGTACAATACAGACACAGCCCAGGGAACCCCGGAATCGAGCCTGTTCCCTAGGGTAAATCACTAGTTATGGTTACCTCACCAGTTATGGGCAGGTTTTTATGTTTTTAACAAAAATAAGCCTTTTCTTGTTTTCTTTGTTAGATCCTTTTAAGAGACGTTTCACGGAAGGGCTTATGACTCACTTGCTAATGAATCCTTCTCTCACATCCATTTCCGTTTGGCTTAGTTAATGTTTTCCCGAATTAGTGTTGTGCAATAGCTCCTGTGTGTCGTAGGTGTGATTTGGCAAATGAACATTATTAAGGAATTACTTTGAAATTCTTCGCCAATTTCATGTTTTAAAGGTATGTATCTGTTCATTTTGATTTCTGTTTTTCTTCAGAACCCTTTGTTTTTCATTTTGTCACTTTAATCAATTCAAATTTTCAAATGACCACAACCGGTCTATAAATATCTATGATTTTAGTTATGGTCACCCTTGACCATTTCAAGTTTTTTGGCATAACAAGTGTTCTTACTCTTAAAAAAATATAGATTTTCCCTGGTTTAATTGTATTATCTTAAAAGTAAAATAAGATAATAATTACTAGTTTTGGTCATGGGTGACAATGTTAGGTCTATCAGTGACCATAACTAGTTATGATCTGTGTATAAATGTATAATGGTCACTTGCTTTTACGATTTTATTTTTTCTTCAAGATGCTTTTTTTAGAATCTTTTTTTTTTTTTTTTTTTTTTTTTCTTGCAGTAAATATTTATTTGTAACTGGCTAAAACGATATTCGTACTCTGAAGATGATGCCATACAGGCAAAAGTAGAAATTCTTAAAGAGGCTTCTGTAAAATCTATAGCGAATAAGTATGTGTTTTTGAAATGGATGTTTTTCTTACTTAAAATACCTAGTACCAATGTTATTTCTCCCTTTTATTATAACAGGTACAAAATCCCAAGGATGAGGTTAACTCGAAGATTAAAGGGCACAGGAAGGTTTCAGTGTGGTGGCAGACCTCAGTTTGTCTGCTGAAGAGAAGGACCTGTTAGAGAAATGGATTCTTCATTGCTGTAGACGGGGGTTTCCCAAATGAAAAATTGATTTATTCTTGAGTATCAAAGACCTATCAATAGTTTCGAACCGACAATGTAATTTAAAGATGGTATGCCAGTGACGGATGGTATAGGGGTTTTCTCCGTCGCCATCCAAATATCTCCAGTAGAACCACTGAAGCCGTATCACCAGCCAGCTCTTGTGTGACTGAGAAAGACATCCGTGGTTGGTTTGACTCAGTGGGAAATATTTAGAAGGAAGAACACGTCTTTGATGTTTTGTGTCACCCATCGCAGATTTTTAATGGTGATGAGTCTGGATTTCTTTTAAATCCCGGAAGCAGCAGTAAAACTGTAATAATAAAGTGTTTTTGGAGTTTTATTTTTGATTAATTAATCCTTAGCTTTTTATTAACGTCAAATGATTGATAAGTATGCATAAATAGTGAATTTTAAAATAATAAAAACAATTATTTACAAAATTTTTGTTCATATGACCATAACTAGTTTTTACTATGACCATAACTCAGACACTGTGCCCATAACTGGTATTTTTAGGATATTTGCATAAAAACTGAAAAATCTATTTCAAGGAAAAATACAGAGCTTTAGTAAATTTACCATTTAATAGAACAAGAATTTGTGAATCTAAATATGTAAAAAAAATATTAATCTGCGAAACAGTCTAGACGATATCCTCCTTAGCATCAATCAATTTCCTTAACTATGACCATAACCCGTGATTTACCCTACTTATTGGGAGTCCCCATCGAACAGCAAAAGCTGACCTTCAGCTATTTCGGTCTTAAACAAAAACGATCTTATGAAAATATTTATAATCTTTATAAAAAAAAGAACTTTTTGCTTTAATCCATGGGAGCGGGTATGATTATATATAATATGATTAGAATAAATATAGAGCGAAGATATAACATTATTAAAAATATACGATTGATGCGTAGAAACTATCTCGTAAATACATTAATATAGTTTTGTTTATTTTTTTAAAGTATTATCTTACCTCTTTTTTGCAATAATATTGTCTGTGATAAATATTGTAATTTGATAATATAAATGTGGAGCGACAATAATGAAACACAATGACTTTGTTACTGAATCGGTATACCTTCAATGATAGGGAATTTATAACAAACCCTAAAGAAACATGCTCATGAAACATATTTACAAAAACCTTTAATTTTGTAATGTGCGGTCACATAAAGGTCAACTGCCTCTACTCCCAAACCAAGGATCTTTATTGGCTACCAGAAATATTCTATACACAAAATCAGCTTCCGAAATACTCCTCTCACTGAGATATATACACCAAATCATATTAGAAGGATTCTTTCGAATTCACTAAGTTTTACCTCCTTTTAACCCAGTAACTAATATTACATATTACTGAAGATAATAAAACATAATCCAGATACAGGTCTGGATTTATGCAGAAGAATTATGTATAAATCTACTAACTACACTGAGGATGAAAAACCATCTACCCTTCAGCATTTAGAAAAGATATCAGGCCGAATCAAATATATTTGAACAAAAAAATATAAGCTAAACTAAAATCAGTAGTACATGTATGTTTAAAACATATATAATCTATCAACTTTGAATTTTATTTTGTTCTTTTTCGTTGGGAAACGAGGGAGAAAGTAAGAGGGGCCTCTTAATTCGGCTGTTTCTTTTTTTTATTCATTGCCTTCGATCTGACAAACCTTTTGCTTATTGTTGTTCACAGAAAGGCTTTTGTTTCTATTTTTACCTCTTGGTTGTTCTAAAAAATCATTAGCAAAAATTTTTGACAATGCCAATGAATGAAAGATGAATTTATTTCTTTATTGGACTATATAATTTAATAAAGATACATTATTAACAACTGTAAAAAACAGTTTCAAAACTTGAACTAACTCAGCATTTGTCGTATAATATTCCAATTTTAAAATATAATTTTCTACAAATAAACTCAATTGTAGCATTGTTAAAGTAATAGATAATGCATAAACAAAATATGAAATATAATGTGAAGTAATAATTTCAATACCCGTAAAAAAGCTTATACAGAGAATAGCTGCTCAACTCAGTGATTACTATCAATGTGTCTGCGTGAAAAAGCGTAGCTGATCCTAAATTACCTATGGACGAAATTCCTATTTGATTTAGTCTTAATTTCTGAGAAATACATTTTTAACTAGTCAAATATTTAGGTTTTCAAGATTATGAGACGAATTGCAACTACTAACCGCAACTTTTTCGTACTATCGAGACATTTGAGGAGTACACTTATAAGCAGAAAGACTCATAGTCTCGCCTGTATAAAATCCTGATCGGGCCAGCACTAACATATACCTCACATACATACGAGGTGTGATCAAAAAGTTCCAGGACTGAATTTTTATACATTTATTCATACAACATACAGGTTATTCAAATTTGTCTCCTTCGAAGTACTCCCCTTGGTAAGCTACACACTTTTCCGGTGTTTCCACTGATCAAAGGCCCCAGAAAACTCTTCTTTTGTGAAGGTGTTTAGCAGCTCCGTTGTTTTTTCTTTAATTTCGTCAACTGTTTGAAATCTTCGTCCTTTCAGGTGTCTCTTGAGCTTCGGGGAAAAATAAAGTCGGCTGGAGCCAGGTCAGGTGAGTAGGGGGGATGAGGAATGACAGTCATTGCGTTTTTTACACAAAAGTTACGGATAGCTAATGCAGAGTGAACAGGAGCATTGTCATGGTGAAGGACCCAATCACCACTTTGCCACAGCTCAGGTCTCTTTCTTCTCACAGCATTACGCAATTTTACGGATTGTTAGTCGACGGTCTGATCGTACGAGAGCGTTCACTTTAGCAACATTGTCATCATTGATTGACGTTGAAGGGCGTCCGGAACGAGCATCGTCGTCTGTGGATGTTCGGTCATCTTTAAACCTCTTGAACCACTAATGGCAGCATGATCGGCTTAGACATCTTCACCAATCTTCACATTTCTTCACCAAAAGCCTCTTGTAACATCAAAATGGTTTCAGAAAACGTTTTGTTCAGTTTCACACAAAACTTCACACAAACACGTTGCTCTTCTTTCGCATTCATTTTCATAAAATAGCCAAACTCTATAAAACTAACCTCAAAAAAACTGTGCTAATGTTACTTTCAGTGATGTTATGATTGATCTGATTCCCATAGTATATAAAAAGTCCTGGAACTTTTTGATCACACCTCGTAAATGAACCCTGGCCAGCTAGGATAGGAATGATTTATCATGTTTTTGGTCATAAATTGACTTATGTTGTTTTTAGAGGTGGAGTGCTGATCCGAATTAGATAAAATGGGGTACCCTCAATCTTTTTTAGTGGTGGTTTCGAACCACTTTTAAATAAAACATAAATTTTTAAAACTTCGTAGTGGGATTCTGAACAACAACCATTAAAACATATTCTAAAAACAATATAAAAATGAGATTCAAATTTTATTACTCGTAAAAGAGTAAATCTATACTATTATATAAAAGAACAAGCCATTTATCGTTTTTTATCACTAACAATCAATGAAAATTACTGAATCAATCGGTAACAAATTTTAACCACATCAACGTTTTAGCTCCAGAAAGGTTTAGAAATAATATAACGTACTGATTTTCAATAAATTTATTATTAAAAAACGATAATAAGTAGATATCAATAATGTTTGAAAATTGACCCATAGGTGGTGAGCCCCATTCTATATGAGAGGTTGTTACAAAGGTACAGTGTTATATAGAGCTTGATGTTGATAATAAAATTTATTTATATTTGTTAAAAAATATTTAAATATGTGGTGCGACATGTTGATCCTATTGAAGTTTGAATATCGCCCGATATGAGATTAGCACCACAGCTAATCTTGATTGATTTTTGTGTACAATGGGAAAACTACTGTAACATTTCTGTAATCAATTTTAACTGTATCATTTTCGTTGTTCTAGGAAGGTTTAGCAATAATAAAAATTGAAATGTACAATGTTGAGTGGCAGAAACGAGGTATGCAACACTGTCATATACTTTTATGGTTAAAATAACAGTATATCAGGAATACGAAAGTATTTATTTCTATCGAATAAATATTATTACCAATTCAAAATGTCGATGCTTTACTTTTTGATATTGTGTGTAAAAATATGACTCAAGGGCCAGTTGTAGTTGTAAGCAGTGATAATGCAATTATCAGTGTTTGTATCTTTGTAGAGTTTTCTTGTGGTAGTACCACTAAGTGTATAACACTATTTTAACTCTTAAGCAATAAGAACACCAATGCTGAACAGACATTTTACTCTTTTTTTAATACAAAATAATGACATTTTTACAAGAAATAAAATTCAATGAGAAAGAACAAAGACAAAATCAGAGAAAAAATAATTAAATAATTTCAGCATTCGGATAAAATTAACAGGGTTTTAACTTTCCAGGAAAAACAATATGTATTTCCGGAGATGATTTTGAATAGCAACGGCATCTATCAGCACTGAATCGAGAAAAATGTATTAAATTTCTACTTCGTCGGCTAAATATAAATAAAATAAAAAATTCTTTGTTTTCCCGCTATGAATAACTTTTTTTTTTTTTCTTTTACAGATACGGAATCCGAGATCCATTCCAGAGACCAAACAGAGGTCATATATAATATTACCATACCACCTGCCTATTATCAAAACTCAGGAATCTGATAATCCCCAAGGTTATACATGACCATAAGCCAACGCCAGAACCATTGCACAAAATAAAAATTCAACTGACAAAATAAATATTCTTACAAAATTATAACAGATGTCTTGTCAAGCATCCATAAATAAGCCACACGTATAGATAGACAATCTTACGATCCCATGATTAAAAGTTATTGGATTAAGAGAAATAATTTAATATTGAGATCTTTCAACAATACACAACATGACAGCGCTAATCTTAAATTTTTAAAAATACTTCAAGCACTGTAGACTGGATACGTGTGTTTACTTCCACTAGGTTGTTTAAGAAGCTCTACTTGATTAAACTGCATAAATCTTAAAATTACTTTAATAAAATATCCGACACAGGGAAACACTGATAGAGATACTGAGATATGAAGTTTTCCAAAAAACGCTAAATCTTATCAAATTTGACGTTAACCAAAACCACATCAAACGTTAAAATCAAGGAGTGGTTAGCAAACCCTTTCAGATAAAGACAGGATTAAGACAAGGCTGTAATGGTTCTATCACTTATTACCGACCCATCTCACAACTTACCGACCCATCTCACAACTTACCAACCCATCTCACAACTTTCCAATCTTTCTAAACCTCTAGAGAGAATAGCTCAAGACCAGATATCCTCATTCCTTGAACAGCATCTTAATCCTTTTCAGTCAGGCTTTAGAACTGGCTTTTCCACACAATCAGCTCTTGCAAAAATCACCTCAGACATCCACCAAGCTATGGACCATCATAAAATCACCATCCTCATCCTCCTTGACTTCAGCAAAGCCTTTGATACCATTGATCACAACCTACTCCTTTCCAAACTAGCTAAAAACTTTTCCTTTTCTCATAGTGCGACCAGATGGATCCAATCCTTTATTTCTGACCGCACCCAGATAGTCCAAATTCCTAACCTTCCCCCTTCCTCTCCCCTCCCAATCACCTCTGGTGTGGTTCAGGGCTCCTCAATATCACCTTCTCTATTTAGTTCCTACATTAATGACGTTTATCTCCTCATAAAACATTGTTCCTCTCATTTTTACGCGGACGACTCACAAATTTACCTTTCATTTTTCCCTAGTGAACTGCAGGAAGCTATCGCAAAGATGCAAGCTGATCTTGACACAATATCCTCTTGGGCCTTTGCTAATAAATTGAAACTGAATGCTAGCAAATCCAAGGCTATTGTGTTGGGCTCCAGGGTCCTTCTCAACTCCTTACCTGGAATCCCTAATTTCTCTATAGACTCCAATCCCATAAACTTCCACAACTCCGTTACGAACCTCGGCATTGTCTTTGACCAAACCCTTTCCTGGAAAGACCATGTTTCCCTAATTATCCGCCGAACAATTTCCACTCTTCGACTCCTAAACCGCTCCCGTAAATTCCTCCCTCAATCAACTCGTCAACTATTAATTACCTCCCTCATATTCCCCCATTTCGATTTTGGTAGTGTGGTGTACGGAGGCCTCTCTGCATCTCAAGACGCTAGATTGAAGAAGCTCATGAACTGTTGCCTGAGATTCGTTCTAGGGATATCACGTTATGACCATGTATCTCACCACTACACAAGATTAAAATGGTTATTTCCCTCCTTCCGAAGACAATACTTCCTGGGTTCGTTCCTTTACAAATCACTTTCCTCTCAGTCACCTCCCTATATCCTGAAAGCATTAACATTAAAATCATCAGTGAGTTCCCGCAAAACCAGATCCCGTTCCTCAGACCTCTACCTAACTTCCTTTAACACAACATCCTTCAAACGCTCCTTTATTTCTAGAGCTTCGAACTTCTGGAACTCCCTCCCTTCCATCATTCGCCATTCCTCCACTTATAATAGCTTCAAATCACGTCTTTTCGTTTACTTATTAGAAACTCAATCTAATAGTCACATCAATGAAGAAAATATGTTTTAAAATGAAGTATGAATATTCAAAGCATAATATTGATTTGTACAGAATTACTTTAGTACCATTGCACTAAATTTGTATAATTGGTTTCAGCATAATTATATTATTTATCAGACAAGATACATTATTTTTCCGTATAATTTATGTTTCTTAGCTTTGTCTACCGCATTCTTTTGTTGAATATTTTTTTGTTTTTTCCTAATTTGTTTTTGTAGCTTATTTTCAATTTCGAACCTTAAGATTTAATTTGTTTTTCGTGTGATATTTTAAAACATGTATTATTAATCTTATTACTTTATGTTGTAATTTAAGTTTTTTTTTCAATTCCTTAATTTAATTTAAATTGTATTTCCTTGTCTTTATTATATTTCTAAATTATACATACGGCAGCTAGGCCGCCAATAATTGTTCATTATAATTATTCTTAAGGGGCAATGGCCCCAGAATAAAATTTATTTTCATTTTTTTTTTCATCACCAATATTCAACGTGGTTTTGGACAAGATATTGTAGACCCTCTGACTGATGATTTTGGAAACATGATTGGAGCAATATACAAGAACACCAAACATAGATGCCTTGCCTTTGCAGACAGTTTAGCATGCTTAGCTGAAACAGTAAAATATGTTATAATACAGACGAATGATTTAAATGAAATAGCTGAGAAGACAGCACTACAAATCTCATCATTCATTCAAGACAGAAATGATTGCCAGTAAGAAAAAGCATACAAAAAAACAAAAAAAAAAACAGTGAAAACTAAATACAGGCAAATAAAAGTCACAAATCAATTTAATTTTAATTTTTTCCATTTAACAATGGAAGAAAAGATCTGCAAATTTGAAAAAATGTATTTCCTCACAAAAGACATTTATGATAATTAGTAATTGTCCTCCTACTCGAAAATAAGACACTACTGAAATATTTGATAGGACAAGAAGACTTAAAAACAGTTCTTGAGGAAAAGAAGACCGAGTTTCTATGAAAGGACACAATGAAAGGATGTATCCAAATTGTTAAATAAGCAGATATTCGATAAAATATACAAACTGAAAAGCCAGAGCGGTTATGATATGTACGAGATGGAGGAAGAACGATATAGACTTGGAATCACTGATGGAGACTGCCTGGATAGAGAGAGATTCAACAATCGTCTTAAAAACATTGGGAAGAGAGGACGAGGCAAAGGCATGGTGGCCTGGCGGAAGGAGAAGACTGCAGCCGTCAGAGTGAAAGAGGCATTACTGGAGGAAAAGGAGGAATGGGCCTGTCATAAGAAGTTGAATGTGGTATCCGTGTTAAAGCCTGATAATTTAATTTTTTTAATTAATTTTCCTTGCATCATCTCCGATACTGAGTAATAAATTATGTTGTAATTTATTACAAATACAACACTGTAAATAGCTATAAATATTTCTGATAAGTTAGCTTAAATAAGTAATGGTTTAAGATATGTATATTACGTGTATCAAGTAAAGCCGGCTCCACACATTCGTGTTATGTCATAGCACGCAACATAAAACAGACATGCTCGTTGAAGATAACGAATGTGTGGATGGGCACTCGGCTCCTATTATGTGTTATCAAGTTGTTTCTGCTCGTGTTATGGGTGTATCGCTATAGGAAGCGGTTTTTAACACACATCAAAGGAAATTTGTTTCCCCTTAACACTAGCCGAAACAGAGAGAATCGCTTATTCACAAATTCGCTTAGCAACAGCGAATAATCGTGAAGCCCAGTTAATCATTATTATCAATTATAACTGTTTTCAAATGAACTATTAAATTTGATAATAAATAACGTTAAGTAAGCACGTAGCGATTTAAAAAATGTATAATTTAATTCGATAGCTAATTTTATACATTTTGAATTGAACTGGACTATATTAAGTATATTTTTTTTACGATAGCATTTTTAATGGGAAACTACGTTGTAGACAGAGTTTTTTTCGTCTGTTCAATTAGTCAAGAAGAGATTTTTGTAGGTTATCTTCATTTTTGCTCTTGGTTTAGTCTGAACGTACATAGATCATGGCGTAAATAAACCTTATGCAAACTTTATTAGCATATGAGATAATGTGATAAAGAAATAATAAGAGCTGACTGTATTATGTAGCCTCGCATTAAAAAAAATGGTATTTGAGAGACTAAGAGTCCTGAAACAATGGCAAAATAAAATATATTATATAAGAAACGGGGGAGACCGAAAGATAAAACTCAATTTCTCCTAAACAGGGAAAAACAATAGACCATAACCAGACGATTTATACATCTAAGGATACCAGCCTAAAATACAGCAATAGATACTTGTACACGTTTTTAAATTGAAAAAGGAACAGGTAGATTCCTGCCAATTCTCTCACTCACTTTTAAAACCAGCAATGCAATTTTTTTCCTCTAATCCGATTTTGTAATCTTTTCCCGTTTCTAAAAAAAGTTTGTCTACAGGTACAGTTTACATATCAAATAAAAGCTAATTAAATTTCCTTTAAATTTTATTAAAGAAATTATTGTGAAAGCAGTACTTTTGTTAGAACGCGGCAGAGAACTTGACTCAACGGAAACTTTTCAAATTTTCAACTCAGCTGTATTTCCGCAACCAATTAATCTACATAGCTGCAGTTAGAATTAAACTGTCACACGTTTAGTACTCTTTAATATAGTAAATGCTCTGTCAAGCAAATTTTCATATTTTAGAGATATAAACGAAAATTGTGCTACAATTCCGCGGTTTATTGAGTACTACGAACACCTGATTTTGAGGTTTAAAAACTTGGATTTTAACTACCCTCATGGGTCCTAACAACATATTAAAAATGGTAGATACATGCATTTTGACGAACTTGGCTTATTTTACCATAGTAGGTATTGATATATTGTCATGACAACAGAGAACTGTTTCGTCGTTGTTTCGTGTTATGTGTTATGACATAACACGAAACATGTTCGGCGAACATTGTTTTGTGTTGCGTGTTATGTCATAACACGCAACAAGAAACAACGACGAAACAGTACTCTGTTATGGCATAACACATAACACGAAACAGTCCTCTGTCAAATCTGATTTGAGGAAAAACATTGCATTTCTGGTTTTAAAAGTGAGTGAGAGAAGTGGCAGAACTCTACCTGCTTCTTTTTCTGTTTAAAATCATGTACAAGTATCTATTGCTATATTTAAAAACATGTATTTTAGGCAAGTATCCTTCGAGGTATAAATCGACTGGGCTATGGTCTATTGTTTTTCCCTGTTTAGAAGAAATTGAGTTTTATCCTTCGGTCTTTCCCCTTCCTTATATCTTATATTTTATTTTGCCTTTGTTTCAGAACTCTTTAGTCTCAAATATCATTTTTTTAATGCGAGGCTACTTAATCTCCTGACAGTCAGCTGTTATTATTTCTTTATCACATGTCTCATGTGTTGATAAAGTTTGCGTAAGCTTTATTTACGCCATGATCTATCTACTATCAGACTGAACTTAGAGTAAAAGTGAAGATAAGCTATAAAAATCTCTTCTTGACTAATTGAATAGACGAAAAAAACTCCTATTATAAATGCTACCGTAAAAAAAATAAAAGTTTTTTATTATCAAATTTAATAATTTTACATTTTTGAACAGTTATTGATAATAATGATTAATTGGGCTTCACAATTGTTCGCTGTTGCTAAGCCAATTTGTAAATAAGCGATTGTCTCTGTTTCGGCTTGTGTTATGGTGAAACAAATTTCCTTTGATGTGTGTTAAAAACCACCTGCTATAGCGATAAACCCATAACACAAGCAGAAACAACTTTTTTTTTTTTTAATTTTATTTTCAGATCGGCCTAGTAAAGCAGAGCGCACACTAGTCCAAGAGCCGAGGCCAAATTTCATGACTTATTTGAAGAAAACTTTTAGACATACAGCCATCAAATGTCCACCCTCAGCAATCAATTTGCACTTGTCTGCCAACTCAAAGCGGGGGCGTTTCAAAATGGCGACCTCCGAAAGGGGGTAGCAAATATCAAAATATGGTATTATTTGAAGACGATTTATTTCAAGCATACAAGAAACTGCATGCTCACTGTCTGCCAAAATTTGGAAGGGGCGTCGCACCAGCAGACAAAATTCAAAATCCGCGTTTTTCAGTCCAAAAGTTGACAATATGAAGACGATTTATTTGAAGCACACAAGAACCTGCATATTTCCTAGGTGTCAAAAAACGTTGTCTGCCAAAATTTGGAGGGGGCTAAGCACTGGCAGACAAAATTCAAAATCCGCGTTTTTTCAGTCCAAAAGTGGACAATTTGAAGACGATTTATTTGAAGCACACAAGAAACTGCATACTCCCCAGATGACAAAAAACTTTGTCTGCCAAAATTTGGAGGGGGCTAAGCACCGGCAGACAAAATTCAAAATCCTTGTGAAGGCGTCATACCGGCTGACATTGTTCAAAACTCACATCGTTTTCGTCCAACAGTGAACTTTTTGAACATGATTTCCTTTTTTATTTTATTTATAAGTAGTTTTTCTCTAGAATGATTTGAGGAAATTATAGTGTATTGCTTCCTACCTATGGTACAATATAATTATTTTAATTTAAAATAATCTTGTTTTAAAATTTTAATGTAAAAAATACCAATTAATATATATGAACAGTAATAATATAAATACTGGCCACATAATTAAAAAATAATAATATTTCAACTTATGAAGTTATGAAATATGTACTATCCTAGAACAAAATTCGTATAAAAAATGATAGACCGAGAGCCCGATAGGAAAACATACCGATTTATTTCACCCCTTTTTTGCAATGCATGGGTGTAACCTGTCCACTGTTCTGAATGAAAATTCAGGGGGGAAGGAGTTGAAAATAGTATTTCTTAGAAGTACGGAAATCGTTACTTTTAGTATATTTTGTGTTCTATTATACGTTATTCAAGCAAATCAACTTTGCAACAAATTTTGTAATAGTCATTTTGTTCTCAGATCAATAGTTTTAGAGCGGTTTTGCCACCAAAGATTGACTAACTTCAAATAAGTCGCACTTCTTCGTGAAAAGAAGCAGTTGGTACTTTTGCGTTGTCGGTTATAACTCTAATCCAAAATTTATTTTTTTCAACTGATAGCTGACTAAATTTCCTTTCAGACATTATACATAAAATTTATTTATATAATATAATATAATTTATTTATATAATGTATATAAACTTATTTAAAATACCCATGCCAGCACGCTAAAAATCCGTACTATTGTAAAGTTTTTGGCACATATTTCGTTATAACACCAAAACTATTCGTTCGATCCAAAATTTATTTATTCTTTCAATTGATAGCTGGCTAAATTTTCTATCAGACCTCATATATGAAATTTGTATAAAGTCATGTAAAATTCCCATGCCAGCACGCTAAAACCCCGAACTGTTGTAAAATCCAAGTTTTTTGGTACATTTTTCATTATAACCCCAAAACTACTCGTCCAATCCAAAATTTATTTTTCTCAACTGATAGCTGACTAAATTTGCAATCAAACCCCATATATAAAACTTTGATCAAGCTCTGTAAAATACCCGTGCCAGCACGCTAAAAACAGGTTCTGTTGTTAAGTACAAATTATTTAGATTATTTTTCGATATTAGTCCAAAACAATTTGTCTAAACCAAAATTTACTTTTTTCAACTGAAAGTTGACTAAATTTGATATCACATGAATATTTAATTGAAACATAACAATTTTACATGTTACAGAATAGAATAGTTTTCGGGTAATAACGAAAAATGTGCCAAAATCTTGGATTTCACACCAGGGTATAACATGACGAAAAATGTGGATCCAAAATCTGTGCCAAAATCTTGGATTTCACAACAGCACGAGGTTTTGGTGTGCTGGCATTGGTATTTTACATGACTTTATATCAATTTAATATATGGGGCTGATTGCAAATTTAGTCAGCTATCAGTTGAGAAAAATAAATTTTGGATTGGAAGAATAGTTTTGGGGTAATAACGAAAAATGTGCCAAAAAACTTGGATTTCACAACAGTACGAGGTTTTGGTGTGCTCGCATTGGTATTTTACATGACTTTATATCAATTTATTATATGGGCCTGATTGTAAATTTAGTCAGCTATCAGTTGAGAAAAATAAATTTTGGATCGGAAGAATAGTTTTGGGGTAATAACGAAAAATGTGCCAAAAAACTTGGATTTCACAACAGCACGAGGTTTTGGTGTGCTGGCATTTTACATGACTTTATATCAATTTAATATATAGGGTCTGATTGCAAATTTAGTCAGCTATCAGTTGAAAAAAAAATTTGTATCGAACGAATAGTTTTAAGGTTTTAACAAAAAAAGTACCAAAATATGCTGGCGTGGGTATTTTACATGACTTTATATAAATTTCATATATGTAGTATGGTAGGAAATTTAGCCAGTTACTTACCACAAGTTAGCCAATCATTGGTGGCCAAACCGTTTGAAAACTATAGATGAGAGCAAAAGAAATGAATAGTGCCAAATGTCTTGCAAATTTGATTTGCTTCAATAATGTACAGAGCTCAAAATATACTAATAGGAACGGTTTCCGAGTTATTCGATCAAACGACTAAGAACATTCGATTTTTTAAGAACATAGGTTTACGAAGAACTACATGTTTTCCACGTATTTTGTCCCAGGGTAGTACATATTTCATAACTTTATAAGTTGAAATATTATTCATTTTTTAATTATATCGCCGGTATTTATATTATTCCTGTTCATATGTATTAATTGGTATTTTTAACATTAAAATTTTTAAACAAGATTATTTTAAATTAAAATAATTATATTGTACCATAGGTAGGAAGCAATACACTATAATTTCCTCAAATTATTCTAGAGAAAAACTGCTTATAAATAAAATAAAAAAGGAAATCATGTTCAAAAAGTTCACTGTTGGACGAAAAGGATTTGAGTTTTGAACAATGTCAGCCGGTGTGACGCCTTCACAAGGGTTTTGAATTTTGTCTGCCGGTGCTTAGCCCCCTCCAAATTTTGGCAGACAACGTTTTTTGTCATCTATGGAGTATGCAGTTTCCTGTGTGCTTCAAATAAATCGTCTTCAAATTGTCCACTTTTGGACTGAAAAAACACGGATTTTAAATTTTGTCTGCCGGTGATTAGCCCCCTGCAAATTTTGGCAGACAACGTTTTTTCTCATCTATGGAGTATGCAGTTTCCTGAGTGCTTCAAATAAATCGTCTTCAAATTGTCCACTTTTGGACTGAAAAAACACGGATTTTAAATTTTGTCTGCCGGTGCTTAGCCCCCTCCAAATTTTGGCAGACAACGTTTTTTGTCATCTAGGAAGTATGGAGTTTCTTGTGTGCTTCAAATAAATCGTCTTCAAATTGTTTACTTTTGGACTGAAAAAACGCGGATTTTGAATTTTGTCTGCCGGTGTTTAGCTCCCTCCAAATTTTGGCAGACAACGTTTTTTTACATCTAGGAAGTATGCAGTTTCTTGTGTGCTTCAAATAAATCGTCTTCAAATTGTCAACTTTTGGACTGAAAAAACGCGGATTTTGAATTTTGTCTGCCGGTGTTTAGCTCCCTCCAAATTTTGGCAGACAACGTTTTTTTTACATCTAGGAAGTGCAGTTTCTTTCTTGTGTGCTTCAAATAAATCGTCTTCAAATTGTCAACTTTTGGACTGAAAAAACGCGGATTTTGAATTTTGTCTGCCGGTGAGACGCCCCCTGCAAATTTTGGCAGACAACGTTTTTTGTCATCTAGTGACCATGCAGTTTCTTGTGTGCTTGAAATAAATCGTCTTCAAATGGTCCACTTTTGGACTCAAAAAACGAGGATTTTGAATTTTGTCTGCCGGTGCGACGCCCCCTCCAAATTTTGGCAGACAGCGTTTTTTGGCACATAGGTGGTTTACAGTTTCTTGTTTGTTTTAAATAGATCATCTTCAAATAATACCATATTTTGATATTTGCTACCCCCTTTCAGTGGTCGCCATTTTGAAACGCCCCCGCTTTGAGTTGGCAGACAAGTGCAAATTGATTGCTGAGGGTGGACATTTTATGGCTGTATGTCTAAAAGTTTTCTTCAAATAAGTCATGAAATTTGGCCTCGGCTCTTGGACTATAAGACAGGCATGCCATGATGGGAACATGACGGGACGTTTATTTTCGCTTTCAGTTGTATTTATAGGAAAGGCGCATACTAAGCCAGGCAACGGACAGGCTGGCACTTCTGAGAAAAATCCATGCCGTACCGATACCGCTTTTTGAGCGAAAACTTCCTGTGCCTGGCTCTCCTACCACGTCCTCCTCGAATGCTCTCTCCTATTCACCCTTTGAGCTAGGGCTTTGGCGAAACCTAGAAACCTGTGAAAACTATGGAGTGGTGGGGGGACGGGACGTGCATCCCGTCCTGTCTTAGTGTGCGGAAGAGGCACAGGCAGAGGGTATAAACGTCCTGTCATGTTCCCGTCATATCATATATAATTTTGGAATAATTGTAACTGTAGAGGAAGTATAAAATAAAAAAAAAAAAAAAAAAAAAGACGTAACAATAAGAAGTAAATAAATAAAATAATAATGATAATCAAATGGGGGAAAAGTAAAATAAAATAAATAAATAATTAAAAGAAAAAGAAATATAAATAAATAAAAAGAATAAAAATAAAAATAATAAAATTAAATAAAGGAAAAAGTAATAATAGTAATATATAAATGAAGTACTTAACAAAAATTAATAACAAAAAATAACAGACAAGTGTATACACAATTAAAAATAGTAATAAAGAAAAAATAAATAAATGAGGTATAGAAGTAATGAAGTAATACAATCAAATTGTTGTAATAAGAACAGTAATTGATGTTGACACGAAAAAGTAAATACTGGATAAAACAATCGTGGTGCTTACATCAGGACGTCTTGCATAAGTCTTGGTTTCAATCTGCGGGATGTTGTTTGAGCTCCTATGTTGAAGGCTACTCCACCTTTAACCGCTGGTAACTTGCAATGAAACCTGGTGTAGCATTTTTTGATGAAATCGTCTATTGATTCTATGTCTAATTCACGGTGCAGTTGAATATTTCTTACAAACCAGGGTGCATATACAGCAATTCTCTGGACCTTGTTTTGGAAACATTGTAGTTTTTTCCGTTTGGTAGAGGATGCAGCACCCCACACTTCACAACCGTACATCATTAATGGCCTGAGTATTGTTTTGTATACTAAAATAGTTATACTTGGTTTAAGAGTAGATTTTCTGTTTATTATCGGGTACAGCATTGCCAGCCTTGCGTAGGTCTTTGTAAGTTTAATATTGATGTGGTGATTCCAGGTAAGGCCACGATCGAGATGAACACCAATGTATATCACTGCCTCATTGGATGGATTCCACTGAAGTCTGTTACCATTTAGAACTAGTTCCAGTGGGGTTCCAGTGGGTCTGTTGGTCGTCTGAGGGTAAAAATTTTGGCTATGTATTTTTGTATATTTAGGTTAATCATCCATTTGTTAAGATATTTTTCTAGTTCGTTGAGGTGAGTTTGGAGCGTATTTCTGGCTATTGTTATATTTTCATGTTGAGAAAAAACTTCAGCAAACATGGCAATTGAGGTTTCGGACGATTGTATGATATCGTGGAGATAAAAGTTGAAGAGGATGGGAGATATAACTGATCCTTGTGAAGTACCAGCACTGATAGGTCGTTATTCGGACGTTGAAAGTACGTTTGTTGAGGAAGGAATATAGAATATCATATAGATATTTTGGAATATCTACTGACTTTAGTTTGTATAAGATACCCTGATGCCATACCTTGTCAAATGCTTGTTGAAAATCTAAAAATGTGACAAGTGTGTGTTTTTTCATTTCAAAACCGTTTACTATGAATTCTGTTAGTCTTGAAAGTTGGTGTGCTGTAGAATGACTGACCTGAAATCCAAATTGAAAATCTGGAATAATGTTTATTTCTTGAAAAAAATAAGTTAGACGCCTTTTTATAATTGATTCTAGAAGTTTTCCTAATATTGGTAAGAAGCTTATAGGTCTGTAACTACTGATTTGTTTATCGTTTCCTGTCTTGTGGATAACTACCAGTTCAGCCCTCTT
Organism: Euschistus heros; assembly: GCA_003667255.2. Lineage (NCBI taxonomy): Eukaryota > Metazoa > Arthropoda > Insecta > Hemiptera > Pentatomidae > Euschistus > Euschistus heros. The sequence continues at coordinate 144,283 of RCWM02000411.1, read as the reverse complement.
CCAATTATCAGGAAAATAACCTGTTCGCAAGCAACTATTGAAAAATGAATTTATGAGAATTATGGCTTTTCTCGGTAATTTTTTAATGGCAATAACTGGAATTAGATCATGACCAGGACTTTTCTTTGTTTTAAGTTTTGTAATAAGCTCAAAAATCTCTTTCGGAGTGTTAAATTTCAATGACGTTGTGCTGTTGCTTGTGGTAATGCTACAAATTCATCGATTTCATAATATACAGAGTTTCTTCTTAACGGACTTGTTTCTCTCGTAGGGATAGAAAATGATTTTTCAAAATAGTCTGCAAAGGCTTCAGCTTTCTCCACATCACTAGTGACAAAATCACCTTTTTCTGAGAGGCTTGGAATTTTTTCTTGCTTGTTTAATAGCCGTTTCGTAGCCTTCCGTAGGGATTGATCATTTAGATCCAGGTTTGTGACATAATTTTTCATATTGTGCTAATGTGAAATTATCTAATTCTGTTTTGATAGTACATCTTAAGTTGTTCCATATTTTCTTGAATTTCGGATTTTTAGTTCGCATTCACTGTCTTCTAGTATAATTTTTTTCTTTTATTTTTAATAGAATAGAATTTAGAACATTGCTTAAAAAAAAAAAAAAAAAAAAAAAAAAAAAAATTGTGGAATGGTTTTACTGTGGAGTCATTTATGCATTTAGATATGTTTTCTGTAAATTGTTTTATGGCTTCATCAATTTCATGTTTGTGGTGAATCTTTTTTCTTAAACAAATATTTTGCTCCATCATTTGTTTGTAAATATCGCAGTTAATGAATCCTTTAATCATAGAACTACGAGTGATAATTTCAGGAGTTTCGGTTGAGAACTGAATTAATATTGGGATGTTGTCCGAATTTAGAGCGGCTGTTGTTTTGGTTGTTATAGGTAGGCTGATATTTGTTGATAGCATAATGTCTAAGATGTCTGGCGTACACCCTCTTCTGAAAAATGTAGGTTCAGGAGGTGCTGTATAATATTATGTCTAGAACAAATGTCTAGTAATTTAATACCATTTGAGTTAGATTTGCGACACCCCCAGTTATTTATTTTTTTTTTTCTAATCCTCCATTTATTTACAATATATACAATAGGAATGGAAAGGAGTTACGATCTTGGACTGCCTTGCGGCATTTGAAAATGGGTGGTCCATCGAGATGAGCGCAGTGGCTTTATTCCTATGCATCTGGTCGATGGCATAGGCCTGAAGCTTGACCAGATGGTGTTCGCAGGCAACACCTCGCTGGAAGCCGGTCTGTTCAGGTGGTATGACTTCTTCACGGCGACAGTGGTCGAGGATATGGTAGTGAGCCAGTCTTTCGAACACTTGCTGATGTGAGAGAGGAGGCTGATAGGACGGTAATCTTCCGCTACGTTACCACGTCTCTTAGGTTTTAAGAGGGGGACCACCACAGCCCGTTTCCAGACCGTGGTGAAATAAGCAATTCGGAAACACGAGTTGAAGATATTTAGTAAGAAGGCTTTACCCTTCCTAGGATGCATCTTCAGCATAGCTGACGGGATGCCGTCCAGTCCGGATGCTTTTCTCCCTTTCCGGTGGCGGAGAACAGACTCAAGATCCTTGAAATGGGCATCTCATTAGGACTTGGTAGTGGTCCTTGGGATGGCAGTGGCGCATCAGCCGCCCTCTCAGCATCCTTTGCTGAGTATGCTCTGGCTAGGTTGTTCTGCCTGTCCAGCGGGTGTTAGAAGCTGGTCACCGTCAGTGATGAAAACCGCACGCCTTTTGTTGACGAAGGTTCGGACCAATCTCCAGAGCTGTCTGTGGTCGTTATGGGTCCGCCAGAGCCGGTCATGCCACAAAGCCGTCTTCCAATCGCTCATGAGCCTGGTGATTTATAGCAGGCTTGAGGCTGTAGTCCCGCCTTCGCCAGAAGATGTTCCAGGGATTGTTCCTCTGTCCAATCAAGGCCAAGACGTGCGGTGGAGGAGATCGTTGACTATTGGGTCGGGGACTGAATTTAGGGATGTGGAGGTCGGCAGCAGCAAGGAAAGTGGTGGTGATAGTCTCCACTGCTGTGTCGATCTCACCAGGGGTCAGGCACGGAGTCACTGAGGGGAGCGATTCCTGTATACTGGTCCTGTAGCCCTTCCAGTCCGCTTCGTGCAGAAGGAACTTAGTGTCAGTTGGTGTGGCCGGACTCCCTTGTGTATAGTACTAGTATGTGTATAGTACTGGGCGGTGGTCGGAGTTACAGAAAGGCAAGGCTCGGCACTCAGTGATAGTGTGCATGTCCCTGGTGAGGAGTAAGTCCAATGTCGAGGTATGGGCGGTGTTGGCGCTGTGTCGGAAAGTAAGTACACCTGGGTGGAAGACAGAGAGCCGCATCTTCGTGATGACCGAACCCAATGGATTGTTGTTAGGGCATAACCAGCTCGTGTGGAGAGCGTTAAGGTCCTCCAGGACAACATACCTGCTGCGGGCCTGTGCGTGAAGCAGCAAACCGCGAACAGGCGTATAGTTGGCCCGAGGTCTTCTGTAGACACAGCTGAACGTGTACCGATTTCTCAGTCGCACGTCAACTGTGATCATATCGCAGCCCACGCAAGAGTCCACGGGGTTCGGTATGAGTCTGGATGGTATGTCTCTTCTCACGAGGATGGCGACTGCCTGCGATCCCTGAACGTTTTCTCTGTAGGAGATCTAGTCAGTGAAGTGGAGTCTGTAAGTCGGGGGATCTTAGTGTCAGTTAGTGCCACCACCGCTGGTCGATACTGAAGAAGGAGGACCTCTAGTTCAGCCTGCGATGAAGGCAGGCCTCTGGCGTTCAGGTTGATGATGTGCTCAGCGATCATCGAGCTTCTCAATCACCCTGGTCATGAGGCGCATCATTGAGGTCATCATCTCCATCATCGCGTCCATGCGATTGAGAAGCCGGTTTAGAAGCACGTTGGTGGTGTTGTCATGCAGGTTAGGTTCTGGTAGCAAATTGATCTGGACTGGTTGTGATGCCAGCGTCAGTTGAGCAGTAGTGGTAGTACCGGCTTTTCGAGCTGCTCCACCTGAGGCTTGAGAGAAGCATAAGTCCGTACAGGTTGGCGGGCTGCAAGGAAATTTCTCTCATTGATTTCAGGTGCTGGTGCTGGTGCTGGTGCCGGGGCAGTTGCTACTGTTTCCTGTCTTCGCTGGGCGAGGAGAAGTTGTCGATGTGGGCAGTCCCTGGAGGAAGCTGGGTGACCACCCTGGCAGTTGGGGCATATAGGTGAGGCCACTTGCCGTTGAGGGCATTCTTCGATTAGGTGCGGGCCTCCACACCAAGGACATCTACATGTTCGGCCACAGTATTTCATTGTGTGGCCGAATTGTTGGCATTAGCGGCATTGTATAGGTCCGCCATATATATATATATATATATATATATATATATATATATACACTCCCCCAGTATAAATGTTTACAGTTCATATCACCTAATACTAAATTAAGCTCATTGGGAGGAAATAATTTTAGAATTTCTTCTTCTTTGAGTTTTTTATATTGGGGCTTATATACGGCTGTGATAACAGTGCTGGGAGTAGAGTTTAGACGGATGGATATAAATTCGATATTTGATATGTCGAGAATAATATTTTCGGAGAAACTGTTATTATTTTTGATGATAACAGCTACTCCGCCAGAGGCTGTCGAACTGTTCCTGTCTTTTCTCAAAATTACATAGCCTGGTATATTAAATTTAATATTACTTAATAAATGTGTTTCAGATATAGAGGCTATATCGATGGAGTTTGATTCAAGAAATATTTTAAATTCGTTTTTTTGTGAAAAAATTCCATAGGCATTCCAGTTTAACATATTTATTTATTTTTTTTTATCTCAAAGGCCATAATAAAATAATATAATATCATTAGGGCTGTAGAAATAATGATGAAAATAAACATATTTATTATAAAAGGAGGGGAACGAATTAGTAACAGTCGATGGGCTGTTGTTTACACTAAGGCCCAGTTGTAAAGAAGGAGGTTACTAACGAACTTAAATGTTTCATTATTTGTGATAAATACGGTTTTATAGCGTTGATTATTATTTTTGTAATAGCGGTCAATATTGTAACGAAATTGGCGAGTGCAGCCGTTGCTATGCAACGGTAGACTCTTCTAGAACGTTCGGCTTCTCGTTGCTATGCAAAATGGTTATGAATATAACAGAGAGAATATTGTGAAACTTTGTAAGAATAGTCGTGTGTGTTGCGTGTGTAGTAATAAAACAGTATGTGTTCCAGTTAGTTCCAGTGCTGCTTGGTCTGTTCCGTGTGTACGTAATTGTTTTATGTTATATTTATTTGTTAATAAATCTTGTGTGTTAAGAAACCCCCTGTTTATTACAATTGGTGTCAGGTGTGGGGTTAGGTTTGTTAACGAATATAATTTGTGAAATCATGATGCCTGTTAAGGGAATTCGGGAATTGCGTGTATCAGAACTGAGGGTGGAACTGGAGGAGCTGGAACTGGATATTGGAGGTATAAAGACGACGCTATTTGAACGGCTTTATCGTTATTATATCAGTCAAGGTATAAATCCCGAGACATTAGATTTAGAAAATGATAATTCAAAATCTCCCAAGAAGCTGTCGACGGAAATAACTAACAAAATCGATGATTGGAGGACAAAACTTTTTACTGAAATGTCCGATCGACTCGAAGTGTTCTCGCAGGAGGTAGTGATAGTGAGATCACAAATCTTCAAGAAAAATTCGACGCGTTGACCGAGGACTATAGTAAAGGTGAAATTGAAAATGTCCAGTCTATTGATGAACATGAGGCCGAAAAAGAGACTGATGAAGAAACTGGGAACCAAAAACAAAATGAAAATGATGTGAAAGAATGAAGGTATGTAACTGTTAAGGAAGAAGAAATGTTGCCTCAATTAACAAATCTGGGAAGATGTGAGGTAGGAATAAAAGAAGAATATGATGCGAGTGAATCGCTGAATCCAGTGACAGCTGATGACCAGACTATCTTAATCATCGTTATTGGAGAATACGGTAATGTAGAAGAAAGGGAATAATTCTTTAAGAAAGAATATGCCATTGAAAGTAAAAGAAAACTCATGAATGTAATAGCAGAGAAAACAAATGATGATGTTCCAATCAGAAAAGTTAAAGTACTAGATTTAGAGAACAAGAGTAATTTCGATAAACCACCAAGGAAAAGAAAAAGAAAACACAAAATGTTCATAAAGAGGCGCCATAGATCTAAACATGACTGAATAGCTGTGATCTTTAGAAAGAAAAGAGAAAAGATTGGAACAGAGTAGAACAGAAGAAGAAATTGTCCTGGAAGATGAGACACGAAAGGTATATGAAGAACTGATGCGAAAGAAGAAGAAACCAGACAATCCAGGAAGGAGCAAAATATTTCTAGAGGAAGCAGCAACATGTAAGAAGGAAGCATAAGCATGCCAGGAGGAACCAGAAGAGTTACCGAGGAATTAGAAGCGTTTCTAGAGGAAGCAGAATTCATGGAGTAACCAAGAGTGTGCCAGGAGGAAGCAGGATTGCTCCAGGTGATAACAAAAAAATTCCAGGAGGAATGCTATTGAGGAGGGAGCAGTGTAACGAAATTGGTGAGTGCAGCCGTTGCTATGCAATTGTAGACTCTTCTAGAACATATGGCTTCTCGTTGCTATGCAAAATGGTTGTGAATATAACAGAGAGAATATTGTGAAACTTCGTAAGAAAAGTCGTGTGTGTTGCGTGTGTAGTAATAAAACAGTGTGTGTTCTAGTTAGTTCCAGGGCTGCTTGGTCTGTTCTGTGTGTACGTAATTGTTTTATGTTATATTTATTTGTTAATAAATCTTGTGTGTTAAGAAACCCCCTGTTTATTACAATATGTTTTCACTGTTGTCGTCGGTATTAGTTTATTCTTGCGGTTGTTGTTCAGGTGATAAGGCAGAAGAATACGGAAAATTTGGTGGGACTTTACGAAATGGTTTACGATTTGATGGAGTTTCTTCATTTTTATTTTCGATATTGCTTGGAACGGCAGGTGAGTTTGTTTTGTTTTTAATTGATTGAAAATAAGGGCAACTTCTATAGCTAGCTGCATGTGCTTCATTACAGTTGACACAATATGGTTTTTCAGTGAATTTTAGTGGGCATTTTGAAAAAATGATGATTTTCTTTACATTTAACACACCTTGGTTCTAGTCGACAATAATTCTTCGTGTGGCCGAATCTTTGACAGTTGGTACACATGGGGATATCATTGTTTTTATTTTTTGGTTCCACTAAAATTAGAGCGGAAAATAAATTTTCGAGTTTAAAAATATCTTTTGCTTTTGTATTATTTATCATTGAAACTGAACAAAGAGGGGTGGGTTTTTTTCTTTATTTAATATTCTCGATACGCATAAAACATCGAAATCTTTAGAGATTAGTTTGGATTTTAGTTCATCATCCGTAATAGAGTATGGCACCTTTCTGATAACAACATTGAGAGTTTTATTTTTTTCTAAAGAAAAAGTATGATACTCGGTTTTTTCTTCATCGTAATATCGAGTAATTCTTCTATAGTCATCAATGGACGAGAGCATTATTTTGGTGTCTTTACCGGCTAATTTTGTAGAAAAGGGATTCATGCATAATGAATTTAGGTCATTTACTAGGAGTTGGTGATTATTTGCATTATGTAAAAATATCGGGGGATTTTAGGTGTAACCTGTTTATTTTCAGTGATAATACTCTCTTGAGCGGTTGTTTGTTTAGAAGAACAAGGTTTATTGGTTGTAAGGTCGGTTTCATATAATATTTGGAATCTATTGCTAATTTTTATTGGCGAAATTTCTTGATAATATTTACCCATTTTTTTTACTGGTGGTTGGTTTAGTGGAGAGCCTTCGAGATTTCTTTTCTTCGAATTTTAGTCTTCTATAACATCGTGGCCATTTCGTTTAGAAGAAAGTTAGCAATTTTGGGAAACTAATGAAGTAACACCTACCTCATCTTCCGATTTCATTAAATTGTGTAGAAAACTATTTTAGTTAACATAAGATTATACAAAAAACAATAATAAAATTAACAGTCACGAGATCACTTTAAACACGCCTGCACTCTGTGAAAGTTAGAGGACAACTGAGAAACAACTTGATAACTCATAACACGAGCCGAGTGCCCATCCACACATTCCCCAATCTTTGACGAGCATATCTGTTTCGTGTTGCGTGTTATGACATAAAGCCGGCTCCACACATTCTTGTTATGTCATAACACGCAACACGAAACAGGCATGCGCGTCAAAGATTGGCGAATGTGTGGATGGGCACTCGTCTCGTGTTATGTATTATCATATTGTTTCTGCTCGTGTTATGGGTGTATCGCTATAGGAGGCGGTTTTTAACACACATCAAAGGAAATTTGTTTCCCCATAACACAAGCCGAAACAGAGAGAATCGCTTATTCACAAATTCGCTTAGCAACAGGGGATAATCGTGAAACCCAGTTAATCATTATCAATAATAACTGTTTTAAAATGAACTATTAAATTTGATAATAAATAACATTAAGTAAGCACGTAGTGATTTAAAAAATTTATAATTTATTTCGATAGCTAATTTTATACATTTTGAATTGAACTGGACTATATTAAGTATATTTTTTTTACGGTAGCATTTGTAATGAGAAACTACGTTGTTGACAGAGTTTTTTTCGTCTATCCAATTCGTCAAGAAGAGATTTTTGTAGCTTATCTTCATTTTTGCTGTTAGTTAAGTCTGAAAGTAGATAGATCATAGCGTAAATAAAGCTTATGCAAACTTTATTAACATATGAGATAATGTGATAAAGAAATAATAAGAGGTGACTGTAGGGAGATTAAGTAGCCTCGCATTAAAAATAATGGTATTTGAGAGACTAAAGAGTCCTGAGACAATTGCAAAATTAAATATAATTAAATTGTCACACATTTAGTACTCTTTAATATAGTAAATGCTATGTCAAGCAAATTTTCATATTTTAGAGATATAAATGAAAAACGAAAATAGTGCTACAATTCCGCGGTTTATTGAGTACTACGAACAAATAGGATGGGGAGCCATTCTCCATCTTCTCTCACTTCTGCGGGATCATCTCTCACCACTGCCTTTTTGAGAACCCACCGAAGGCTGAGGCCACCCACCGAATGACTTCCACTAGACATCTACCAAGTATTTAAACCCTATTCTTCTACGTAACTTGAATCCATTCTGTCATAGTTAGGTAAATTGATATTGTTATTTCTCAATTCATTAATTTTCAAAATAGCTTTAAAATTAGTTTAAAAATTTATTTTTATTTAATTTTATTTCTGCTAATAATCATAAGATATTTTTCAACCGACTTCCAAAAAAAAAAGGAGGTTCTCAACTCCTTTGTATTTTTTTTTTTTTTTTTTTTTTTTTTATGTAACGCTATTACTCGGTCAATTCTGAATCAATTTTGATGATTCTTTTTTTTATCGGTAGGGCATACTTCAGAGGTGCTCCCATAAAAATATTTTAAAATCAACTCTGCACTTTTTAATAAAATTCAATAAAACAGTTAAGTGTATGTTACGCAATTACTCGGTCAATTCTAAATCAATTTTGATGATTCTTTTTTAGATCGGTAGGTTATACTTCAGAGGTGGTCCCATAAAAATATTTTGAAATGAATGCAGCACTTTTTAAGAAAAAAAAAACAGTTAACAAAAATCATATAATAATCTAAAATCTCCATCGTAACTAAATCTAAATTATTAACAAAAATTGATAATTTACGTATACAGTCAACTCTCGATGCGTCGTACTTCGAAAAGCTGAATTCTTAAATAATTAGAACAAAATTTACGGTCGGAAGTACATTACACTTAAATTTCACCTCAAAGAGACGATTTCATACAGGAAATGTTAAAAATTGTGTAAATAAGTCGAACTGAAAATAGGGTTCAAAAGAGAGAACTTCTATGAACACATAATTTAAAGAATTTCATGTGTAATTTGTTTTCCCTTTTTCCCGTTATTGTTTATCTTTCCAGTTCATAGTTACACCAGTCACTTATTATTATTTATTCACTCGAGTGGTTTTACAGTGGCTATTGAAGATTCCTTCAATTAACGAAAAGTTAAAATTAATTTGTAAAGTGGAGAAATGAGAAAGGAGTTGGGCGTTTGTTGCTAGTGAATTTCGAATTCCGCGTAGTTCTCTTTCAACCATCTTAAAGAATAGAGAAAAGATCGCCACTGGTGAAAGGCGGTGTATACTTTTAGGCACCCTCAGAAAAAAGCGCAGTTCAGTTGAAAGTTATACAACAAATTGGTACCGGGTATTTAATTTTCTGTATCAGTGATCTTATATGTATGTACAAACAACATACACATTAATGAAAAATATACGTCATGATTTCAACAACAATTGTGTGTTCAAGTTTCCCATTATATGAAGATAAGTGGAATGATGACCTCGATAATTGTTTGTTCAGTAAGTTGAACTATTTTTCAGGGTAGCTTGAAGATCGAGAATTGACTGTATAAACAAAAATACTCTCACCAATAAAAAGTAAAAAATAAAAATAATTAAAAAAAAAAAACCGACTTCAAGATTAAACCTACATATATAAACCTGAACTAAAAAATAAATAAAAATCTTTTAATTGCTTCGAAACAAAAACCATTCAATGAAAATCAACGAAATTATCGACATTTATATACCTATTCACAATTTATGATCATTTATTTTTTGGAGTCGGTGCCAACCAAAACAAACAGAATTTGAAAAGAAATGGTAATTTTAAAGATCCTCCCACTGTTTCATCACCGCCACACCGCTGTCTCCGGCCATTCGAAAGTGTATTGCAAAGGCAGGATTAAACTATCCTTCTTGGCTGGCACCGACGCCGAAAATAAATAATCATAAATTGTGAATAGGTATATAAGTGTCGATAATTTCGTTGATTGTCATTTAATTTGTTTCGAGGCAATTAAAATATATTTTTTTTTTTTTTTTAGTTCAAGTTTGTATATTTACAAACAAACCGTGTGGTCCTTTGTTGGCCGGTTGGCAAAAGAAAAAATAGTTCAAGATGAGAGACGGAAATCTGATTCAAATGAATTGAGAAGAAATTATTCTTTAAGAGTTGGAGAACAGGGAAACAGAACGTTAGTTGTGTGTCAAGGAAGGTTTCGGGATTGTATACAAGAGACAAAGTAGTACAATTTTTTAGAATTTAAAGGAAATACAGACCATGTTTACTTAAATGGGTTAATAATTGTAAATGTGTAAATAAAGCATTACTATTATGATTATAAAAAAAAAAAGAAAAAAGAGAGATGCGGAATTTTTAATAGGAAAGGTTGTAAATGGGATAGGAGACAGAAATCCTTGCGGGAAGAAGGGGATCTTGGGTTCAGTATAATTTGGTAAGAATGCGCTATACTGGAACAACTGTTGTGAAAGGCCGAGATTACACTCAACTGTTTTTCCCTAATTAAGGATATCCACTTTATAGAAGATGGGTGATCACTTAAAATAACAGAAAGCATTTTGTCAACCCGAAATCGAACCCGGATCCCATAGCTTGGGTTCAAGTGCCTTTCTCACCTTCTATAAAATCAAATTAAAATGGTTTTATTATTCGATTTCATGTTTGATTTTTTTACTTTTTACGAGCATAGTTCTTTTCAGGGACGTTGATTAAAGTTCTGTAGGCTTTTCTGTAGGAAATTTTCAAAACGGAGGTTACATTTAAAATTCATAGCCTTTTGGAATTAATCCTATTCTTATACCAACAGCGAAGTAATTCAAATATAACCAAGCCCCGAGGTTGGAAAAAGACTTGCTTTGAATTTCAATGAAGGGCACTCCGGGTTAAAAACATCTTGGTCTTTCCCGGCTCAATTGATAGGTCTATTCATGCTATTGGGAATCACTGCATTCTGATGCATATATAATAAGAAATTAAAGGAAAAAAAATCAATGGTTTTAGTTTTGAAAACTCTGATACTCTAAAAATAAATAAAATATTAATTTCTTCCATATCTAAGCTGACATGTGAAAGACGTTCATTAATACATTTCTTATAATATTTATAACCTATCTTCATTAAAACTGTAATGAATAATTTCTTTATTTTATTTTTTCAACCAACTTCAAAAAAAAGAGGTTCTCAAGTCATCTGTATTTTTTTTTGTATGTTACGCGATTACTCGGTCAATTCTAAATAAATTTTGATGATTCTTTTTTAGATAGGTAGGGCATACTTCAGAGGTGGTCACATAAAATATATTTTGAAATCAACTCAGCACTTTTTAAGAAAAATAAAAAAAAAACAGTTAATAAAAATCACTGTTATAGAACCTTCCATTTAAAACATATTTATAATTATGATAATCTAAAATCTCCATGGTAACTAAATCTAAATTATTAACAAAAATAATTTACATATACATACAGTCAACTCTTGATGTGTCGTACTTCCATAAGCTTAATTCTTAAATAAGTCGAACAAAATCTACGGTCGGAAGTACATTACACTTAAATTTCACCTCAAAGAAACGATTTCAGATATAAAACGTTAAAAACTGTGTATATAAGTCGAACTGAAAATAGTGTTCAAAAGAGAGAACTTCTAGGACCACCTCTATGAAATGAACTATTAGAAGTCATCGCCTCTATAACTCGAACTCAAATTAAAAGAATTCCATGTGTAATTTATATACCGGTTTCCCGTCATTGTTTATCTCTCCAGTTTATAGTTACACCAGTCACTTATTATTAGTTATTCACTCGAGTGAATAATTTTACAATGGATACAAACGAAAAGTTAAAATTGATTTGTAAAGTGGAGAAATGAGAAAGAAGTTGGGCGTTTGTTGCTATTCTACTGTTGAATTCAGCGTAGCTCACTTTCAACCATCCTAAAGAATAAAGAAAAGATCGCCACTGGTGGAAGGCGGTAAGTCAACTTTTAGGCACCCTCAGAAAAAAGCGCAGTTCAGTTGAAAGTTATATGATAAATTGGTACCGGGTATTTAATTTTCTGTATCAATGATTTTATATGTGTGTACAAACAACATTCCCATTAATAAAAATGTACGTAACGATTTCAACTATAATTTCGTGTTCAATTTTCCCATTTACATGCAGATAAGTGGAATGATAACCTCGATAATTCTTTGTTCAGTAAGTCAAACTATTTTTCAGGGTAGCCTTAAGATCGAGAATCGACTGTATAAACAAAAATACACTCACCATTAAAAAGTGAAAAAAAAAAATAAAAAAAAAAAACCGATAAGTAAAAAGCATTATCTCCGATTAGTGATAAGAAAAAGCATACTGGAGGAAAATGGACTGAAGAGAGGAGGGCACTTCACTCGGAGAGAATGAAGGAAGTATGGAGAAGGAGGAAAGGAGTCAGGGACAAATGATATTTGCTTGGTCCATAGCTGGCCTGTTCGCGAGAAAAAAAAAAAAAAAAAAAAAAAAAAAAAAAAAAAAACCGACTTCAAGATTAAACCTACATAAACAAACTTGAACTAAAAAATAAAAAAGTAATATTTTAATTGCTTCGAAACAAAAACCATTTTGTGCAAATGGTTAACAATCAACGAAATTATCGATACTTATATACCTATTCACAATTTATGATCAGTTATTTTTGGAGTCGATGCCAACCAAAACAAACAGAATTTGAAAAGAAATGGTAATTGTAAAGCTGCTCCCACTGTTTCATCACCGCCACACCACTGTCTCCGGCCATTCAAAAGTTAATTGCCAAGGCAAGATTAAACTGCCCTTCTGGGCTGGAACCGACTCTAAAAATAACTGATCATAAATCGTAAATAGGTATATAAGTATCGATAAATCCGTTGATTGTCATTTAATGGTTTTTGTTTCGAAGCAATTAAAATATTATTTTTTAGTTCAAGTTTGTGTATGTAGGTTTAATCTTGAAGTCGGTTTTGTTTTTTTTTCTAAAAACTATTATTTTTTTTATTTCACTCAAAGACTAAAATGTGTGTAGCTTAAAACAACTATGATTACGTTTATGAACATTATACAAGATTCTAACAAAGAACTTTGTAGTATTGCAACAAAGCTAAAAGAATATTGAACAAAAGCAGAAGATAACATAAAAAGAACAGCACGTGATGAATACGGAAACAGGCAACTGCCAAATTACCCGGTAAAAGGTTTTGAATGGCCTCCTGGTCTACCCCAGTATTTTTCATTCTATTCACGTTCGGGTTGGAATCCCAAAGGAATGTTGGCACTCTAGCCTTTGGTATAGAAGTGATGAATCTAGATTTAATAGTAGTAAATAATAATATTTCAAATTTCGTAAATTTACTACTTTACTATTATTTTTATTTGACCAGATGGATCTCGGTTCCTTTTCTGCCATTATTCTATTTCTCTTGATAAAGGTAAAAATAAACAATGAAGGTTGGAAAGTTGTCAGTTTATTACATTTTAAAAGACCCTTCTAGATCAATACCATGATTTATTATATGGTAGGAGACCAGTTTTTCTATTCGATATTATTGAACCTTAGTTTTTGAAATTTTCATTTTCAACAACTAAGGTTAAGTATTATTCGGGGTCAATAACAATTTATTACTATATATTAAATTTTACATTCACTGGCAAACATACAATGCCTTTGATAAACATAATAGATCATCCATTTGAGAATTGCAAGAGGAAAATATTAAAACAGGAAGTGCAGACAAAATGTAGATAACAACCAGAAAAACTTAGCCACAAAAAACTGAGACAGTTCCCCATTTTGATAGCAGTTTAAATCAGTACATTTTTACAATAACCTAATGCAGTGTATTACTGTATTTGAAAACTGAGTTAAAGATCTACCTACTTATTTTCATTCTAAAACTATAAATATTGATTTTATGATATGTGATCGTATTTGAACATATTTAAAAAATTACTTTTGTCAGTTTAAATTTATTAGAAATGTCATAAAATTAATCTAATTCTTAGGGCTTACCACACATATATTTATTTTATTACATTTTTTTTTTTATATATAACTAGAATATTTGAATTTATTTATTTATTTTAAGGTGCCGTGTACTGCAACACGGCCAGAGGCACCAAATTCTGGATTCAAGTTTATCTAGATTGTACTATAGATCCTGCAGTCCCTGAGGAACTTTAGAACATCTGGTTAATGGTTTTTGAGGATAGTACCTAGGTCTTTGTTGAAGAGTGGTGTTCCAGCTGTGGAGTGTACACCGCAGTTACTAAATATGTGCTCCACTGATAGAGGGACATGGCACTTTGAACACATGGGCTGAGACGTACCTTGAGGAGGTGCTGGTTGGTGAGTCTTGTGTGTACGATGCGCAGCCTAGTCATCACCACTTGTTCCCTCCTGGAGCCGTTTAGCAGCAGCCATGGTTGAGTATTAGGGCAGATTATTTTTAGTTTATTAGTATCCGGAACCCTGGTCCAATAATAAATCCATGTAGCCTTGCACTTCTGTTTAATATATATTTGATGGTCTCTGGGGACAATCGGTAAGTTGGGTACAGGAAACATATTTCTCGCCTCTTTAGCAGCGGCATCAGCCAATTCATTCCCAGGTATTCCAACATGACTGGGTACCCAAAGAAAGTGTATAAGTTTATTTATTGTATGTAGCTCTTTTATTATTGTGTTGGAAATTGGATTGTTATAATGATGTGAGTTTTGTATTTTTTTTAAAGCTGAGAAAGAGTCTGTAAAAATTACGATTTTGTTGCTGTCTAAATATTTAACTATATCAAGTGCTAATTAGATAGCAAATAATTCACTTGAAGAAACCGAGTATAGTTTAGGAAGACAATATCGAACTGTCGTTCCGGAAAATGTTACCGCGCAACCTGTGTCTTTGTTTTCCTTGGAGGCATCAGTATAAACAAAAAGGAAATCTTTATATTTTGATTTGGACTCAAGAAAAAGTTTTTGTATAAAATCTTGCGGATAAGTAATTTTGTTGTACGAGAAAAGTGAGAAGTCGAAGGAGGAATTGATGGTTTTCCATGGGAGCATACAATAGGGATGAGCTAAGTAGATATTTGGAATCTGGAATAGGTCTGATAGGAGTGGATAAGCAGAAATTCGGGGAGGTATTCTAGTCTACTTAATTCAAAAAAATCTTTGTTCGACTTAAGGCGCCCTAAGAATTTTAATAGCAAGTAGTGCCTGTGGAGCTCTTGAGGCCTTTCTTCAGCATCACACAGCACGCTTGATATGGGACTGGTTCTGAACGCTCCTGTTGTTCTGCTTATCATTTTGTGGTGAATGGAGTCTATTTTCTTGAGGATATTTTTAGCTGCATCACCATATACTTCGCATCCGAAATCTAAAACGGGTCTAATTAGGCACCGGTAAATTCTTAGGAGTGAGTTTCTATCGCAGCCAAAGTTCAGGCCTGAAAGAGTTTTGATAATATTATCTTTTTTTGTTATTTTTGATATAATGTTATCGATATGGAATTTCCATGTAAGTCTTGAATCAAAGACTATGCCTAAGTATCGAAAATGATTAATTTTGTTTACTACTTGGTTATCCAATGATATGGAAAAAGCTTGAGTACATCTTTTAATTTTGCAAAAGTGGGTAGCCGAAGATTTTCGTACAGAAAAGCGAAAGCCAGAAAGGGTTGCCCATGTCTCTAATTTCTGCAAAGCGTGTGACATAACGTCTTGACCAAAAGCTATATAAGACGTTTTGAGATACATCAAGATATCGTCAGCAAAAAGTGAAATTTTGATTAGGCTCGGCAAATCGTTGATTGCTATGTTGAAGAGTGTTGGACTAAGTACCGAGCCTTGTGTTACTTCACATTCAGGAAAAAAAGTATTAAACATGTTGATACCTAAACGAACGCGAAAATTCTTATCTGTCAGTAAATTTTCAATAAAACATAATAAATTACATCTGAAATTCCAATTTTTTAATGTATTAATAATTTTTGATTTCCAGCAAAAGTCAAAGACACTCTATAGATCTAAACAGAGCGCTAATACATGTTGATTGTTATCAAACACTGATTTTAGATAAGAATGAAACTTAAAAACTTGATGAATTGTAGATCTTGATTTCCGGAAACCACACTGCTCATTATTTAAAAGGTTTCGTTTTTCTAATTCCTAAATAAGGCGGTTATTTATGATCTTTTCAATTAATTTACAAATAACAGAGGTCAGAGATATTGGTCGATAATTTTCTACTAATTAAAGTAATTTCTAATAAGATTTAAGTAATGGTAAAACAGTTCAGAAAGCCAACATTTAGAAAAAGCCCTATTAGTCCAGATGTTGTTCAAAAGAGTTAGGAGTAAGTATAGGACAGACGGAGGTGCATGTTTAATGAATTCAATACGAAGCTGATCGAGACCTGGAGCTTTTTATACTAAACTGCAATTTTTCCAACGTGAGACGCGAGTTATCTGTGTTATCTGAAACAACTTCCGAAGCAGTACAGACTCGACCATGTACAAGAGAATTCTTTAAAAGACCTAACCAATATTCTCCAAAGGCATTAACTATCTGAATTGGATCGGTGTAGAATTGGTAGCGTTATATTTTATCGTTCTCGGAATTTTGGTAATAGATCTGCCTTTAATGGGCCTTATTTTGATCCAAACTACTTTGGATGGAGTGCAAGTATTAATGGATGTTAGAAATTGAGACCAAGAAGATCTCTTAGCCTGGTTGATGATCCATTTGGCCTCCTCCTTCGCTTTATTATAATTTATGTGATTGGTCAAAGAGGGTGGGTTTTCAACAATTTTAGAGCTCAATGTCGTTTGGTTATATGAATTTAGACGCCAAACAAAATTATAGTTAGTAAAACGTTTTTCTTTTTAGCAGCATTATTACCGGTTTTAATGAGACTCGAATGATAAGTAAAATAATCCCACAACGTATCATTGAAGCTGTGAAGGAAAAACTAAATGCTGTAAAAAAAACTTAGAAATAAGAAAACACCGTTTAAAAATATGCTTCGTTCCACCCCACACGTTATGCTAATTGGAACTTTATTGTTAAATATGGTTGTTAATTTGTTTGATTTTAATATAGTGTGAAGAATCGTATAATGATTTTAATTAACTTTTACAAAAAAAAATATCCTATTTTTCTTTACAAAAACATTTGCAAAGCCATGCATTACCCAAGCCCTCTAATGTAAGACTGTATATAACAATCATTCGAAAGCTTCTTAACTATGGTTTAGAATGTTGATCTATCAGTCGAGCCAAAGAACAAGCCCTCCTCAGGTTCAAAAGAAGAGTTCTTCGACGAATATATGGAGGTATTTATGATCAGGGATCTTGGAGAAGTAGAATGAATGTCGATTCATATGCAATATATAAAGATGTGGATGTGGTTATTTTCGTACAGATATCAAGACTTCGCTGGGCTGATCACTTCGCATGAATGGATCCCTACGAAGTCCCATCTAAAATTCTGACTGTGTGAGTTTATGACACTAGGCGAGTTGGACGACCAAGTCTCCGTCTTCTCCGGGGAAGACTGTTTGGCTGCTGATGCGAGATATTTGCTTGGCTTCAGAAACTGAAGGGCAGAGACAACTGGCGATCAATGCTGGAGTTGACTATGACTCAGGTAGTGGGGCATCGTGCCAGATAATAAATAAAAAAATTCCTGTCTAAAATTTGAAATTCTAAGAGCAACATAAATGTATCATTACCGGTAAAAAACCTAATGAATAGAACTGGAATCTGATTTTATACAATAAAAACGCCATTTGACTTTACCTATAATCCCAAATGGCTTGGAGAGTATGCATTTCATAAATAAATTGTCTTTTCATGTAGTTACTGTGAAACAGTTTTTATTACTATAAGCCAGAATATAAATTTATTGCCTTATTGCTAAGAAGGTTGTAAATAAAATTAAAACGTATAAAGCATATATTCAGTTCTCCGGTGGCGGACTGAATCGGTACATTCCTTATTCTATTCCTGAGTTAACCAAAGAAATACCTGATAGAAGATATGGGTAGGTTTAGTTAAGTCTAGAACAAGTCAAGAACAATACCTCATTTGTCCACCTTAGGCTAGTTGCACACACACCGGTTTTGGACGGCCGGCTTTTTACCGGTTTCGGAGTTACTGAATCGAATGAAACAATATGGATTTGTTATTCACAAATTGTTAAAAGTTTTAGGTCGAAAAGTCAAGGATAAAATAAAATTATAATTATAAAATAAAACTACTAATTGTTTGACCGGTAAAAAAACAGTATGTCAGCAAGCACCAAGCACCGGCAAAATATCGGTCGGTTTTTTTACCGGCCGTCCAAAAGTCGGTGTGTGTGCAACTAGCCTTAACTAGCGACCAGTTTTGTTTAACCCTTATTCTCGCATATCTAATATTCATTAATTTTTGAATTTACAAGGTTGTATTTAAGTTGGTTGAAATTAGGTCTGCTAAAACAGTTTATAGCCGTCATGTTAGTGTTCCTAGTTTTCATATAAGTGAAGAAGGTTATAAAAAAAGTTGAATGATTCACAGTCCATGTTTTAAATCCCGTGGATCGGCTGCCAGTCTTTCAAGTTTACTTGTTTTATTATATTATTCAAAACAGTTTTTCTTTTGAATAAAAATAAAATTACATTTCTTAACCCTTCTGGAAGCTAAAAATTTCTTTTAATACAATATTTTATTATTTATTACCACGCTTAGAATTTTTTTTCTCTTGGTATCATAGATACATTGCAAGAATAGCTAGGTCCTTTTTCTTTTTTTACAGTAATGTACTTCTATTCTCGCAAATTATCACCTATGATACACAGTTTTTAAATATGTTATTTACAAAAATTAACGGTTGTTATTGTCGTTGCTATGTAATTATAACAATTAACGAATATTTTTGATATTGTAGAATTGTGATCATGTTAGTTCACGGGCCGAGTATATCATGTCCTTTGTGCCGAAGATTGGATCCGAATCTGACCTAGAAGATGATAACGATGAAATTCCGAACCAAATAACCGAAGAAGATTTGCAGAGTCGTTACCGATCTATTTGACGCAATTTCGGTTGATATAATCAATAACACAACAACAGAGGATAATTTGACAATCGAAGTGGAATTTAGCAAGTATCTATAGACCTATTTTTTTTTTCGAAAGCTACTTTTTTATATTCGTATGTGTTATGTTATGTGTGGATTTGTGTCCTGAAGCACCAAATTCATTCAAATACCACCTCATCCTGTTACACCAATTATGAGCACTAATAACACAAAACGGGACTGCCAGAATTATATATATAAAGTGGGACTGCCAGAATTATACTGTTACGGGCAACTAGGGGTACGACTAATCAAATCACAACTTAAATACAAACACTAATTTATTTACAACTTAATAAATACAAATAGGTCCCTTAAGCTACTTAAGCTAATAACAATTATGCTTAGGTCTAATTACACTAATATGTATATTACACAATACTTATCTTTAATATCTTAATACTAGATGTCACAATTATACACAAGAATCTATTACACTGACACACAGAGACTGTTACTACACTCACTGAAACTTTTAATCACTGTCACTAACTCACTGACTGAACTGTCACTGACACTTGACTGATTGATCGTTACTTGATCACTGACACATGGATATTAACTCAGGATATCACAGACTCCTGACTGACACTTGCCCGACCGATCACTCACTGACCACTGTCACCTCAATACTGGCTCACTGGGCTAGGAGTCGGCCTATTTAAAGCTACGCCGAACATTCTAGATCGTTCTAGCCAGATTACAGGTCTCGGCCCTTCTGGCCCGCCGTGACCCTTCTAGGTGGCCTGGCGGCCTTTCCAGCTACCTGGCCCCGCGCCACCCACAGCACCCCCAACCTCACCTGACCGTAACAATACGAATTACAAATTCCTAATATTTTTAATTAACGCTTTACTACCATATAATTTAGCACTTTTTTTATACTCTTTATCATAATTTTGTAAAAAAATAAAATAAAATATGAATTTAATGTTAAAAAACAACTTTTCAATGCGTTTACCATATCCTCGCAAGGTGTCGCGTATGATTCCGTTCGAAAATACCAAATGTCACTCTATCCTCGCAAAGTATTTTCTGTGATACCTAAGCATAAAATAGTTATGCTTTTGCATAAAACCTTTATTCTATGTCATAGACATGTTTAGGTTAAAAAAAAAAATTGTTTTACTTTAATTCTATATTTGCGAGAATAAGAAGAAGAAGAACAAAAAATTAACTTTATTCTGGGACAACTTGTCCCCTAAGAATAACAAACGAGTACAATACACAGAACAATCGAAATATATATATAGAAAAATAAATAAGGGTTAATTACTTACCCCAAGCGCGTGTAATTTAACTCTTGTAGACTATTCTACAATTCTAAGTCTTTTCTATTCTGTTCTTTAATTTTAATTGCATTCAATTGACATAAAAATTATAATAAATCAAAACAAAATATGCGTATGAGAATCATCGATAGCTGATCATGCTATTAAACAATCACAATTTTGCTCAACAATATAATACTTATCAGAATTCAATAATTTATTTTTACTCACAGCATATATCTTGAAGGAAACGATAGCTTCTAGAAATAATTATATTTTTATTTGCTTAACGCCTTAAAATAAAATATACTTTTGCAAACTATTTCTTTATAGTTTATCTTTTATTCATTACTACTATTTAGCTAATATTCTTTATTGTTTTATTCATTTTATTTAATATCCGCATCTAGCCTTCTTCAATAATTTTAGTTAATACTAACACTTTATTATTAACAATAAATACATCATCGTTTACTTTAAATAATATTCTAATTTCAAATAAAAAAATATTAAATTATAAACATATTATTATTTCTCTATTTATTATAATTTACAACAGTATACAACCAAAATACATCAATGGGCCTACCTTCTTCTTCTCTAGTTGTCTAATCCTATTCAGCTGCAGCCTTCTTGTTGTGCACCCTATGCATGATGCATCATGCTTCGGGTGTGCCTAAAAACTCCAATGCTTATATGTCTAACGAGGATTCCAAATAATGTGAAATGGTCATTTCGTGCTTCTTTTTTTTTTTTTTCAAGAATGTAGATACTTGAGTTTTATTTTCCTCGAAAACCTTGCGCTCTCGGGCATATATCATGAAATGTACTTCAGGAACCAACTCCCCCGATGCGACCCTTATGTTCATATACTAAAAATATTGTTAAAAATTAAGGAACTAATTTTATAATAATGATATTGGTTTCTGATAATATTTTTATGTATAAAAATATTTTATTTGTTCATCACACTTGACTTCCTACCTCAACTCTAGTCAACTAGTCGGACCCGAATACACTTTATTTTTTATTTAGTTCAACTACCGGCTTAAATTTATTTTATTAATATTTTATGCAGTTTTACTAGCTATAACTATTGAAATTTTTATTTTATACCTCTTATACAGCAGAGAATCATTTTTGATGGTGCTCCTTACCTAAAACAAAAACAAAGAAAATTAAATTAAATGCGTTCATTAGGGATAGACTATAAAAAGTAATGAACATAATTTAAATTATAGAATTGGTGTATTTAATATCATGTTTATACAATTATAAAAAATATTAAAAAGCAATAATAAAATTACAAAAAAGGAGGGAAATATAATTGTTGAAGTATGTGCTGTTTTGACATTTCTAGTGAACATAGCTACTTCAAAAGCACTTTAAATATGGAATAAAACCACCCCTATTTCCATACAGCAATCCTCTTAACACTTGACCTAAATTTATAATTTATTAATTATATTAAAAAAATATTATAAAAATTTAAATTATTTATTCCGGGATGCATGGTGGATGGTGTACTTGGACCGAGGCACTTTCACACTGAAAGGCACAAAGGAGGAAGAAGAAGATTAATTTAAGAATACAGAATAAATACCAACAGTAGAAATATCATTTAGATAATAATAAGAACGTAGTACTGTACTACAATGTACATATACAAAAATACATACAATATACATATACATACAATATACATACAAAAATATTACTTTACGATTGAAACGACCCCTAGTAATTAAAAAAAAAAAGAAGATAAAATAACATTGTTCTTTGGTTTTAGAAAAAAAAAAAATATATTCTTCCAGAGTCGCAAAATGGATCGTTGCTACAAAAAGATTATTTAGAATAATTTTCTTAATCCATACTCTAATATCAATGAGTATATATGTGGACTTACTTTCTGAGCTATGTCCTCCTCACCTCAATAATCTCCTCACTCACTCCATTTCTTTAGCTCCTTCATTACTACATCTATTACTCTCTAATCTACTTATATTAAACAAGTTCTGTAAATACCCAAACCATCTGTCTAAAACATTCTTACTATTTCCAATATATTTCCTTCTTCAATAATATCTAAATACACTATATAACATAAAAAAAAATTTATTACTTTGTATATTTTGACTGGAATTGATTAAAATTCCTTAGGAGTATTTATTATATAGGAAGAGGTGTTAAAACGGGCACTCGGAAAATATGTGCACTCCTCTATGGTCTGCACTGCCTATGGAGGCCTTAGCTAATATACGATACCAGTGAGCATTTGGAATCATTCTTTCAAGTAGTGTGAATGCAGCGTGAGTTATTGTGCAAAATGGTCTTTATTATGCAGTGTAAACTTTTGAGAGGCATGTAAAATAGTTTTTTTTTCAGTTTTTAAGTTTATTTAAGAATAATTTCACAGTGATATCCGGAAAGCGGAGATCTGAAGCTGCTTTTTGAAGCACACCTTTAGTATTGCACGCATTCAGATTACATGTGATATTAACCTTCTTTCACAGGTAGACTGATGTAAATTTGGGCCCCCTTTCCCCGAGAACTTCAAGTGCGATTTCTTAGTTCGACATATCTCCTGTTCCCAACATTATGGAAAGACCCACTACTCGTGGACGAAAAGCAGCAAGGTCCGCCTCATCACTGGTTCACGATACAAAGATCAGTCGACCAAGTCTCTTGACAAAAGTGTTTTCAAGAAGACGCCCTTTTCCCGGGGTAAAAAAAGACCTGCCAGAGAGCAGGGGTAGAAAGACGAAAGTCCTTCAAAAAAAGTACTTCAACCGACGCCACGATATGATACATCATCAATACGAATTATCAGACTATAATGACTCCCCCCCCTTTTGTACAGCAATGATGATACCAATACAGATTCTAACGGTGGAGATAAACTAGACCCAAGTAATGCGGCGGAAGGCTCTCTGAAGACAAGGGGGGTGTCTTATGCACCCCTGTTATGCACCAAATGTGGATACATTTAGCTTGCACCGAGACTGAAAAAGCCGGTTATGTTTGTCATTTCTGTAATTTTATTTATTTATTTTTTTGTAATAAATAAACTCTCCACCGTTTTGTATAGTTGTTATCCACTGTTTATTGTATCCTGTTTTAAACTGTTATTAGTGACTTGAATACAGAAGAAATTATTAGTGACCTTTTTGAAGAAGGCTCATAGTTACACCCCAATATTTCTTGTGCTATTTTAAAAGCTTTTTGTAAATCGTCGTTTTCTAAATCAAGTTATTGATGTTAATCATTGTTTTGCCTTCTCGCATTTGAAAAACTGATTGAAAATGTTGATAAAATACAAAAACCTGAAACTTTTCAAACTAAAAGTAACTATAAATCAAAACCAAAAGAGAGTGCCCATATTCACACCTTACTCTATTACTTTATTTATTAATGTAGGTTTTGTTTCCGATAAAATACGAGCATTTACAATAATACTGCGCGGTTTGAATATTAATAATTTGTTGTTTAGCTGGATCCCACAACTCAAGTCAATAGGTCCAATTAGGTTTAACGATGGAATCATTGTATTCGTTGAAACAAAGCAACATCAATGAACCATAGCAAATACAATGAATATGACAAATATTAACGATAAAATAATGATAAAAGTACAGTTGATTGTTAAGATGAATTAAGAAGAAGATAAAGATAAAGGGATACAAAGAGGGCACACCGCATTAAAGTATTTCTACTTAGACGTGGTGTTGCTCTTTGACTGCTTCCCTGATTATCTTCTTCTCCTTACAATAAAATAATTTGAAACATATGATGCTTATAAAAAACATAAAAAATTTTTAAAAATGTTTATATTTAAATTCTTCTTCTTCTATTGCAGTGCAGTCAAATCCATCAAGTCTTTGCCCAGCTGCTGTTTTTCAGTTATATAAACTGAGCAAATTACACTAAAGAATGTAATGAATTATTAATATTCATAAAAAATAAAGTGCAAGCAAGTGGGAAACAACAGACCGATCTGTCTTTCTCAGATTGCATACAATCTGTTTGTTACAATATTGCAAAAAAAACTGAGGATGATTGTAGAAAAGTATTAGAAAGTTGAACTGAAGCATTTCTAGTTCCTGGCATTCCCAGACATGAAGGCTGCCCAAGAGTTCCAAGGTAGGAACTATATGATATAACCTCTCCGTTCGATATTCCACAAACAAAAATATAACCTATGAAATCCACATACCATAGTTTATTATAGTGTAGTTAAGATCAGCAGAGGAGAGTCAGATATATTTTACAAGGTAAAAGGTGAGAAACAGGGAGAAAACTTGAATATTTTATACTATTAATAATATCTATTGCCGATATCGTGAAGATGTACAAATGAAGAAATACTTATAATGTTGTGGACAAATAGATTATAAGGACATTCCTGGTGAAAGTGATATTTTTCATAAATGATATTGATATTAGCACGCTCAGAAAGAAAATTGTAGCAAGCAATCACGAAATGGGGGGTTGAGTTAAAATGAATAGACGCAATCACTAATGTCATAAAGAGCAATGTTATGCATGTATGAATCTGCACAAACACGCTGTAAGGTTGAGTTAATAGAAATGGGGGATGATTATATTTATTTAGAGAATGTGATAGGCAAGGTTGGGAGGTTAAAGATTTCCAACAAAATGAAGAAAGAAGATTTTACCAACTACCACCTTTACCACCTTCATAACACACTCATCGGTAGTCATTATTAGATAAACTAAAAAAACGACAACTGATTGTTCGGATATCTTTTATGGATGGATAAGAACCGTGAAAAGCCATGCCCAAGGAAAAACATCCAACAGGAATAATGCTGATTTGATGACATTTCCTGATCAGGAGTGGTGAGAGACAAGCAATTGAATGCCATGAAAGCGCTGGAGCGAGACCGGAGAGCCTGACACACTCCAAGCTTGTGAAAGAATAAGTCTTCTATTTACAAAGGAATTTGTTTAATAGGAATTTTTTTTTTTTTTTTCACAAAATTATCTTCAAAAATACAGAAAAGTATTTTATTATGCAAGAAACTTAAAAAGCATATTAATAAGGACTAATTGTCAATCGCTTACTCTTTCTATATATTGCTGTATAATTCTGAAATCCAGTGCATCGTTTTCGAAGGTAATTTCTGAATTACACTAATAGGTTAGATGATCTGTTGCAGAAGATCCTTTGGGTATGTTAGTAGAAGATATTTTCATCATTGTTCTTATTTTCATCCCAAACTAATTATAAAAGCAGTCAAACTCGTAATATTTTGCACAAGTTAACTTTACAATGATTACTTATCGTTCAATAGCTGGCTTTTTTCATTTCCTGTAAGGGTTATAATTGGTGTTCTTTTACATTCTTCCGTGAATTCCTATTGATGTTTTGCATTCATCATCATACCAGAGCATTGGATTCGTTTTTTGTTGAGTAGTTTGCTAAAGGTTTTCGGTATGTAGGCTTTAGCTGCCTGCAGAATAGTTTTGGTTATAATTTCACACCCTACTTCCACTTGAGTTCAAAAGAATCTCATTTGTGGTTTTTCGTGTTCAGGTCAATATAAAGTGGTTTCCAATTTACTGTAACAGTAATCCAACCACTTTTTTTTATTAATCTTATTGGTAGATTTTACAAACTACAAAGCGGAATATGATCGTTTATAAAACTTTGAACATGACAACGTTTAAACACAATAACTAATTGACATAATTTTAATACTTTATATATATATATATATATATATATATATATATATATATATATAATTATATATATATATAGATAGATAGATAGATAGATAGATATATAGATAGATAAATAGATAGATAGATAATAGATAATAATTCTATTTATAAAAGAAAATTCTTGTACAAATGTGAGTCTGGTACATTCTCAGACAATTCTAAACCTATTTACACAATGGTAAAGAATATATGAAGTAAAATACTTTTATTGTATGCAGATAGTTGAATTAACTCAAAGGTAAATGAAAAAATAAATATAAGGAGGAATTTTCTCTGTTAACTATTTAAGTCCACTAATGAACTTGTAAGTTTATACACACTTGTATGGATACATATAAAAATTTTAAATACTAGTTTTCATTTATTAAGATATTGTACTGATATAATTATAAATAATGTTATTTCATCAATATTAGTAATATTTAAAATATTTTTAACATTGACAATGTCACATGTGTCCGTGATAAAGGTCTGCAATTAGGTTTTTCTGGGCTTGAATTGAATTTAGAGCAGTGCAGTAGCACGTGGATATCTCCCATATCTTTAATTCCGGGAGAATCATGTCCTTGCCATTATCCTATAATACCCCCTTTCCTAATCCTTATCACATAGCTAGCGGGGTGATGAGGCCCGCTAGTCTACAGTAGATATCTCATCTAAGGAATAAAATCCTGGCATAAAATCACAGGTCCTCCAAGGCCAACAACCAGCCTCGGATATGATTGTCTACAAAAGGTAACGAACTGGGCTGTGTTTAAAGGACTACAACTTGCCACATGGAAGCTCGTATAGACCTGGAGTCACTCAAACAGTAATAAATGAAATTAAAAGGCACAATATCGATATTATAGTTATTCAAGAAGCCAGGTGGCCTGGAAATGGAGAAATGCGATGTTTTAAAGTGAAAGGAATGAGCGAAATGGAGTCGGCGGCACTGCCTTCATCGTGAGTCCAAAAGCGAGATAGGCAGTCTTGAATTTCACACCGATAAATCATCGAACTAGTTTATTAAGGATAAGAGGTCGATGGTTCAATATTTCGACCATCAACGTGTATGCACCTACCGAAGACAAGGATTAATAAATAAAGAATGATTTCTACGACCAATTAAAATACATCTATGAAAGTATTCCAAAGCATGATGTAAAAATACTTATGGGAGACTTCAATGCCAAAATAGGAAGAGTAGACCAGTTTCAACCAACGATTGGAGTGCTTAGCATGCACGATATAAGCAGCGATAACGGTGTCCGATGCATTAATTTCTCAGCTGCAAAGAATCTGGTTGTAAATAGTACGACTTTTCCTCAGAAGAACATCCATAAATCCACGTGGAACAGCCTAGGAGAGAGATGGAAGAACCAGATCGACCATGTACTAATCAGCAAAAGACATAGAAGCTCAATTCAAGATGTCCGAAGCTGTAGAGGAGCAGATTGTGACTCGGACCATACTATGCTCAGAATTAAGTTTAAACAAAATTTCAAAAGGATTCCTGAAACTGAGGCAGAATACAAAATGGCTAAATATGAAGTCAATAAATTAAAAGATCCTGAGATTCCAGCAACTTTAACGTAGGAGATAAAAAAACACATTTGAGTTCCTTTATTTTGAAAAGGTTCTAAAGAACAAACACTGAGATGAAATGAAAAAGGGAATAAAAGAGGTAGCCCAGAAAGTAATTGGCACTCAGGAAAAACGAAAAGCAAAAAATGGTTTACAGACGAATGCCAAAAGATAGTGGATGAAAAAAGGCAAAGGAAAATCATCTATTTTAGCAAGAAAGACAAGGAGACTCAAGACAACTAAAAAGCAGCTCAGAAGCCTGCGAAGAAGATTCTCAGATCAACAAAAAGAGATTTCCTTAAGCAGATGATCTCAAATATAGAAGAAAATTGGAAAGCAGGAAACATATGCGAATTCTACGCAGGCATGAAAAAAGAACGAGCCGGATTCAAAGACAGAAACATTCAGATGAAGGATAAGAATGGAAGTATCACGGCAGTCAAGAGAGAAGTGTTGAAAATATGAAAGGAACACTTTGAAAATCTTCTTAATAGGAACTCAAGAGGGAATGAAAGTGAGGATTTGGATCATGCTGAAGACTTCGCACAGGATGAAATAGATGAACCGGATCTCCTTGATGTGCAGATGTGAATTTTTGAAAGATGAACCAACTAGTAGCTGCAGTGCACTAACTTATTCTGAAAATATGGAAGGAAGAAAAGATACCCGAGAGTTGGAACACAGGCCTTATATGTCCAATACTTAAGAAAGAATCCATGTCAGAGTGTGAGAACTAAAGAGGCATAACATTACTTCCGGTAGCATATAAGATTCTAACTTACATAATGCTAAACCGAGTGAACCTCTTCTATGAGAAAGCATTAGGCGAATACCAGGCAAGATTTCGGAGAAGCAAGAGCACATCGGACAAAATTTTCATCCTGAGACAAATAATTGAGAAAAGATGGGAAGTGGAACAAAATGTACATGACATATTCATTGACTTCAAAGCAGCATACGACTCTGTCAATATAAACTGTCTTTGAAAAACCATGACGGAATTAGGGTTCCCAGGGAAACTTTTACGATTCACAAGAGCATGTATAAATGGTTCTGAATGTAGAGTGTTGGTTCAGGGAGAGATGACTGAAGCCTTCGATGTGAAGTCAGGACTTCGCCTGGGAGATTGCCTCTAAACGATGCCTTGCGACCTAGCACTGGTGAAGGTAGTGCGAGAATGTGGTGGATTTCGATTAGTTGGTGCAGCATGTTGGCATGATGCATAAATACTTCGCATACCGCGGATGGCGTCCTGGGCAGTAAAACAGAAGATATCCAGGCACTGGCAGGCTCAATGATCGAAGCGGCAGAAGGAATAGACTTAGAAGTAAACCAAAGCAAACCAAAATATTTGATTGTTAGCCCCAAAATCCACCAAGAAGAAAGAATAACGGTAGGATGTCAGACCTTCTAGCAAGTAGACAGTTTCAAATACCTAGAAAGCACAATAACCTCCATAAATGACCAGCTAAGTGAAGTTGACACGAGAATCAACAGCGCGAATAAAGCTTTCTTCTTAGTAGCTCGTATGCTAAGATCTAAGAATATATCCCGGAAAATGTAACTCCAAATATATAAGTCAATCATATTACCTGCATTGCTGTATGGCTGTGAGACCTGGTCCCTTACGAGCACACTTGAGAAAAGGGTTGAGAAATTTGGGCGGTTCTCAGTGTGATAGTGGGCCAAAAGTGAGATAATGAACTAGGGATCTGGAGAAGAAAAAATAATAGAGAGGTCATCTCTGAAACCAAGCAGTCTGTCGTGCTAGAGATAAAAGTAAGAAGATTACAATGGCCCGGACATGTAGCAAGGAGCCACCTAGCAATTCCCCTCTTCTTAACTATGAATGCTACAGTGGTTGGAAAAAGGCCAAGAGGGAGGACGCAGCTGATAGGCAAAGATGGAAGGGGCTGGTGAAGGTGGCTAAAGATCTCCAAGATCTATAAAAGCCAACCGAAAACAATATATATATATATATATATATATATATATATATATATATATATATATATATATATATATATATATATATATATATATATTTTTGAAGAGAAAAGATTTAACCCGGTTGGGATTCGAACCCAAGTCTCCACTTCTCTAGCGTGGTGCCTTATCCACTAGGCCACCGAGCTCGTATCCGAACCAGGGAAATCCTTTCTCTTCACTGATCCATACAGTGAATCCTTTCCAGAGAAAGGATTTCCCTGGTTTGGATACGAGCTCGGTGGCCTAGTGGATAAGACACCACGCTAGAGAAGTGGAGACTTGGGTTCGAATCCCAACCGGGTCAAATCTTTTCTCTTCAAAAATAAAAAATATATTTAAAAAATAATTATTAACAACTAAGAATTATTTCATATTTATATATATATATATATATATATATATATTTTTTTTTTTTTGGATATATATATATATATATATATATATATACACATTGGATATATACACACACACACATATATATATATATATATATATATATATATATATATATATATATATATATATATATATATATATATATATATATATAAAAAATATTGAATTAATAGTATTTAAAAAAAAACAATTTTACAAGGCAGATTGAGAAATAGATAGATATTTTTACCATATATATATATTTCGTGCATTAGATTGAAATATGGTTTCTAATAATTAATGCTTGGTGAAAGATATTTAAAACAAAGAGCTCCATAAAAAGGGAGGTTACTGTTTCTTATAGCGCGGAGTTTCCCGAGAGAATTTACAATCTAATACCTTCTGGCAAGACTGGAAACACTCTTTGCATACCAATTAAAATAAAAGCAACAAGATAACCAAGTTTTAAAGTTTAACTTCGTGAAGTTTCACCACGGTTACCACTTCAGCCAGCGTTTTATTTTACCCAATCCGGGATAATCCAAGAATAAGTCTGAACAATTGAGAATTTTCAGGAAATGTATTGGTATAATTGTTTTATACTGAATGCTGGACATACTGAATACTACAAAGCATTTAATAACTGAATAAATCAATTGGGCGAACATATTCATGAAACAATATAAAAGCATTTTAAGGTTAGTGTTTAACTTGAAACTTCCGTTTCTTGATCTACCAGTAATACAAAAGAGTGATGTCAAGATCATACTGAACCACAACTTTCCTTCTCATCAGTGAATTATTCGTTTTCCACTCTAAGTAATTTTGAGCAGAGTTTGTTCAGGATGATTTGAAGGTTAGTATAAAAAATAATTCAAAAATAGTTTAAATCTTAAAGTTGAATTTTATTAATGATAGTCTGAAACGCATAGACAGTTATGAACCCACCTAGTCCTCAGATACCTCTTAGTCAGCATTCTCAGAGATCTAGTATATATATTCCTCAGATCTAGGAGAGAGCAATCAGTTCAATCAGTTCAGTCATAGCCTTTGTACATAGTTGTTGTCAGTTTAAGATCTATTTGTAAGTTTGCTTTAAATAAAGTTTTTAAAAAGTGAATTAGTGGTTCCAGTTATTTATTTGGCGCCCGAACAGGGACTGGTGCACTTCAAGCTAGAAGAGAAGAAGGTTGGCAAAGATATTCAAGAAAATCTGACGAAATAGACCCATTGGTCAACAGGATTTGGGATACTCGCCTACCACTCTGAAAAACTGGTCAAGAAGGTCCGATGAAATATTGAACAGGATCTGGAGCAGCTCACTTGAAGGTGTATTTCAATACTTCAGCGCCAGTCAAGAAAAATATTAAATACTGGACTTCACCATAAAACACTTCTTTATTTTAAGGTAAACATTTCATTGTAAACATTTTTAAACATTTATTATTGTTAACATTTTATTATTATTAACATTTAAAACATTTAATTTTTATGCAAAAAGATTATTGTAAGAGTAAATTAAAAAAGATATTAAATAAAAATAGATTTGAGTTAGAAAAAATTGAAGAGGAAATTAACAAAATGACTACCAAACTAATGACAAAAGAATGTTACGATCACCTACCACATTATGACGGTGACCCATCACAACTCGTATTTTTTATCAAAGCAATTGAGCTTATTTATAATGCCAATTGCAACGAAAACATACTTAATAGGGAGGAAAATGAACAATTGCTATTACAAAAAGCATTGTTTCGATTAGAAGGTACGGCAAGACATCTATGCATGTACGAAAATTTAAGGACCGTGAACGAGCTCAAAACTAGATTAATAAATCAGTTTAGAGACAGTAGGACAACAACGCACCTACAATACGAAGCATCACAAATTTCCATTAATCGGAATGAACACCCAATTGACTATATAAACCGGGTAATCCCCTATGAAAATACTAATAAAAAATAGAATATTAGTTGATATATCTATCGAAAATAAACCACAGGAAACCGCCACACAAATGAGAATATTAGTCGATCACGTGATCAGGAATTTACATCCTAGATTAAAAGACACCCTGAATCACATTACTATTCGAGAACTTTCAGACATGAAAAATATTCTGTACAACGAATGCAGAATAATCATGGAAGATTTATACCCCCAAGGTCATGGTAGAAACTACCAGCCCCACCATTATAAACAAAACAAACCCCAAAATAAACCCGAAAAATATCAAAACCCATCAAATAATAATTATAATCATCCTAATTACAATAAAGTCCCCCAATATCATCAACCACAGAACGATTACCACCAAGGATCTGTTCAGCAGAGATATAATAGAAACTATAACCCTCAAAATTACTACAAAGACCAACAGCCATATAGAGGTCATAGTAACCAAATAAGAAACCCATATAATCCTTCAAATTTTAATTTTAATAATCAACAACAACAACAACAACAACAAACTTATAACCAACCCCAACATCAAAATCCAAATTCTCAAAACACTGTTTCTATGCGAACAGTGAAAAGTAACAACTTCCATCACCTGGAAGAGGAAAATCAGGAATTAAAAACAAGATTGGCGGAATTGGAAACGAAATTTGAAAATTTTTTAGGAGTAGGAGACCAAAAAAAAAACGGAACCACCAGACAATGCCCAGTATACCATCTAAATCTTTTACATGATTCTCCTTCATTTCAAGACAATACTGGCGACCATTGGTTAGTGGATACAGGATCCGAAATTAATTATATAAACCCCCGTTCCGTACCCGTAGGAACTGAAATTAAATCGGAAGAGTTCATAGTCATCACCCCCCCGTAGGAAGTGAGAGAGGAAATGGCTCAGTGCTAATTGATCTTGCTCCTAGGCTAGGGTTGAGAGATGAATTTTTAGTTAGATTTAAGATATTTAAATTTAGTCAAAAATATGAATTGCTATTAGGAATGGATACAATGGAAGCATTAGAAACTAAAATTAATATTACAAAAGATATAAAAGAAATTAAATTTAATAAATTAAAAATAAAAATATTAAATGGTGAAATAATGAATATTGATAGCAATGAATTGAATATCATTAATAATAAAGAAGAATTATATCAGTTAGTAAGACATGATCACATAGAAAAGAATACTAAAGTAAAATTATTTGATATTTTGATGAAATATCCAGAAATTGTTAAGTCGGAAAACGAAAAGTTAAAGCCGACAAACCTTTTGAAACATAAAATTAGATTGAAGACAGATAAACCAATTTATACCAGAAATTACAGATACCCACAATATTTTAAGGAAAAGGTCGACGAAGAAATCAATAAATTGTTAAAAAATGGTATTATCAGAGAGAGTAATTCCCCTTACAACAGCCCAGTTTGGATAGTCCCAAAAAAAAGAAGATGCATCGGGTAAAAAGAAAATTAGAATGGTGGTTGATTATAGGAAACTAAACGCTGAAACAATACCAGATAGATTCCCTCTACCTAATATAGAAGATTTGTTGAATAAACTGCATGGATCAAAATATTTTACAACAATTGATTTAACTTCAGGATTCCACCAGATTGAGATGTCGAGCGAGTCCATTGAGAAAACTGCATTCTCGACAGACACAGGTCATTATGAGTTTCTAAGAATGCCCTTCGGGCTGAGCAATGCACCTCCTACATTCCAGCGTGCAATGAACTCAATGCTATCTAACACCGACAACACGCTCGTCTATATGGATGACATAATTATTTATTCTAAAACTCCCGAAGATCACCTGAAACATATTGAAACCATATTAAGAAAACTAAAAGAACATTCACTATCTATTCAACTTGATAAGACAGAATTTATGAAAACTGAATTACCATTTTTAGGGCACATATTAACAAAAGATGGAATTAAAACCGACCCAAAAAAATTAATGCGATAGAAAAATTTCCTTTGCCAAAAACCATTAAAGAAATTAAACAATTCCTGGGAATGTCAGGGTATTACAGAAAATTTATAAAAAATTATGCTCAGATAGCAAAACCTTTAACTAATCAGCTACGAGACGAGAGTAATATTGACCCTACCAAATACAAAAACGCTTTTGAACAACTTAAATTACATTTAATAAATGCCCCGATACTTCAATACCCAGATTTTAACTCCCCCATGTTACTAACGACAGATGCTAGTAATACAGCACTGGGAGCAGTACTTTCCCAAATTTCAGAAGGGAGGGATCACCCTATAGCCTTCGCCTCTCATACTCTTTCCGCAACTGAACAAAGATATTCCACAATAGAAAAGGAACTCCTTGCCATTGTGTACGCTTGCAAACATTTCAAACCATATTTATACGGTCAAAAATTTACAATAATCACAGATCATAAACCATTACAGTGGTTGTTTACGATGAAAAATAATAATACAAGAATTATGAAATGGATATTTTTATTGAGTGAATTTCAGTTTGACATAAAACATACTGACGGAAAAACCAATTTTGTAGCTGACGCTCTAAGTAGAATTAATATAGAAAATGAATATGAATTAAATGTAATTGATGAAATGGATATAGATCCAGATGAAGAACTAGACAAAATTTTACAAGAAACAAGTAATGTAGAATTGCCACCAATACCTCCAGAAGACTATGATGAAATTTTGCAAGAATTACCTCCCCCTCAAAATGAACAATTAAGTTTAGCTCCAACCCAACATTCTCAAGATTCAAGCAATGAACAGATTCTTATAGTACCAGAAGATAGAGCAATAAATGTTGAAAAATTCCAAATTTTAATTCAAAGGGGCTCAGCCAAACCCATTATTACTAAACCCTTCGGTAAGACAAGAATTTATTTAGAAACTCCATACCCTTGGAAAAATAACCTAGAAGAAACACTTCTTGAACTAATAAAACCAAAAACCGTGTATGGTGTCTATTGTGAACCAAATGTTGAGTCTGTAAGGACTGAATTTGAAGCAATATACAACAAATTGACCGAAATAATAATTAATAAATTCCCCACCGTAAAAATAAAAAGATACAAAAGAAAACTAATCGACGTATTAGAAAGAGATGAGCAAGAAGAACTGTTAGAAACGTACCATACAGGAAAATCATACCATAGAGGTATAATAGAAACATTTGAGAAACTCAAAAGAAATTATTATTGGCCCAATATGAAAGATGACATATCTGAATTTATAAACAAATGTTCTATTTGCAGGCAAGTGAAATATGAGCGAAAGCCTATCAAAACTAAATATCAAATAACCCCAACAATGGAAAGACCTTTTGAAGAAGTAATGATAGACATATTAAAGTTTGATTCTCATAATATAGTAACCATAATAGATACCTTTTCAAAAAAACTTTTCGCAAGATTATGTAAACATGTAAATGCAATTAATATATTTCAGGTACTAACCGAATATTTGGCCCTATTTCCAAATCCCATTAGAATAAAAATGGACAACGGAAAAGAATTTAGTAACAACTTAATCAGAAATTTCCTTGAATCATTAGGAATAGAAGCTTACTATACAACGCCTAACCACCCTAACTCCCTAGGACTCTTAAATAGAGCCCAATCAACTTTGATTGAAATCTTAAGAGCTTTAAAAGAAGAAAATCCAAGAAATGATTTAAAAATAAATTTAAATTTAGCAACACTAACTTTTAATAATTCAATCAATCAAACGCTTAAACTTACTCCAAACGAGATTACCTACGGAATCATAAAAGACCCTGAAAAGAATGAAGGAATAATTAAGGAACAGCTTGTAAGTGAATATCACAAAAACATGAATATTGTTCATAATAAATTAAAAATAGCTATAAATAAAGAAAAAGAGGAAAGAACCGACAAATTAAACAAGAATCGGGAGGATCCTGTGATAGAACAAGATAAACCTTATGTCAAAAGAAGAATAAAGGATAAATCTGAAAATGTTTATAAACCTGTCATACCATTTATAGATAGAAATAAAACCATAAAAGTTCATACTGACAATATTGCTAGAAAAAGAAAATCTAAACGAAATCGCAAGAAAAAATTATTTGAAACTGTTTCAGATGGAGAAATGGTATCTAGTGACCTCAGCGATATTGATAGTAACTTCAGCATATAAAGTAACCAATGTTCAGCATTCGTCAGGACTTATAACATTTAAAGTTCCGGAATCGAAAGTAATATCAGAATATAAAACTATTATACATTTTTTAGACTTATCGAAATTAGTTGATGAATTAAGTAGGCTTAGGTTTGCCCTAAAACCCAAAAATAATACAGTTGCACAAGAAATGGCTTTTAAACAATTAAATTTCCTCACGGATAAAATCAACAATATAATACCCAGAGGTAACAGAACCAGGCGTGGAATAATAAATGGCTTAGGCAGCGCTATCAGCTGGCTTACTGGGAACATGGATGCGGAAGACAAAGCCCACTATGATAAAATAATTGAAACTTTAGAACATAACAACTATCAAATGGAGCATAACATTGCCAGTGAAATAAAAATTAGTAAACAATTAACAGAAACTTTTGAAAAAGATGTTAAGTTATTAAATAAAAATAATGCTAAATTAAGTGAAGTCACCAATACAATGGACAGACTACAGACAACAATGTATTATAACGAACTATATAATGTTCTTACTTATTTAACTATTCAAGTAATTGACATAGAAAATTCTTTGGAAATGTGCAGAATGGGAATCCCTCATTCTAACATAATTAAACAGACAGATATTGATGATAAGACCCTAATTTCAAATGATTTAGAAACTACCTGGCTGACTAGCAAAATCTCTTGTACAATCAGACAAAATATAATTCATTATATAATATCAATACCAAAATTATCTCAAGTCTATAATACGATATATCTTTTATCAGTCCCGATTAAGGACAACAATCAAGTTATAACTACCCTAGTTAAGCATAATCTTATATTGTATAATATTCATGAAATGTTCACTGCTAATTGTACTTTTATTAAAACTAATTACTATTGTACTAACCTTAGGATAATTAATGACACTTGTATCTTTAGCGCTTTAAGGAATAATCTTTCACAATGTATTTCTACTAATATTATAAATCCTTCTCCTATTATTAAATATATTGACATTATTGATGTTTATTTAACTTTTGATATATCTTATGTAATCATATCCAGCAATGGAACTTTTCCTGTTAATTTACCAACTACTTCTATTATTAAGTTAGATAATAAGGAAATTATTGTAAACCAAACTAGAAAATTTTATATAAATTCTGATACTCTATCTATTAATCATAAGCTCACTAATTTTAAAATATTAATTATTACATTTGACAAAATAGATGTACCTGTAATATCACATGAAGAGTTTGAAACCTTAGAAACTAGTTATCACCCAATATTGTATTCCACCCCATTAATGCTTGTTTATATTACCATCTCCTATTTTGTTGTAATTCATTTAATTCAACTATAATATAAGGTATAGGAAATTTGTAAAAACAGAGGATTTCCAAGCCCACCTGTAAATCTCCCTCTTGTCCAAAATGACCCAATTTTCTCTCAGAGTTCGAATTTTCAGAAGGGAGGAGTTATGAACCCACCTAGTCCTCAGATACCTCTTAGTCAGCATTCTCAGAGATCTAGTATATATATTCCTCAGATCTAGGAGAGAGCAATCAGTTCAATCAGTTCAGTCATAGCCTTTGTACATAGTTGTTGTCAGTTTAAGATCTATTTGTAAGTTTGCTTTAAATAAAGTTTTTAAAAAGTGAATTAGTGGTTCCAGTTATTTATTTGACTATTATGCTTTTATTATTGTAGAATACATGTATTTTTAAAATTTAGAAATAGAAAATTTATATTCCTTTTCAAAATTAATAATAAAACATTTTTTTTTTTTATTAATTATTAGAGAAGGTGATTTAGCGAGTCCTTGATCTAAGGCCCGTGCTCACATCTACCTGAAGACCGAAAATTTATCATCTGTTATTTCGGTGTTGGCTCGACTTTGGATCGAAAGACTTTCATCGATACACACATCCTCTACAAAGTTGGTACTCTTAATTGGTGGAAAACCTGGTGGTTGTTTTTTTACTACATTTAGTTCTTTTACTATATTTTCAGTGTTTGTTGGTTATTATATTCTCTTTATTTTCATAGTTTTTATAATATTAAATTTCTTTCTTTACTTATTTTTTTATTCAGTTAAGTAAAATATTTATAATTCTGTATAGTATTTATTTATACTTGACAAGTTCCTAATCTATATATTTCTCAAGTTTAATTCCGTATTTGGTTCTCATTTTTGCAAGGTG
Source organism: Euschistus heros (assembly GCA_003667255.2). NCBI lineage: Eukaryota > Metazoa > Arthropoda > Insecta > Hemiptera > Pentatomidae > Euschistus > Euschistus heros. The sequence goes on along the minus strand of RCWM02000411.1, from coordinate 105,924 downwards.
GCTCCTACAAATAAAAAACAAAAAATAAAGAGGAAATTTAGACATTGAAAAGTTGCAAAAGAAGAGGAAATATGATCAAAATAGAAAATAAATATATATATATATATATATATATATATATATATATATATATATATATATATATATATATATATATATTAATTTTAATATTAGAATATAATATTCTGTTTTAGTTGATTTTATTTTCCTTTCCTTTATCTATCTTAGTTGTTTTTTCCCCTACCCTTATCCTGGCTGTTTATTTTTTACGTTCATTAGTTTATTTCTTTATTTTTTTTTTCACTGCACGTATTGTATGAATGGATTCATTGTCATTCATATTGTCCACTGCCCTTTAATGAGGTACCATGTAATATTTATTAAATAAAAAAAAAAAAAATTAAAGAGTTACATTAAAGAGTACAATTTTTAAAAACCTGCTATACTGATCCACAGCGTATGGCTTTATTACGAGTAATTACCATATTAATATTAGGCATAGACTCTAGTGACAAAATAGTTCCTATGTATTGATCTTTTTGAATTATTGGATTCTCCCTTTCTTCTGAATTCTACTTTAGTTAGTGGCAATTTGGTGAAGAATAATGATTAGTATAATAAATATACTTTATGTATCATTATAGTTCTATAAATAGGGATTATGAATGATTATTTAATTACGATACTTGAGGGTCAGCACACAATTTACAATAACCAATTATTACGAGTGTTATATAGATGTATGTGGTAGTTATCTATAAGGTGATCACAGTCTAAGTCGAGATAGTGTTGTTAAAAATCAACCACCTAAAAATATTTTTTGAAAATGGAGAGAAATTCGTAATAGATCCTCTACGTACCATAGAGAAAACCAATAAAAAGAGCTGGTCCATATCAGCAATTTACTAAATTCTTGTTTAAGACTATCGTAGATAGAGAGATTTGTGATCTGAATCTATCTTCTGAAATCTACAAAAAAAAAATCCGATGATTAAATCCGATTATAAAATAATTATAAAAATCCGAACGTAATATGTTAGTTATTAACTAATCAATAGACTATAGCCACTGATAACCCTTTCCGCTCTCATACACATCGTCAAACATTGATTATTCTAAAAGGAAAGCAATGTTACTCGTCTATTACCGAAACCTCTTTTTTATTTACTAGCTTTACAATAAAAAAAAATGATGATAATAATAAAACCCTTTTAGGGACCTATTAAAAACTGTATCATCAGTTATGGAGGTATAGTAAACTCAAGATAAATGACACCGGATCAGATTCGAAAATTCGAAAAAATAAATCTGCTTGCTATTCAAAAAATATGTATAAGAGTGATAATCAAACTACATATGGACAATTTTCGTGTTCTCATGAGATATGCTCTAAAATAAATAATAACCTCGTATGTTAGCTACCGTGTATGCCTAGTAATGTATTTTTTTTTTTTAATGAAAAAATAATGCATTACTGTAGAATTGTCTCTAGATATGTTTAACTAAAGAGCTTATATCTAAAATTCAATATTCACAAATTTACTTACGAAAACCTTACGACCAATTATCAAACAATAAAGTTATTATTTTTGTAATGTATAAGGACGAAATTTAATTAAATGATTATAATATTATATATACAATGTCTAAATTCTGATTGATACTACTAATTACGTTGTCCTTGATTATATTACTATATTACCGTGGATAAAAGTCAAACCGGTACATCGTGATCCGGCAGTACACACCCGCCTAGGCGATCGTCAACGGGGCCACCCGAGTCGAGGGACAGTGAAGTGTTCACACGAGTGCAAGTACACACTCGCCGAATGGCTGGTGGACGAGAGAAGGCTAGCTTTAGTGGGGCTGGGTTGTACAGCATTTTTTGCTTAGTGTTCTTTTGAAAATTATGAGTACTGCATTGACGAGTGCATGTTGAAAGCAAAGTTATTGAGATCATAGCTTAGGGCCAGAATTTGGCTTTGATTACATACATGGTTTTCATTATAAGTTAAGTTTGAATACATTTCTATCTATATAATTTTCTTTTTTTTTAAATAATTATTCGTGATAATATTCATTAGCCAGATAAAATGTTTATATGGTAAATGAATTTTTTTTTTTTTTTAATAGATTCTTAGAGAAGAGATAATACTTCAATAAACCAAAGGAAAGAAGGGAAATACTAGGTTCTGCAAAAGTCTTTTTTCCGTTAAGAAACATTCAAGAATGTTGTTGAAATTTGAGAATTAAAATAAATCCAAACAAATCCCATCAAATAACCTTTACCCTTCTTCGTACTACAACTTCCTGTCCTACAGTATCCATTAATGATATTCCACTAATCCCTGTTGAACAGATCCGCTACCTAGGACTCCACTTGGACAAACGTCTTACTTGGAATCCAGATAATAGACTAAAACGACAAGAAACAGCTCATCGCTACAGACTACTTCAACATTTACTAGAAAAACGTTCAAAGCTCCCAATTAATTATACAAGACTCATTTACATGATTGTGGTTAGAACTATTTGGACTTTGGGGCTCCACTATACCATCCAATTCATCTTATATCTAATCCTTAAAATCCAAAATCCTTCGAAAAATCCTCAATGCTCCTTATGTTGTAAGCAATAAACTTATCCATAAAGATGTTCCATATATTGAAGAATTACTCCAAACCAGATACCTATCCTCCCATATTAAGCTCCATAATCACTCCAAACCACTAGTCTCCCGACTTGCTTCCCACTCCAATCGCGATAATCCTGGCTTCTGAAAAGAGACCGCCTTGAGACCTTTTAGTGTAGATTTTATTTAAGTAGCTACTAGTAAGTAGTTCTTCACAAGTTATTTACATGTCATTGTATTCACTATCACCTCATTTACTTGATGTATATTATTTTGTACAGTTGTAAATATCGTAATATTGTAAAAAAAAAAAAAAATAAATAAAAATAATTTACTATTCAGTTAGTTTCATTTCCTTTATTATAACTGGTTAACATTATTATAGTTGAGTGAATAAATATCTAAACTTTTTTGTCATAAACCTCGCATGGATCCACAGTTCCACGTGTGGCGGGTGTGGGAACGGCGAAACTTCTTTGAAAGGTTCTTCCTGACTGAAACGGTTAACCAACAAATGAGGGCGTCTCCCCAGTCTTACTGTAGAGCTTGACTAAGGTATGAGCACCTTACTCACGTACTGTTTGTTCCAATAGTACCTCTTACCAGTTCCGCATCATTCTGAGGTAAAACGCTTATCATCCGGAAGTAACCTATTTTTAGGGTACCTGCGTATGGACCGCTTCAGTGAAATTATGGTGCAAGTTAAAATTAAGAGATTTTGGTATCGAGACGTGGAATTTTCGTATTCTCAATATATCAGGTGTCTTGAAATCGGTCAAAAAACACACAGTTAAGAGATAGGATTTAGATATCGTGGCACTGCCAGAGGTTCGGTGGCCGGGGGAGGGATCGCTATTCAAAAGGAAGTATACTATCTGGCATGGAGGCAACGCTAATTATTGTTGGGGTACTGGGTTTCTGCTAAACAATAAATTTCTTTTAGCTGTAATGGCTGTCCACTATAACATAAATTATTTAGATCAGCTAAGCTAACCAAAGCGAATTAGTTTCAGTAATTTGTGTATGTGATTTATTGGCTAGTATAGATTGAAGTTTTGATGTCACCTTTATTTTAGTGACATTCAACAGCTTTCTTGGTCAATATTTGCTGAATAGAATCGCTCTTCTATTTGTGCCCAACTAATAACTGAAAGACTTCTACCTTTCCATTTAAGTCGCCATTCGATCATATTCGATTCAATCACTAATTACTACGAATAGCATCTTGAATGGAGCGAATGGAAGTGCTTTCTTAGAATCGAATGCTTTTAAAGGACAGGGAATTAGACTCAATTTATATATTATATCAAAGTTTTGAATTAAAATGTATTGCAAAGTAAAAAAAACATTTTTTAACTTAAAATATACTTCTAATATAGACGAACAATAATTATAAATATGATATATTATATGATAAGGAGATAAATAATATAATTATTATAATAGCAAAAACTATCTCCTGAAAATAATTATTTATTTTATCCAAACATTTTAAAGATGGACAACGTTTCCTGGCAAATTAATAATAAATTTCGCAACCTATTTCTTTTTCCATTTTTGCTTCATTATGCTTGTCTTCGGAACCTCGATACGTTCCCATGTTTTGTATCTCTTCACCAGTTTAAATTGGATCTTCCCCTCCTTCTGCAGAAAATAATTCCTTGTCTCATACCTATTCCAAGTTATCAACACCCATCACCCTCCCTTTACTTTCAGTATCTAGCAATTCAAGTCCTCAATCACTGCATAAAAGATCTCGTATTTTCGATTTCTATACTCTATCACACAGAAGTCCTGTATTCCAACGTTCCTTCCTTATTCGATCCTCTATTCTCTGGATTTTTCCCTCCCTCCTATATTCGTAATGCTTTTTTCCCTGGAACATTTAAAACACTCATCTTTCACCATTTTTTTTCTCTCCAAACTGACGCTCTCTAATGATATGGATGTCTCACAATATATGTAATCATTTAACGTAATCACAAAGTATGTCAGACATAAACAATTAGCATACATTTTCAGTTTTTTTAGGATAACGTTTTAATTGTTATATTTAATTTATATACAGTAGCCTCAGAGCAATAAAGTCAGTTGATTTCCAACAGTCTAAGAGTGTGTTACTTTGCCGTTTTTATTCTTTTTTTTTAGTTTCTTTTTGAGACTGAACTTAAGTTATATATATATATATATATATATATATATATATATATATATATATATATATATATGTAATTTAATTTTAATTAAATGGAATAATTTAATTTTTCCGAAACGCTTAATTTTTTCATAAAAAACTTTTATGAAGAGATCAAAATGTGTATTGTTCTCTTTCAATAAAATAAAAAGTCTTGATATTTAGTAGGGAAAAACGATTACACCAGATGGTGATATTGTCATTATTTATGCTCAATCTTCATGTTATCCCTGAAATGAAGGAAAAATTCTTCCTTATGAAGTCTGGATGTATCCTAGGTCTACTTACTCGAATTTGTATCCGGATGTTAGGAGCGTAGTGTTCTCAATGTGCATATTCATTTTTATTTATTACCCGGTATAAACTTCATTTATTCTTCTTATCAACTTTAGTTTTGCAAATTGATTAAACTGTAATGTTCCATGCATACGGAATTGGAAGCTGAAAAAATACCTAACATCTTTAGGACAGAAATTATATTTCTTATTAGGCTCGGAATGAAATGTATGAACAACCTGATTATTAGCTTGTTACGAATGCAATAGCTTTCTATTTTTTTACAAGGTTATATCAATTTTTTTTTTTTATTGTTTGTCAATATTTTCTAAATGAAATTATTTTGAACCAATGAATATTTTGCTATGGGATCGGATACTAGGTCAAATAGCCAATCAAGCTTAATAAGTGGCATATATATATATATATATATATATATATATATATATATATATATATATATATATATATATATAAGGAACAAAAAAAAATATAAATATATATATATATACAAAAAAAAAATAAAAAAATAAATATATATATATTTAGATTTAGAATACACCCGCGATCCCGTTTCATTTATTAAAAAAATGTATCAAAAAGGACTCACTTACTGAATGGGACTAACTATGAAACACCTCGACAAAAGGACGACCCTTACACAAATACATCCCAGACATCACACTACAAAATCACGGTACACCAAAAAGTACTCATCACAAACTTACACAACTGTTAACGGAACATGGACAGACTAACCACTACTTGAACCGGTTTCATTTGACAAATACAGATACATACGAATGTGACGGACGGACTCCACAAACATTTCATCACTTACTATACGACTGTATTGTTTATGAACACAAAAAATCATAACTAATAAAAACAGTACTGATGAATGGGGACACTTGGCCTTCTACCGAAGCAAAACTATACAAAACATACAAGAAACAGTTGGCAGAATTCGCATTAGTTATTGGAAAATAGACCATATAGATCAAGAAAGAAGACCACCCCGCATCAAAAAAAAGATGAACAATAGAAGACATCTGTTGAAAAATCAACTTGTCTGCATGTTGTATTTCTATTTCTTTTTATTTATTTTATCAATCTATTTTCTTGGTCTGTAAATTATTATCTTTTTTCTTTTTCTTATCTCTATGTGTTTATTTTAACTTCAATCAAGAACTTTGATATTTTTCTAATTTATCTAATTTAAAAAAACAAAAAAACATTACATCTGCTAATTACAGATATTATGCTAATTTCTATGCAACTTGTAAAAAATATCAGAAATACACCCGTCTTCCATAGTGTTACTATGAAAGGGAAATAAATAAATAAAAAAAATCTCTCTCTCTCCCTCCCTCTCTCTCTCTCTCTCTCTCTCTCTATATATATATATATATATATATATTGGGAGTTGGAATTAATTTTAAAGGATTTTTTTCGATTTTTGAGCATTTATTTAGAAAAAATGGTACAATGTATATTATTCAAAGTATTGTCCATCGCTAGCGCCTACTTTTTCCCATCTTTCTGGCAATTTACGGAGACCAGCTCGGAAGAAGGCTTCGTCATTTGAGGCTATCCATGAATCCACCCATTTTTTGCAATTTTCATAAGAAGTGAACCGCTGGTCAGTCAGGTCGTGTGTCATGCTTCGAAACAAGTAGTAGTCAGAAGAAGCAATGTCTGGAGAATACGGCGGGTGGGATAGGACCTCTCATTTCAGCGTTTCCAGGTATGTTTTGACCGGTTTAGCAACATGCGGCCGAGCGTTGTCATGTTGCAAGATTACCTTCGTCGTGCCTTTCCCCAAATAGCGGCCGTTTTTCCTTCAGTGCACGGCTCAAACGCATCAACTGAGTTCGGTAGAGGTTTCATTCGGTTTCAGCAACTCATAATAGACCACGCCCATTTGGTCCATTTTTCATCGCCAGTGACAATACGATGCGAAAAACCCTTTCTTTTTTGACGTTGGGGCAGTTGTTCACAGGTGAAAAATCGCCTCTCAATGTCTCTCGGCTTCAATTCGTACGGAACCCAACGTCCTTGGTTATGAACCATTCCCATTGCTTTGATGCGTTTGCCGACTGTTGACAAGTCGACTCCCAATGACTCAGACAATTCTTGAAGGGTTTGACACGAGTCTTCATTGAGTAATGCCTCTAATTCTTCATCTTCAAACTTCTTCGGCTGGCCAGGGCGTTCCTTGTCATCCGTGTCAAAATCACCATTTTTAAACCTCCGAAACCAGTACTCACAAGTGGAAATCGATGGAGCATAGTCCCCATAAGCCTCGCAAACTAACCGATGGGCTTCAGCTGCTTTTTTCTTCAAATGAAAGCAGAAAAGCAAAGCTTCCCGCAAATTCGTCTTACTTGGCACAAAAGTTGACATGTTTAGAGAGCAAAAAAAAAATAATGTTGTTCACACTTCAGAGAAATGACACCTACTGAAAATCAAAGGTAAATGATGACGCTTTAACATGAATATAGCAACAAGTTGGCCCGATGGGATTAGAGACTAGTAATACCATCTCTTATCAATCCTTTAAAATTAATTCCAACTCCCAATATATATAAATACAGGGTGTCCCGAATTTAAATAGCAAAACTTCAGGAACTTATTGGGGACCGAAAAACTAAGACAAAAAGGCCTTTAGAAATTTGCTCGTTTTCGCTTAGTTTTAGAGAAAATCGCAAAAAAAGAAACAAAACAAAAATATTACAGGTAGCGATTATTACCTTTCAAAGTTCGTCAGGCTAGGCAGTGATATATGTAAACACTTAATGTTATCCTTTACATTCTTTTATTTGTTTACATTTTGACTTCCTTCTAGGATTATAATTCCTAAATCAGTTTTTAGTCAATTACTCTGATATTTTTGTGTGAATAGCATCAGCCACAATGCCGCATACATATTCTAATGTTGAATACGCTGATATGATTTTTGTGTATGGTTTCTGTAACGGTAATGCTTTAGAAGCGGTGTGGGAGTATGCACGCCGATTTCCAAATAGAAGAGTGCCTAATCGAAGAGTCTTTTCGTTAACCCAGTATTAATACGTAATGAAGGCGACCAATTACAGACAGCAATAAGAGCAGATTATCGGAGAAGAAATTGTGTCCAACGCCACTTCGATAACAATCCTGAGACTAGCATCCGAAGAGCATCTGCTGCATTAGCATTATCGCGGCAAGCAATGTGGCGAACTTTGAAAGGTGATAATCGCTACCCATATTTTATTTCCATTAAAAATTATATGGACCGATGAAGCGGAGGAATTGTTAATCAAAGAAATTATCATGTATGGGCTCTTGAAAATCCCAGAGCCATTAGAGAGAATAGGTTTTAGCATGAATTTGCTATTAACGTTTTGCTTGGAATTTGGAACGGATTACTGGTGGGACCATATTTTTTACCTGGAAGATTGAATTTTTTGGAGAACGACTTTTCTAATTATTTAGATGGCATTCCCTTACAACAGCGGATTGAAATGTTGTTCCAACTCGATGGATGTCCAGCTCTTTATAGCAGAGTTGCTCGAGCTTGGCTGGAAATAAATTATCCACAACGATGGATTGGAGGTGGAGGAGTAGTACCTTGGCCACCCTGATCACCTGATATGATGCCCATGGATTTCTTCGTATGGGGAACCTTGAAGCAGCATGTTTATTCAGTGTCAATCAACTCAAGAGATCAATTAAGAGACCGAATCATAGATGCAGTGCACCAAATATCATCAGAACAATGTTTAGCTGCAATTTATCAAGTGAGTGCTAGATGTAATGCTTGCATTGGTGCAAGAGGACATTTTGAGCAATATTTACATTAAAAAGAACATAACATAAATATAAATGTAAAGAAATAAGTATAGAAATAAAAAACTTGTTTTGTTTATTTTTTTGCGATTTTCTCGAAAACTAAGCAAAAACGAGCAAATCTCTAAAAGACTTTTTGTCTTACTTAGTTTTTCGGTCCCCTATAAGTTCCTGAAGTTTTGCCATTTAAATTCGGGACACCCTGTATATATATATATATATATATATATATATATATATATATATATATATATATATATATATATATAAGTTATGAGATTTCAGATGATATAAAATAAAAAAAGAAAAAGGATTGATATATGAACGCCTGGATAGTTGAAATATAACTGATTTATTCCTCAAATAATTCTACTTATTACATTTGGTCTTATTTACATCTTCAAGGAGGATTAAGTTAGGTATTAACTATATTATTCTTATTCCCTATACCTTAACTCCCCCCCACCAGTTTACGAACACCTCTTGTAAACTCCAAAAAATAAAATAAAATAGATGACTTATTACTAGATACATATCTTAAAAGAAAAGAACATAGCAATATTATACGATAGTTTACATTCACTTATTACAATATACAGAACTCAGAAATGAATAAAAATACAAAAAAACACGTAACAAAACCATGCACCATATTCACAATCACTTCCATTACATCACCTATATACCTATAATCGTTACGAAAAATACAAAAAACAATACGAAAAATACGAAAAACTTCTACTGAACATAAATTCCCTCTTGTCTAGCATAACCATTGTACAATGAAAGAAGTAATGACATAAAGGGAAAATTAAAAAAAAAAAAACTTTTTTTTTTTTTTTTTTTTTTTTTTTTTTTTTTTTTTTTTTTTTTTTTAAGCCCCTATGGCTAAGTTTCGATTAATTCTTCATTATGATGATTCTGCTTCTTTTACTGCACCAAGGTGCATTTTAAGAGGGTTCTGAAGAGAGCAGTGGTTTGGAGAAAATAGTAGTATAAGAGTCACTATCTAGTGATGGGGCTCACTAGGGTTTTTGGGCAAAGGGGAATTAAAACTTTTAACTTAGGTCAAACTAAGTTGGTTGACATGTTTTTGCCATCTTTGTGGTTTTCCTGTCGGAGTCAGTGTGTTAAATAAGGGGTTTGTCGAGTGTTGAAGGCTGTCAAAGAATTTAACGTGTCTCCGTGAAATAAAGTCTGTCACCTTTGGTAAGTCTAGGGTTGTATGCAGTACATCAGTTTTTGTCCTCTGTAATGTTGTACCCTGCACTATCCTTCTCAGTACTCCGTTTTGAAACTGTTGGAGTCTCTTTGCTGTTGTGTGTGAGATATTTGCCAGCATTGGAGCTCCATAAAGGAGAGCTGGTCTCAATGTAGATTTATATATCATTAATTTTAGGCGGAGTGAAAGGTTCGGTGACCTCAATAGGTGATTTAGTCTGTAAGACTTTGTCCTCACTGTCTTGAGCTTACGATGGCAGTGGCCTGATAGTGTGAAGTGTAGATCGAATGTGATACCTAAGTACACTATACTGTCCGCTGGCCTTTTCGTATTTCTTGCTACCGTATAAGTTTTAGGGAGTGAGCGTTTATTTTTCTGGAAAGAAAAAATGATACAGTCTGTCTTCTTGGGATTAACTGTAATATTCAATCCTTCCAATTTCTCTGTAATTTGATCACACACTGCCTCCGCCTGTCGTAGAGCCCTCGTGGCGTTTAATCAGCTACTATAGATAGCTATATCATCGGCGTAAGCTGCCACAGTCGCTTTTTTGTATCTCGCTCCAACAGTTTCAGCCGTATAAACTGAAAATAGTACAGGGGAAAGCACAGACCCTCGAGGGACCCCACATGTGAGTGAAAAATCTTCGGATAATACCTCGCCTACTCGCACTCTAATTGTTCGCTGATCTAGGAACGATTTTAGCAACGTATATAGCTGTTCCGGAAATTCGTTTTCCTGCAGTGTTTTACATAGAAGCCTATGTGACACAGAGTCAAACGCCTCCGTACAGTCGATTGATATCATAGCAGTTGCCTCATTCTTAGCCATGTTCTGTGTCACTTCCGCCTGTAACTTTATTAGATGGTGCTCTGAGCAGAGGCCGGCCTGGAAACCTGTCTGTTCGGGTGGGATAAGAGCTACTTCTGAGCAGTACGTTTTGAGAAAATTAAGAATTATTTTCTCAAAAAACTTTGCCCAGGTGCGGAAGTAAGCTGATAGGTCTGTAGTCGGCTGGCTGGGTACCGTTCTTCGCGGGTTTTAATAGCGGAAAGAGTATAGCTTTCTTCCATGACTCTGGAAAGTAACGTAGCCTCAGGCATGAATTGTAGAGATTAGTCAGGTAAGCTATTCCTCTTCGGGGTAACTGCTTCAATAATATTGTTTGTATTCCGTCATGGCCTGGAGCTTTATAACTTGTTGATCCTGGAGACTATACCCGTTTATATTTGGGTTTCTCTGGATTCCCTAATTGGAATTTTTAACTGCTCAATGTGAGCCGTCCTCCTTTTCTTGGGGTCGTGGACGCTTTGTATGGTTACCACATTATGCTCCCGAATCACAATGACCCTGTAAGGCCCCTCATAGCGCCTAACCTCCTTGCTCCTTTTGGACCCTACTTTCTTGTACACTATTGTACCAATTCGCAACCTTACCGTCACGTCCCGAACCCTTAGGTTTTCTCTTTCCACCCTTTTACTCTTCTCAGTTACCATCCGTTTTCTAACCTTATCCCACCGGCTAACCAATGCAATTCGGTTCCGCCAGATCCTTATCTACTACCGTATTTCGCTCGTCCCTTCTTCTATCACGGAGCCCAAAAAGTATTTCAAATGGAGAGAACCCAGTTGTCATGTGAATAGAATGGTTATAGGCTGCAACCGCCCTAGGCATCGCTATGTCCGCCTCTAACCCTTTATCTACGTGAAATACACGAAGGTGATCCCCTAGTGTGCTATGGACCCTCTCTACGTCCCCTCTACTCTTGGGGTGCCCCGGGGTATTAATATGCCATTCTACTTCCAATGTTTTCATCTCCGTCCTGATGTTGGCATTGTCGAACTCCCGCCCTCCGTCTGATGACACCCTGTTCGGTACCCCGTAAAACTGGAACCACGTCCTTAGAGCCGTAACAACTGCTTCCGCCGACCGTTCCCTTATCGGATATGCCATGGCCGCTTTGCTAAAGACGTCGATCACCGTTACCCACTTGAATCCTTTCCAAGTGAAAGTGTCCACTTGAAGGTCACTTAGTGGCCCCATGGGTGTCTCCGACTCTTCCTGCCGTCCCGTGGGCGGATGCCGGTCATATTTCGTAGAATGGCAAACCTCACACGCCCCCAGTACTTCATCTACCGTCTTCCTCATCCGGATCCAATAGTACTTTCGCTTTATCGCCTGAAGTGTCTCATTCACGCCCCGGTGGTTCGTCTTGCCTTGGTGGTAGGCGAGCGTAACTTCCCGCTGTCTATCAGCCTCCGTTATCGTTTCTACCATCAACCGGCATCGCACAAACGTTCTATCCAACCCAATCTTTTCAGTTTGCCATAACCGCCGTATCTTCCCCCAAACAGTCGCATTACCCACATACAAGTATGACGTTTTCCCTGGTTTCGATGCGTCATTCAATGCCCTCACCAGCTGTTCCTCTCTTATTCCTGGTTCCGACCAGACGGTCGCAATACGCAATTTGCCATACCGAGTGTGTTCAATTTTCGTACGCCCTGTGGTTTTGGTTTTCCAAACGATCTGATCGGGTTTATCATTGACAATTTCCTCCCTTTCTTCCATATTCACCGCTCTCTCACTTACCGAGCTTCTTCCCCCCGATGACTCCCGATCGTTATCGGTTCCGCGTGGCTCTTGCTCTCCTTTTCCATCCAGCGACCATTCCTGAAGAAACTGCCCAACGTCTCGCGAGGGTCCAGCAGCCGCGTCCTCGATCGCATTCACTGTAATCGCCCTCGATAACCAGTCGGCAACTACATTCTCCTTACCTGGTTTGTAAATAATTTCCATAAAATGATTAGCTCTAGAGCACTATATCGTGCCTCTGCATCTGTCAAGCGTCTACTCCCATAAGCTACCGGACGATCTCCTTTCTCTCCCTCCTGAGACAGAACCGTTGTCTTTCTCTTCGCAGTGACAACTATTTTCGCACCCTTTTTTAGCAAATTGTTAACAGGCACCAAATATTGAGCCATATCCGGTACAAACCGACGGTAATAATTTAGAGCCCCTAAAAGTCGTCGGATCCCTTTTACATCCCGGGGTATTTCCATTCTCGTAATCGCACTCACTTTGGATGCATCCGGTTTTACTCCCTCCTTCGACACAGTATGGCCCAAAAAATTAATTTCGGTTTTCCCCAGTACGGACTTCTCTGGTGATAGTCGCAACCCAAATTCACGTAGCCGTTCAAACACCTGTTTGAGATGTTTGATATGTTCCTCTTCCGACCTGCTAAACACTAGCAAGTCGTCCGTATAGATTTGGCATATCCCTTCATCTATATATTCGTCCATAAGGCGCTGAAATGTGAGGGGTGCATTCTTTAATCCGAACGGCATACGGGTGAACTCATAATGCCCCCTCTCAAACGTGAATGCTGTTTTCGCCTGATCCCTTGAATGAATCTTAATTTGATGATAACCAGCTTTGAGATCCAGTGTACTAAATACCTCAGCCCCACTTAACCTGTCTATAATATCATCAAACCGAGGAATAGGGTATACTTCGTCCACGGTATTCTCATTCAACTTCCGGAAGTCGGCTACGACCCTATATGATTCTCTATTATCCCCAGGTATGCTTTTCTTCCTCACCGCCCATAAGGGCTGTTGAATGGGGACGAACTGTTAACTATTATTCCCTGTTTCAACAAGTTTTCCAATTCGGTCCGGATATGTTTTCTTAGGGCGTGCGGATACCGGCGCTCCTTAACATATGAAATCCTTTCCTGCTTAAAAGGAATTTCATGTACGGTTCTCTTCATCGCGCTCAAAACATCCCCTTCTTTGAAAAAAATATCATCATATTCTCTCCTTAATTCTTTCCTCCAGTCAGTCACCCTACTCACCGCTCCAATGCGCGACCCATTCACCACTTGCTGGCACTCTCTTTCCCAAACGTATATGCCACCTCCCTTTTTGATTCCGTACGCTCGCGCCTACTTGTCCCAGCAAGTCACAACCGACGATCGCCTGGTATTCGCGAGGCATCTGCTCCACAACATGTGCCCGCAAGCTGTTTCCCGTTTCCGACTATTTCCTTAGGGCAACCTCTATCTCCCCTAGCACGCTACAGGGCCCCCCCCCCAAGGTGACCAATCTACATCCACATACCTTTAACTGAGATGTCTTCTCCTTACCACATAGCATCTCTACAGCATCTCTTAACATCAGAGTATTGGAACTCCCGGTGTCCACCAGGCATCTGACTCCACTCTTCAACTTAATTATTGGCAACCAGCTACCGCGTTTACTCCTTACATTGTTGCACCAGAACGCGTGGCCGCCTCTCCTCCTGCACCCTCCTCATGTCCTGTTTTGCTTCCTCCTCTCGGCTGCTGCTTGGCGATGCTCTCTATTCTGCGTGGTTCTCCGCCGCTGGCTGCTCCAAGCACCTTCTTCACCACTGCTCCCCGGCTCCTCTTCTGTTCCGGAAACTCCAGACACTTCCGACACCTCTTCAGATGATGAGCTCCTCCGCATTGCTCGGGATCTTTTCCGGAACTCCTGAGCGTTCACCTCCATTGGCTCACCCTGTTGACCATCCTTTCGGCGAAAGATGTAGGGATATTGGCGAGCTATGTGACCTTCCATTCCACACTCAAAGCATTTGGTCCGGGGACAATGTGCTACGAGATGCCCGGTTTTTCCGCACCCATGGCATCTTCTCTCTTCCTTTCTTGGCCCACCTTTCTGTTTGGATGGTCCCGACTTTCGCTCGTTCCAAACTGGTCTATCCCTTGCTGGACGAGACTTTCGCCACACCGCTGGGGCAATGCTTGGTCGACTGAAAGGAACCCTGTTCCACTCAAAGTCAGCTCCTTCCATACGAGCTTCTTCCTCCCGGGCGCCCGAATCTACTAACTCCTGGGCACATTCCACGAATGTCCGGTCTGACTGAAAGCCTTCTTTCTTTCCAGTCTCTCTGGCTAACTGCGCCTTCCAGACCGTACCAAAAAACGCCATTCGAGCCGCTGTTTCCTCTGCAGATACGGTCTCTCGCATCTTCTCCATAAGTTTATTGTAGCGAGCCAACATCCCTCCCGCGTATTGACCCGGAGTTTGATGCTGTTGCTTTCTCTCCCGAAACAACTGATATATATCTTCTTCAATGGAACATCTTCCTCCACCAAACACCTTCTTCAAGCGACTTTTCACGACCTCCCATGAAGTCCCCTCATCCGCTTGAATCTGGTTCAAAATGTTTCTTTTCACTCGACAGATCAAGTCCGCCTTTAAAGACTCAGCGTCTCGTGAATCCACCAAATTATCAGCCACCTTGGCTTCAATTCGGGCCAACAGCCTATCTCCACCCTTAATAAAGTGATTCAGTTCACCTATCTCTCCAGTGAACTTCTCCAAGTCCGATATTGTCCTCCGCAGCTACTGCGCAGTGGCCACCCTTACTTTCATCCAGGCTAATGTGTTCGCATGTGCTTCAGCTAGAACCGGCTGTCTTAATACTCCTTCTGACCCCTCTGGCATTTTTATTTTTCAATCACAGAAGATTAAACACGAAAAAAAAAAAAGTATTTTTTTTTTTTATTATTTTAAAGGATTTTTTTTTTTTTTTTTTTTTTTTTTTTTAAATTAAAAATTTCACTGACCTTCCGGTTCCTCCACACACGCTAACTACCGGGTTTCGGCACCAGTTATGAGATTTCAGATGATATAAAATAAAAAAAGAAAAAGGATTGATATATGAACGCCTGGATAGTTGAAATATAACTGATTTATTCCTCAAATAATTCTACTTATTACATTTGGTCTTATTTACATCTTTAAGGAGGATTAAGTTAGGTATTAAGTATATTATTCTTATTCCCTATACCTTAACTTATATATATATATATATATATATATATATATATATATATATATATATATATATATATAATATATTTAATTATTTATTTATTTTATTATAATTTTTTTTTGTTCTCCTTCAGGAGAACGATTGAACATATACTCATGATTTCACTCTCCTTATGCTCTTTCTCTATATTTTTCTCCCCAAAACTCTTCATCCTCTCGGAATGCATCTTCTTCCGTTCATCTGCCCCTTTTTCCCAAGTTGTCGCGATATTTTTAGTTCAAACTTAGCATTTTTTTTATCCTTTTACGGAACTCGGTGCGGTCTTAGTGACGTTCTATGTTGTATGTCCCTTTGCACCTCTTTGAGCCATTTTGTGCCGCATTTACTTGTTGTAATAATATTGAGTATTTTCTTTGGTAATCTGGATTTATACATATTGTAGATGTGTGTGTAAACTTTTGCTGGGAGTTTTCTAATTTTTTTTGGTATTGTCTTTTCTTATGAATTCTTTTTGAGGTATTTTCATCCAAATGCTATCTCTATTAATTAATTCCCCCGTAAATCTTCCTAAAAATTTTTCTTTCTTGATATATGTATATATCAAGTCGCTAAAACCAAACAAAATATAAACTGTTAGTTACGATATTGCCGATGTTACTTGTTACAAAAGCCTTCCTGCTGTCATAAGGTAGTGTAAAACGTTAAATAAAAATCAATAAATTATGGTTTAATTGAAAGTTTAGGAGAACATCCTCGCGAGTTTTTATGTTAATGGTGTGGAACTTACTGGTTATGTATAAGCTCATAATGGTAAATATAATAGTTTTGAAATAATAAACTGACATTATGCTTAATCATTTAAGATAATATATTTAGTGTAGAACGTCTTTAGAAGTAAATTTAATTTATACTTTAAAACACCATCGAAAGATACATGCCAAACATATGACTTTCACAAAGAACAATCATTTCAAAGTACTTCTAAAATATTCTTTTGAAGCAAATGAATTCATCCTGATCGATGTTAGAAAAAAAAAACTGAACGCAGACCAACTGTATCACACGAAAAAAAAAGACATATAAAATTTGCTTAAATGTATTCCACCTATTTACCATAACTTTTTCTATAGTATAAAAACAAGGTGATTGGAATCACCTGAATTTGTAGAAAAATACGATATTTTGTAAAATATTGTATTTTATTTTATTTTTCATTCAATGAAATTTTTGTTTAATTTATTCTTTTTAATAACCTGACACCAACATAAATAATAATAATAATAATAATAATAATAATAATAATAATAGGTAAATTGTGGTTCTGGATATTAAAGATGTACAGATTGCTACACTTAATGAAACTTTAAGAATCTACATGGAGAACCTAAAACAAAAATTGGCTGTATACGCTAACAGAATGAGAAGGTACGTGGAAGCAGACGATCGGAGAAGGCAAAATCGCACATTCCTATTAAATGAACGGAGGTTTTATAGGCAATTGGGTTCTGAGAAGAGCGCTAAACCAGACATCTCCCCAAATATCAATGAAGTTTATAAATACTGGAAAGCGATTTGGGAAAGTGAAAAAAATTACAAAAAGGATGCCTATTGGCTGAAAAATACAACTGACAGTGTCTCACACCACCCAAACAGTGCTGCTACCAGTATAGTTGGAGAGGATGTCACAAAGGCACTAAAACAAATGAGAAACTGGAAATCCCCAGGCCCAGATAAGCTACAAAACTATTGGTTCAAAAATTTCACCAGTGTTCACGCAATATTAGCAAAGTGCTTTCAGGATCTCCTGACAGGAGTTACTGAGGTGCCACCAGACTTTTGTACTGGTATTACATACCTCAAACTAAAAGGCAGTAAAGGAACGCCAGGGCCCAGCGACTACAGACCGATCACTTGTCTTAATACGGTCTATAAACTATTAACTTCAATAGTAAGCTGCAAAATAGATCAGCACCTCATTCAAAACAGGACCATGGCCCCAGAGCAGCTGGGGAATAAGAAAGGATCTAGAGGATGCAAGGAACTTCTTCTTATAGACAGTTTTATAGCCTCGCAAGTTTTTAAAAAGTTTCGGAATATAGTAATAGCTTGGATCGACTATCGCAAGGCATTTGATTCAATGCCACACGATTGGCTTCTAGCTGTTCTGAAAATATACAAAGTTGACCCCAGTATAACAGATCTATTGGAACGCCTAATGCCTACTTGGAAGGTCAACATCTGTGTCCAAACGGTTAGTGGTGCCAAGTTTAGTGACCCGATTTTTATAAAGCGGGGTATCTTTCAAGGAGATTCTCTCAGCCCGCTTTGGTTTTGTTTAGCCCTTAACCCACTCAGCAGATTGTTGAACGAGACTAGGAAGGGATATGCCATCAGCAGAGACAACAAGATCACTCATTCTTTTTACATGGATGATCTTAAAATATATGCAAAGAATGAGAATGAGTTGACTTCCCTGCTAGAAACGGTAAAAACATACAGCGAAGATATTGGAATGGAGCTTGGAATCGAAAAATGTGCTTTACTAATCATAAAACGAGGAAAAGAAAGCAAGACAGTAAATATACAGATCCCGAAAGACGAACCCATTCGGCAACTCCAAGACCAAGATTCATACAAATATTTAGGGATGCATCAGCTGTTGAAGTTTAAGCCGGATATAAAGAAATATTTTGAAGATCAGTTTAAATACCGAGTAAAGAAAATATTTAAAAGCTATTTATCCGGTGGAAACTTGGTTAGTGCATTTAATACTTGGGCTGTACCAATTCTAGCTTACTCCTTTGGAGTTTTAAAATGGAGCACTACAGATCTTGAGGCTTTGGATCGCTACGCAAGAGTCCAAATGGTGCTTTGCAGAAAACGGCACCCCAAGTCCTCAGTGCCCAGGCTGTATCTTCCTAGAAAGATTGGAGGACGCGGGCTGACTAGTCTGTTGAAAGCATGTCGAATGGAGGAAAACAATATTCGCAACTATGTGCTATCTAGTGACTCGTCTTTACTATCCCTGATTGGGTCGTTAGATAATAATTATACCGCCCTTAATTTGTTAACAGGAGCCACCCCAGAAATTGTTACTGACGCCACCTGGACTGATTCCTGGAAAAATAAAGCCCTGCATGGAAGATTTTATCATTCTCTAACGGACGAGGGAGTGGATATCGAAGCATCCCTAACATGGATGAAATATGGCAACATCTTCCCGGAAACCGAGGGATTCCTTTTAGCTATCCAGGATCAAGTTATCGCAACAAAAGCATACAGGAAGCATATATGTGGGGAGACCATAGATGATCAATGTCGCCTTTGCAAAAATGCCGTTGAATCGATCCAGCATGTAACTTCTGGATGCAAAGTACTGGCTGGCAAGGAATATCTCCAAAGGCATAACAATGTAGCCAAGGTTGTGCATCAAGCTATGGCCCTCAAGCTGAAGCTGTTGGATAAGAGTTGTCCCTACTATCATTATCATCCACAACCCATAATTTCGGAAAAATGGATAAAGATATTTTGGGATCACCCGATAATTACTGATCATACGATCATAAACAACAGGCCGGATATAGTGATCATAAACAAAGTAGGGAAATCAGCTTTTATTATTGAAATCGGTGTGCCATCAGATGACAATATGTTCCGAGTTTTAGCTGAGAAGAAGAGGAAATACCAGGAGCTGGCAGAAGAACTGAAACAACTATATAGACTCGATAAGTGCAGTGTCTTGCCCATGATTATACCTTGCAATGGACTGATTCCGAAAGACACAATTTGTTC
Organism: Euschistus heros; assembly: GCA_003667255.2. NCBI lineage: Eukaryota > Metazoa > Arthropoda > Insecta > Hemiptera > Pentatomidae > Euschistus > Euschistus heros. Next base: position 86,151 of record RCWM02000411.1, on the reverse strand, counting down.
AATAGAGAAGTTGGAGCTGCCAAAAACAGTGCTACAAAAAATGCAACAAGCAGCATTGTTGGGAACTACAACAATAGTTCGGAAATTTTTAAATTCCAAATAAACATTCATGGTTGACCATGCTTGGTTCCCAGAATGTTTGCTACCACTAGGTGTGAAAACCAATAAAAAAATAATAATAATGAGAAAATTAGAATTATTATATACTAAAAGAACAATTTGTTTCAGTTTTCAGTTGACAAAGTGACTAACTCCATAAAATTACTGTCTTTATCTTTTCAGCATTGATTTTAAGATCATTCAACATTGGTCAAGACCACATTTGCTATTTTAGTAAACTGTTATATTTTAATATTTCTGACATAGTTTTGAAAAAGAAAAAGGTAATAGTTTAGTAAAAAGAAATATTATTTAAAGTACTATCCTGGGAAATGTTGAATTTTGAGTTAGTCATTCAACTGTAAGGCTCATATGGTTTGTATAGTGATAAGTTAGACATAAAAACGATACTTAGAATAATAAAAGAAATTCATTTAAATATCCCATAACAACCTGTGGGGTGTGCGAATAACGTAAAATACTGAAATCGGATTTTGAATCTTATTCATTATAGTCAAGCAGTCAGTATCCTAACTAAGAGGAAAATGGCTCCTTCTGCCGTTAAAAAATAAATTTGATAGTCAAAGTAAAAGAAGAAAAAAATGGGAATTGAGGGTTAAACTAACGTGGAACAATTTGTGAGCCTACCCAGGAGAATCAATAATAGCCCCATCTCTTGACGGCGAGGCCTGCCTTAATAAGTTGGCCAAATATAGGAGCTTGTTGAGATCTGAGTACCATTTCCGACCCCTTTTCCTTTAACAACTTGTCTTCTCACCTTTGGTGTTACATTCCTTCGGGAATGTCTTTGTGTTGAACCATTAGATCAATATTAGTGTAACTAAATAAGCTGTATGTATTTGAAAATTCTGTTTACTATGGGAAGGTTTTGTGCTGTTGAAAAATTAAAAAAAAATACAAGAAAGTAGATAATTTGATTTTCAAAACAACAAAAGAACCAAGAAATAAAGGCAAACTAGATGAAAATTAAAACAAGTCAATGAGTGATTAAAAAAAATATTTGTAAAAAAGACGGATGGATATAGTAAATTAATATAAATAAATGATATGCCTTTCTAAACAGCTAACTCCACCTATTTTATGATGCATATTCAAATACCTAAGATTTGACTTAAATCACACTAAACCACCAGGTTTTTCCCATTTAGGTGTACCCACTTTGTAGAGGCTGGGTGTGCCCCAGGAGGGTCTCCCAACCTCAAAGGTGAGCCACAACCGGAATAACAGAAAATAAACTATTTGCCTTTTGTTGGGCTTGAACTCGGGCCCGGTCGTATCAACAAGAAGACATTGATATGTAAGCTGGGTGACAAGTTCTTATCCTAAAAGTTATCTTCTGGACAACCTGATTGAACAACCCTGATCGTGGAGCAGCTCATATCTGATTACAAATTATTGTATCTATCCATAGTATGAATGAACATTATTTCTCCAACCAATTTGTTGTTCACAACAAGAAATGAAAAGTAGTTGCTGGAAAGTCTTTGTCTTTTTCATGTTTCATAAAGAACATTTTACTACCGTCGCACACACAGGGGTATTTGGTTAATCTAGGCGGCCAAAAGTTGATTTTGTAAAATTCACAGAAGGTTAATAAAACCAAGCTATTTATAAAGTTAGACAAACAGAGGACATTATGGGGCCCTTGTCCCTACCTTCCCTGCCATACCTAAGTCGTACGATTAGTCATAACTAGGGCTCGGATGTTTATGCAATTAAAAATTAAAAATATGTGCATAAAATATGCATTTATATTTGATAAATATGCAGGTAAAACAAAATAATATGCACAAACAATTAAAGTATTTTATTAGTTATTGTAATAAAACTAACTTAAAAAAGGTTATAATAAGTAACTCATAAAGTTATAAGAAAAATTGAGGAAAAGAAGTTAATTTATAAAGATAAGTTATTCATTTGTAAAATTTTTGGCAACACCAAACATCCTCAAATTTTCAAAAGTAAAACAATGCCGGTCAGAACTAAAAAATTTTATATTTACTAAATGATCTATCAACGTCCACAGAAGTCACCGGAGCACATATAAAAGGTCTCTAATACAAAAGGGCTGAGCCGCGTATCTTCTTTCCCAATGGTTCTCTTAAGAATGTTATTGATCATTTGTAAATTTTCAAGTCCCGGAATTTTTTTTACAAACATCCTCTACTTTTTAACGGATTTTGGAACTGTAAGATCCTTGAATACTTTTTTTAGTTTTGTTATAGCATCCTCTACCATGGCTAAGCTTTCTGGCAGCTATAAATTTTGTGTTTCCAGGTTTTTGATGATTTTAACTAAAAACCCACCGTTAGTCGGAATGAAGCATAAATTATTTTTCAACGAAGTCATATGGAGTAAATTTTGGGCTTTTAGAATTAACACCACTGCCGTATCGTCCAGTTTAAAACATTTTTAATTTTGTCGAAATTTATTGAGTTGTAACTGGCTGCTTCTAGCCATGTTTCCCATCTTGTTGTATTTGGTTCAGGAGGTAAATTTAATTCTGGGTAGGTCTGTTTTAAAAGTTTTACACGACTAGGCGCTTTCGGAAAGAATTTTTTCACATTGGAGATGAGCCCAACAACATCTTCAAATTTATTTCTGATTGTTTCTACAACTCTGTGAAGAGCATGTGCTTGGCAGGTTACGTGAATCAAATTAGGGTTGAATATTTTCAACGATTTGGCAGCCTTGACCATATATGGTGCAGTGTCAGGAAGAAAAAGAAATACCATGTGTAGAATTCCGTTCGACCAAATCAAGGACATCGAATCATTAAAGAATCGGGCAATTGTCTCATAGTTACAGTTATCTAAGAGTTGTAAATTTACAAGATAAGGTTGAGATGGTTGTTCAGAGAGCTTTCCGATAATAATGTTAGCTACGTACCTCACAAGAGCGACAGTAGTTTCGTCCACAGAAACACAAATTGGACCGTCTTTGATATGGCCGCGGATTTTCACTATTGTCTCCTCGTAAATATCGGAAAGATAATTTTTCGGAATAGTACGTGGGTGACGCTGTGAACGATGCAAACTGAAATAAATGCGTTTGCGTACTTTGTTTGGGAGTTAAAGAAAGGGGAGAGGCTTCTCAGCATTTAAACAGTAATCTGCTATGAAGTAAAAGCCGTGGCTTTTCGTGGTATTCTGTGTGTCTGATGCATTAATTCTTTATCGGCTCCAAACTTATTTTTTCAAAAAATGGAAACGTTTGACGCAATATAATACGAATATGCAATTAAAATATGCAAAAAAACCACGAAAATATGCATATATATGCAAAAACCACTGGAATATGCATAAATATGCAACATAAAAGCTGCTTTAATGGAACCGTTTTGGTCCAAAACGTGTTTCATAAGTCATAATAGTGATATACAAAGCATATATTAAAATATGCAAATGCATAAACATCCGAGCCCTAGTCATAACTATCAACGTATCTCTCTCTGCTTTTCAAGTGTAATCTTTACAGTTAACATGGGTTTTTAACTAAACATAAGTTTTAAGTTATATTCTTCATAAATAGAGTTATTGATCTTGAAACTGTAGGTGAGGACAGATACTTTTGAAGTATCCATTATTTTATCAATTAATGTATAAGTGCCAGTTCGGCTGTTTGAAAAATACTGTATTTTTTGTTTATTTTTAACCGCATTTTAGCATATTTTAGTGTTTTTGTTGTACTTCAAGGTGCATCCCGATAAAATGAAAAAAAAAAAAAAAACTTTCAAAAAGACGATTGGTTGCTAAATACATTTGATATACTTACTTTAATTGGATTACTTTACTGGAATTTTATAAAAAATCACCTTATTCACACTGAAAACCAATTTTTATACTGTGAAACATATCGTGTCACTTACTCCGATTGACGCAAATGTGAGTAATGCCGTCACATTAACATCAACCATGAGGTCCTACATTTGTGGCGTAACCTTTAAGGAATTTAATGATTTGATAGAAAAAATAAAAATTACGTTAATGCCGATCCTCTTTCTTTTGGATTATCTATATTGCACGCCAGGATTTGTATTTTCAAAACATCTCTCATACCAGCTTCCTGAAAACATGTGGTAGCGATAAACATATACTGACAAAGCAATAGATATTATATTAGATGCATATATCTGTGGTGTTGATTTCTATTTGTGTATATCAATTTAAAGTTATCATTGAAGTGAAATCAAGTGACCACACGGTCTATTTACAAACGTTTGAAGACTAACGTTAAATATCAAAATTATAAATAAGTCTTTATCCACTTACGATGCATAAAATTCTTATTCACGATGCAGCTTAGATAGAAAAAGCACTGCTACCAAAACGGTTTTTCTCCAAAGAAGCCGCTGAGGCACACACACAACAAACATTTCAAGCTATACAGTCAGAATTTTACACGAAAAATTTCCAGGAAGGAATTTTAATTATATTGAATAAACGTTTTTCTTTCCTTTTTTTTAAAAAAAAAAAAAACCCTGAAAATAACTTTTTCTTAGCTGAAGATGATCCGTAAATATATTTTCGACAGTAAACTGGTATTAAATAATTTTAGCCGCTTATATTTGCATAATACCTCTTTGTGCGTCATTCCAGCAATCTATCTTGAAACCAACAAGTCTTCATGCTTTCCAAATATCACCACATTCATATTGAATTTGAAAGAAAGCTCTTTCACCATAATGAGGGTGTTATCTGCTCCAGCTTGTCAAGAAGCATTTCAAGTTATGAGAACTTGTCTCCCTGCATGGATATCAACCTCTTCTTAAATATTTGTACGCAATAAGAATACGAATACTAAAACTCCTCGCAGATGTTGGAATTAATATCTAAAATTTGAACTAGTGGTCACTTTGTCTAATGTTCCGTACAACATGATATATATTATATATATGAGAGTTAATTATTTCAATAAATAATCAAATATCATTTAAATTCGTGAAGTGAGTACGCAAAACAATACTGTCGAAGATGGATGTAAGCAGATAAAACTCACTACCTTACAAAAAAAGAAAAAAAAAGAAAAGATAAATAAAAAAAACAAGGAAAAACTTGACTTCACAATCCTCTTAGCTCTGGGGATTGTTATAACGGAGAGGGCGTAAGCCGTCGTCCAGATTTCTGGCTATCCTTCATTCTTTATTTTATCCTTGTTTTTTTTCTTTTTTTTAAATATTTTTCCACAATTTGTATTCCAAATATTTCCAAATGATCTGTTTAATACTACTATGTTTTTTTAAAAATACCAATACATGTTTTTGCTCTGTATGCTGCTATTTTAATATAAGATCCAATTATACACGAGAGAGTAGGGTAAATATTTTCAAAAGATCGACTAAATACAATTACAATTATATATATATATATATATATATATATATATATATATATATATATATATATATATGTGTGTGTGTGTGTGTGTGTGTGTGTGTGTGTGTGTGTGTGTGTGTGTGTGTGTGTGTGTGTGTGTGTGTACATGTGCTTACTTAATTATACTTCTAATGTAGAATTACAAACATGCCGGTGTCAGTTAAATGTAAATTTAAATCGCTTAGATGTATCTCATATGTGTTTCATTCATATTCATAGCAAAAGAAATTCAGAGTAGAAAAGCCAGAGTATAGAAAGGGAATCCAATACCAGACCAACGCTAATTTAAATATTTTTGAATAAATATTTTAATTTAAAGTAAATTATGGTGAATCGTGATTTAGATTAATATTTAACAGAAAAAAATTCACGACGTTTTTTATAATGTTAATTATCTACAAATTGCATTTTAAATCATCTTCTCAGATGGTGGAAATGGAATTACAATAATAAGAAAAAATAAATAAAAATGTATAATATATTAAAAGGCCTATATAGAATATAAAGATATAAAAACAAAACAAAAAAAAAAAAAAAATTTGAACCTTTCTGAAAAACTAATTTGATAAATAAAATTTAACTATATCTTTCAACTATTTTTTAACTGTTTTCTAGATGAAGAGCAACAATTTTTTCTCGATGAAATTTCTTCCTACCGGTTCGTATAAGTGTTTAAGAACACTCCAGATACCCTGAGTTGAAATTTAAGGGTATTTGTTCTATTTAACGGAAAGATGAGCTCTGCGGGGATCATAAATTTCAAGCCTCTTTTTGAAATATAGGGAATTACTTAAGGTTTAGTTTGAATCTTCAGTACAAATATATCTCACCAAAGGAAACCAGAGGAGATGGTTCGCTCTCGTATCGGCCAATGCGGTACTGACAGCTCATTTTCTCGACAATGCTTGCCAATATTGTGTTAGATGCGTTGTTGATGAAATTCAGAGCTTTGTTGTAGCACATACGGTACGTTTTAAAGACACCTACAATAAATATCACCATTCTCAATATATAAATATACACCATACCTAACTCCCCTCCCTACGTCTTAAACAAAAGTTTACGTAAGGATCTTAAATTGAATAAATACCAATTAGTTTACTGAAAACAACTCCGATCATTTAAATCCTCTGACTTTATCCAGCTTCATACATCTCTAGTATCCTCCTCGCAGGTTTAAAAAATAACCTAAAGGTAGATCTATTGAAAAAATTGTCAATGGTTTTCTAACAATAGCCAACTAGCCCTCATATATTAGGAATGATTGCTGCTTTAGAGTTCTCAGCCCCACAAAGCAGTGATACGTCGAGAGAGAAGGGCTAGGATCGGAAAGGGACCTGTTTAACCCCATAAGTAGTAAAAAAGGACTGGTATGGTGGTCTTCGACCTGATTTTAAATATGTCCCACTGTGTTTGTGTGTGTGTGTTTAATATATATAATGTTTAATAAGTTTCTAAATAAATAAAACAATTATTCTGGCGACGTTTCGAGACTATATTGTTCTCATAATCATGCCCTTCAGTGAAAAAACAGGTTAAAATAAAATTATATAAGTCACATAGGTTATTTCAGAACATAAAGTTAGCTACAATATAAATATATAAATACATGCGTAAAAATATATATTACATATAATTACAAAATATGGATGAGTATGAAACTACTTATAGATACCAAAACATATCATAAGCTTATAACAAACCCCCAACATCCCCAAAACTAAATTCAGTAATTAAAAATCATAAAAATGATAACCCGGTAAGACCTATTGTTTGCTTTATTAACTCTCCCACGTACGAATTGTCAAAATACCTAACTAATATATTTAAACACTTGTCCACATATAAATATATCAAAGATTGATTTGAATACCATAATAAAATAACTAACATCCGGATTCCCCAAGGCTATAAAATAGTTTCGCTAGACTCATCCTCGTTACTTACTAATATCTGTACCACAAAAGTAAAAACAATATTAGAAAAACATTGGCACAAACTTCAAACACACATCTATCCCTAAAGACCAATACCTCAAATTATTAGCTTTGTGCACTGAAAGGGGTTACTTTCAATTTAATAAAAAAATTCACATTCAAATGTATGGGTCCCCAATCGCTCCAATTTCAGCAGACATATTCCTAGAGGATCTCCTAGATTCAGTTATCCCCAAAATCCCCTTTAACATTCCATTTCTGTTTAAATATGCAGATGAAATCCTTACCAATATACCTACAGAAGACAGTAAACACGAAACATCCACAGAAGAATATAAAAAACTGCAGAAAATTAAGTAGTAGACCTTCTTTTAATAAATGGATAGCCACACCGACAGATTTTCAATCTACTAAAATAAACAAATACTCAACATGAACAACATGATATTAACAGTAAAAGATATTACTCCATTCCATACATACAAAAACTATCAGAGAGACTCATAAAAAAACTCAAAAATAACCATAATACTGACTGCACTGACATATTCAAAAATAAGTCCAACATAGAAAAATTATGATACAGATAAATTGGAATCACAATCTAATATTGTTAACGAAATACCGTGCGAAGATAGTAGTGGCAAGTCTTATTTCGGTACATCGGAACAGTATCTCAAGCGACGTGTTTATCAACATAAATACAGTTGCACTTCTATAACTAAAAACCCGAATTAACCGGACCAAACAGCCCTCACCACACATTACAGGCAAATAAACATTCTTTTAAATTTGATTCCTCCAAAATTATTCACTGTGAACAAAATAATATTAAACGATATATCAAAAAAATGATAACCACTGAAAAATTTAAAAATCGGATAATAAACAAAAATCAGGCCTCCTAAATCTCAAACATCTTATTCCAATTTAATACATTCATTTTAATAATATACAACACGAACCAAGAACAACCCTTTGTTTTCTTTTTCAGAAATTCCCCAGTCCAATTGTACACTAGCATTCAGTATATATTAGTATTTATATTTAGTAGTATGATACTAATAGCATATCAACCAGTAACATTGTATGTAGTTTCATACTCCTGTAAATTTTGTAATTATATATAGTATATATTCTGACACATGTTTTTACATATTTATATTGTAGCTAACTTTATGTTTTGCAATGACTTATGTAACGTATATAATTTTATTTTAGTTTTTTCTCTGTAGGGCATGATTGTGAGAACAATATAGTCTCGAAACGTCGCCAAAATAGATGTTTTTATTTATTGACTGAATCTTAAGGCTAAATGTCCCCTCACTCTGGTGTGTTTCTGCCTCAAGAGATCGCAGCACCTACGGGGTCAATTTTAGATTCCTCCTAATTAAGAAACCAATAGACATTTTTTAGATCGGAAAAGGGATTTATTAATAAAATGGACATAGAATCTGATGAATCTATTTTAGAAGGCCATATATGTGATATTTACAATTTTAGGTTCAAAAAAAACTACTTTTTATTATTTTTTAAAGAAAAGTCAACTAATAGGCAAGTATAGAATAATAAAATATAAATATTGGCGAAAACAAAATTTTAATTATACGAACAACATCGGCCGAAACTCATAAAATACGAATTTCTATGCAAATGTTTTTGTTTTGTTTTTCAGGTAGCATCTACATCTATCATGACTATAGCAGCCTCGAACTACAAATCTAAAATAAGATTTCCATCGAAAGGTTGTTTTGGAACTCAAAATAGAATTTACACGATCCAAAATGAAAATTTCGAAAAATTATAAAAGTAAACAATAATTAAAACTATATAACCAAAACAACTGCATACTTATTGTAAATATATTTAAAAATGCGGGGTGCATCAAAATATAAGAAGGAATTAGGAAAAATCACGTTAGAAGTATGGTAGAGGATAAGCGATTATAAACACTGATCCCCCAACTTCCGCCGCCGGGTATAACGACATGCTCTAGCCCTATTTTGGAGGGCCTACAACTTTTGTTCTACTTCACTTCCCCAATGATGATTTTATTGACTAGAATTATAACATTGTTCATATATAATGGGAAAAGGATATAAATAAAAACATTATTTTATTATCAATTTATATAAAACTAGTTGAAAAAAAAGGAATTCACAAACAATAAAGTATTATCTATTCCTATTACTAATTAAAAAAATTAAAATTACTTATGCTATATTACTGCACATTAAAAAAATATATATTATGAACAAATATGATATATTATTTTTGTATAAATGTTGCTTATTCTTAATAAGGAATAATTATATTATGAGCTGTATTCATTAAAATTATTTACTTTTTTAATACCCAAATCAAAAAGATTTAGTACTTTTACTGATTTCATATAAAAGTGATGAGTACAAAAAGTTATTGAATTTTTCAATTGAATTGAAGTTTAATAAAATAACACCAATCTGGAACACCAACGCACAGAGAGGTAACTTGTAGGTATAGCCGGCCAAAAATATCATCTTTTCCTATATATTTTGTGTTCCTGATTTCGAAAAAATATAGTATAAAAAATAAAGGACCTTTGGTTTTTTAAATATGATTAACCTTACAAATAACCAATACTATCAAGTTTATCTGGGCTTTGCAGCCCAGATTAAATAATCCAATTACTTTAACAAGTTTGAATTTCAAAACAGGTCGCGGTTTTTAGTGTGCTGGTATGGTTATTTTACGAAACTTGATCATAACTTTATATATAGGTTCTTATAGTAAATTTAATGAGCATTCAGATGAAAAAAAAAAAATTTCGGATCGAACAATTAGTTTCGGAACTGTAGCCAAATGAATGGTGATATAGGTGTTTTCACAGAAAAGTGCGACCCTAGTCAAAGAGTGTTGAAATGAGGGGTGTAGATTGCATGAAATATGCGATAATTTCTGATGTCACAGCTTCGCCAGGAGCAATTAGAAGGCTAACCTACTAAAAGTCTCCGAACCTGGAGGTTGAGCTAAGGTTGGGGGGGGGAGAAGAGAGGTCCCAATTTCGTATTTTTCGATCTTATCCCGAAAACAGTGGACTCAAGAAAAATATGCTACAAATCGGAATTAAAGCTAATTGAATTTCCTATAAAATTTATTATATACATATTTGTCGAAATTCCAACGGTTTTCGAGATATATGTTATTTAAAATCGATAATTTTAGAAATAAAAAATTTTTACCTCACTTTTTGTTAAACATTTGCTTCAAATGCCAGAAACTTATATATGAAATTAAATTTAATTTAATGCTCTACAATTTTGATTATGTAATTTCTTCTGAGGAACGATCGGGGAAGGTACTAGAAATGAAAGTATTACAAAAAGTGAGGTAACATTTGTTTTTTCCCCGAAAATCACCGATTTTCAATAACGTATATCTCGAAAACCATTAGAATTTCGACAAATTTATACATAATCAATTTTATAGGAAATGTAATCAGCTTTAATTTAGATTTGTAACATATTTTTCTAGAGTCGACCATTTTCGAGATATAGTCAATGTCAAAAATAAAGTACGAATGTTTTTTCGGAATCAAACGTTTCAATAATGTTTTTAATAAATTTATTCATACAGCTAGCCGTTTTCTGATTGTAAGCTTGTAAATATCAATATATATTCTCTCAGCAATTTAGTCACCAAACAGAAAAAAATGAATAAAATGGAATCATAAGGGGCAAAATATACTTATTTCGCAGTAAAGGGGTTTTAAAACGTACACACTCCCTTTTGCGATCAAATACCTTATTAGATCCATTGTAATATATTTATAAATATTTTCTTTGCCTTTGTAGCCTTCCGTGTTTGTTGACCAAAACAGGGGCCCGAATAGACTAGAGAAAAGAGGGTATGCGGAAAATAAATAATTTTTAAAAAATAAATAAAAATAGTATTTACGAAATCAAATTTTTCCCAAAATTACTTCTTATTTAAATCAAAAGGTTTGTAATGAATTACTTCTTACATATGTCTAACCGTTTTCAAATGTTAAGCAGTAAAAAAAACACATTTTTTTTACAATTTAGACCCCGGGACGTAAAAAAAATGTGGGAACTTCTCATACAAAAAAGCTTGCAATTATTTATTATTACCTTTACTTTGAGATTAGGGTTTTGAAGGAGGAGAATAGTCAAACAAGCCTATACTGTGTGTGACATGTCGAATAAATAAGAAATGAAACTACTCTTGTGAAACAATTAAATGGATTGATCAAAATGAAAAAAAAAAAAAAATTCAATTTCACAAAGAAATGGTTGTAAACATCTTGTCCTACCAGACCATTGTTGTTTGAACCTACGATAGTATTAGTAATGTTGATATTTCCTTTGATCCTATGCCGTCTAGGGATTTCGCGTCTTTTCTACCTTCTTCTTTTTACCCGAACCTAGCATAATCTTGACTGTGGATTCCTATGGCAAAACGTAAGATAGAAAAATGAGTTTTATATCTCAGGAATACGCGCGGCAGGAAGGGAAAGAAGGAAACTGCCTATTTAAACTCATTCAATTGAAAAATTCAATAACTTTTTGTACTCATCACTTTTATATGAAATCAAAAAAAAAGAAGAAAAGTACTAAATCTTTTTGATTTGGGTATTAAAAAAGTAAAAAATTTTAATGAATACAGCTCATAATATAATTATTCCTTATTAAGAATAAGCAACATTTATGCAAAAATAATATATCATATTTTTCATAATATATATATTTTTTAATGTGCAGTAATATAGCATAAGTAATTTTAATTTTTTAATTAGTAATAGGAATAGATAATACTTAATCGTTTGTGGATTCCTTTTTTTTTTTTTTTCAACTAGTTTTATATAAATTGATAATAAAATAATGTTTTTATTTATATCCTTTTCCGTTATATATGAACAATGTTACAATTCTAGTCAATAAAATCATCATTGGGAAAGTGAAATAGAACAAAAGTTGTAGGACCTCCAAAACAATGCTTCATAGAGCGTCTTTATAGTCCAGTGAAATAAGACTCCAAAAGGCCGTTTTGAAGAAAAAACTGCGGAACTTTTATTCTCAACGGATCTTTATGTTCTTTGGGGTGCTGAATCCGAATCTGAAGTTTGCTACCACGGCAACCATCGGCTTCATATTCAAAATCGCAAAAAACCACCAAAAAAAAACCATTATTTTTTTTGTTTTTCTATCTATAACAAGATAACGAACCTTTTTTCGAAGGAAGTCTTCAAATATTAATTGTAGCTGGAACTAGTACCTACATAATGAAAAAACGAAATCCGAAATCGGACCATTTTTCGCGAAGTTACGTTATTGGGAAAAAATGGAGAAATTGTCCAATTTGCCGTCAGTCCCAAAGCTCCGCGAAAACACGTTTGTCGTACTCTTTTGGCTATAACTATGAAACTATTTGTCCGATACAACATTACTTTTTTTCATCTTAAAGCTGATTAAATTTACTATAAGAATAAATTTTTAACCAAACTCCGTAAAATGTACATGCCAGCCCGCTAATAAAAACGTACTATTGTAAAATCCTCGTGTTTTTTGGCACATTTGTCCCTCTAACTCCTCAAATATTTGTTCGATTCCAAATTTCTTTTATCTATCTCAAAGCTGATTAAATTCGCTATCAGATGCTATATATGTAAATTATATTAAATCCTGTAAACCACCCAAGCTAGCACGCTAAATGTGTATGTATGTTCTGGCAAAATATGTAAATTATGACATGTTCAGTAGACTGGTGTGGGTATTTCCCGGTGTTAATTATAAGTTAGATATATAGGAGCCAATAGTACATTTAACCAGCTTTTAGATAAAAATATTAAATTTTGGATCCGACAAATGGTTTTGGTGATATAGCGATAATGTGCCAAAACAACATTTATTTTACAAAAGTAAGTGATTTTCAGCGTGATAGCTTGTGTATTTCAAGAATTTCGATAAAAATTTCATATATAGGATCTAATTGTAAATTTAATCACCTTTCAGATTTCAGATCAAAAAAAAAAAACATTTTGAATCGGACAAATACTTTCGGAGCATTTGTTAGAAGACTTTCTTCGAAAAAAGCTTCGTTATGGTGTTATAGATAAAAAAAAAAACGAAAATAACGGTTTTTTTTTTTTTTTTTTTTTTTGCGATTTTAAATATGAAGCCGATGGTTGCGGTGGTAGCAAACTTCAGATTCGGATTCAGCACCCCAAAAAACATAAAGATCCGTTGAGAATAAAAGTTCCGCAGTTTTTTCTTCGACAAACCCTTATTTTACTGGACTATTATAGGAGGGTAGGGGATCAGTGTTTATAATCGCTTATCCTTTGCCATACTTCTAACGTGATTTTTCCTAACTCCTTCTTATATTTTGATGCACTCCGCATTTTTAAATATATTTGCAATAAGTATGCAGTGTTTTTGGTTATATAGTTTAATTATTGTTTACTTTTATAGTTTTTCGAAATTTTCATTTCGGATCGTGTAAATTCTATTTTGAGTCCCAAAACAACCTTTCGATGGAAATCTTATTTTAGATTTGTAGTTTGAGGCTGCCATAGTCATGATAGATGTAGATGCTACCTGAAAAACAAAACAAAAACATTTGCATAGAAATTCGTATTTATGAGTTTCGGCCGATGTTGTTCGTATAATTAAAATTTTTTTTTCGCCAATATTTATATTTTATTATTCTACACTTGCCTATGAGTTGACTTTTCTTTAAAAAATACTAGAAAGTAGTTTTTTTTTGAACCTAAAATTGTAAATATCACATATATGGCCTTTTAAAATAGATACATCAGATTCTACGGAAATATGGAACAAAATGAACTTTACAGAACCAAAATCGGATGATCTGTTGAGATTTGAGGAGGAATCTAAATTTTGTTTATTTTGGCACGCTACGTGGTGGTAACATTTGGTACTACAGAGGGGACATTTAGCCTTAAGAACCTTACTAAACATACATATATATACATATGTATATATGTATGTATATATATATATATATATATATATATATATATATATATATATATATATTATATATTATAAAAAGGACAAGCCATTTTTCGTTTGTAATCATTAACCACATAAACTAATGAACCAATCAGTACTACATTTTAACTATACCATTTTCATAGTTCCAGGAAGGTTTAGAAAGAATTAATTTGACTAATTTTTAAATAAAAAACCGATAATATGTGGATTATAGTGAAGTTTGAAAATTAACCAATAGGTGGAGAGCAATATCCTGCATGAGAGGTTAGAAAGGTATGGTTTTATACAGAGCTTGAAATCGATATAAAAATTCACTTATATTCAATTAAATGATTTTTTTTAAAAAATGAATAAATAGATGGTTCGACAAGTGGATCCCAAAGAAGTTTGAATATCGACCGATATTTGTTTAACGCCATTCCGCAATTGATTTTACAAAGATAAAACTACAGAACAATTATGTACAAAATTTGAACATCATCTTAATAGTTCTAGGAAAGTTTATCAATCATAAAAATTTTAACATTATAATCCTAGTCCGTTATTAGTTTCTTAATAATCTCTGTCCAACTGGATGACCAACTCAAAAAAATGGGATGCCAAATTATGGTTTTACTTGAATTTCAACCACTTAATCTGTTCAATAGTACTATTTAAATAATTAGTGCTATGCGTGGAAATATCATGATGCTCAATTGTATATTTCAATACAAGATTTTTATCGATAACAAATGAAATTTCGATTATTAGTTAAAATATCTGTTTTTTACTTAGTGGAGCGTGCAAAGCCGTGACCGGGGATGCTAGTATATATATATATATATCACCTCTCAAACGGTCGAAAATTACTATCAGTAGAAATCGGACAAGAAAATCCTGCTTGTTCTAAGATAAAAATCATTGTGAGCTTTCCTGAGGGTAAAAAGAACCTGGAACAAAATAATTTTTTGTCAATAAAACTAAGTGAGAAAAACAATTTTTCCCTCACTAGGAAAAACAATATATCATGGATATGACTTTCTATAACCCAGTGATTTCCTCTATTTACATTTTAGAATTAAATGAATAAATAAACAAAGTTGTGAAAAAGTAGGCGTTTTAAACGTGAATTTTTTCATTTAAACCAATATAGCTCCTAAATGGTACGTTCTATTGACAGACGTAATATAACAAGAAATATTTTTCATTAAATTTCTCCATGGGAAGCTGTAGATAAATTTTCGATCCACGCAACGCAATCAGAGCTAGAACGGATCAAAATGTTTCAATTTTTTATGTAAAAAACGTTGCATAGAAAAAGTATGGCCCTCAGCCATTTTTTTTAATATATATTTGCAAATATTTTTATTTCTGATAAACAATAATGGTTTCTTTGACAATATGTCATTATTATTTCAGTAAAGCTAATGAAGCGGATGTCTTTCCCTCCGAGAGTCAATCCCTTAAGACGTTCGGTATTTAATAGCCTTCAGGGAGGACGAAAAGGGCCCATTAGTGTCATTCTGATGGAATTTAATTTCATCAAAAGTGTTATTCATCACTAAAATATTTAATTTTAAAGGATTCTGATGTCAAATAACAATGATGGGTATAATAAAGACATGGCTGTGTCATCATAAACGATTTTTATGAAGGGCGAAGGGGAAAAATTATGTTCGAACTGCCACAATCCAAAACTAATATTAACATATAAGGACGCTGAACACATTTCTTGTCTAACTATGACGTCATGAGGAGAGACAGATTCATACTGAATAATTATTCATATAGTCAATTTACACTAACATCAACCTTAAGATAAGAATGAAATAGAAGATATATTATATGTAATAAAAAGGAGAATTTATAATGGGGCTATTTCTATTTATAACATCGCGAACATTATCTTCAATTTTCTATTAACTTATTTTAAATTTAATTAAATTTTTTTATGGTACTCTTCAATTAGTCAGAAAAGGCGACAGACTCGAAATCAGCTCAGGGCAGGAGAGTTACCTATGTCTAGGCTACAATATAATTTTAACCAATGAGTACATATACCAAACTTAAAAGAAAAAAAAACTGCTCATCGTTTCTGAGTACTCCAAAATTTACTAAGCAACCGTTCAAGCCTTTCAATAAATCACAAAACTTTCCAATTCTTCTCGTATACAATCCTTACAATCCAAAATCATTCTTAAAATCCTCAAACCTGCTTATTCCGCCACAAACAACCTTTTACATAAAGATTTTAATGTTCCATAAGTTGCTGATTTTTTCCAAACCAGGCTTATCCTTACATAGTAAACTCCATACCTACTCGAATCCACTAGTCTCCTAACTTGCCTCACACTCCATTCCTGATGATCATCCGAGATCCTACTAGTAAGTGTAGTTCTATACTTGTCATTGATATAATTTTCCTCAAATTTACTTAAAAGTTGTAAATATCAATAAATTTGCTGTTTCGTTCGATCCTTCAGGTGGACATCTGTACAGAAAACGTTTTACGTCTTTTATCTTATCTTCTATTCCTAATATCCTTGATAATAATTATATTCAAGTTGTTTTTTAAAAATAGATTAACATTGCTGCTGTTTCGAGGCCGGTTGTCCAATTTGAATTGCATTCTATAGCCAGTGTTAAATGTTTTAATAAAGCCAAGTGTTACAAAATGTTTGTGCATGACAATAAATCTTGCACCTATCCTTTTTTTGGTCTGGGAATCAAAATTACAAAATCTCCTTCCCCTGCTGTATCATACAAGTCAATCAATCATCTCATGACCCGTTAAAAGTTTCAAATAACTTTGTCAGTCTCTGTTCTGAAATCAATAACTCGAGATATTATTTATACTAATATATAAAATAACAAGCCGTTTTTCGATTGTGACCACAAACAACGAAAACTACATAACCGGCCTGTACCAACCACATTATTTTTATAGTTCCAGGAAGGTTTAGCAATAATAAGATCTACTGATTTTAAATTAATTTGTTATTTATAAAGTGATAATATATTGATAACAGTGAAGTTTAGAAATCAACCGATAGGTGGCGAGCGACATTCTACATGAGAGGTTACAATAGTACAGTTTTATCTAGAATGAATATGAAATAGATATGGAAATGTACTTAATTTCAATTAAATTGTTGTTAAAAAAGAGATACGTAGTATTTCAGTGATGTGTGATAACCGATGGATATATTGCTAATAATATTGTAAATATTATCTGTTCTTCTGGATTACCAACTCATACTTTAAACATTGAATGTCTAATTATGTATTTACGTGATCTTCAACCAACTAATCTACTATAGTACCAGGTAAAAATGTCTGTTATGTATGCAAATATCTTTTATGCTTTAAATCTAACTGGAACAGTGACTGGAGAAATCGCTTTCACTCCCAAAATCATAATGATTTCTATTGATATACTATTTTAATTCAAACTATTAAAATTTCAAATTACAGTTTCATTTGCTATTACAATTAACAAATACAGGTTATTACAATAACTTGACTTACAAAAACGTTGTAACAGATTTTCGGAATGACAGTTTCTCTCACGGTCAATTATAAATAACTTTCTAGAACTAGAAATCCTAACAATCAAATCATCTAAAAATCCTCACGGAATGTAATTTTTGAGATGTCTCATGGATTATTTTTTTTCATTTTTTTACATGCTTTCTACAATACAAGATTTTTATGGATACCTAAATAAAAATTCGATTGTTAAAGTAAAAATTTTTAAAGTAAAAAATCTCTAATGAAAGGAGCGGGCGTAGCTGCGACGAGGGATGTTTCAATGTGAACTTTAAAGAAATAGAATATTAAAATAGTAAAGCTAACTTATTAAATAAACATAATTTATTTTCATACATTGATATACGTTACATGTGTCATTTACAAATGAAATGGCAATTTAGCTTTCCAGAAAACATTCTTAAAAAAAAAAATACTTATTTATGATCTGTGGCATACTAGGCTGTTGCCACACTACTTGAGAATATATACCTAAGTCGGTTCTTCAAATTTCCGCTTCCTTGATTTTTAATGAATTTTAAGATAAAAGAAAATCTTTGATAATTTGATGTAAGTTACCGGATTAGAACCTTCTCAGAATTATGATTGTTATTCAGGTTTTGGTTAAGGATTATTCAGGTTGCTAATTTGAAGTGATTTCCCAAGAAGAACAATAGTTATAAATTTTATGTAAGATAATTCAAAAAAATTTAACAGACGTTAAAAACTTTTTTTTTTCCACTTCATTAAAAGTACATAGATTTTATTATTTTTCTCTCCCCAAGAGTTATTAAAATCTCTTAAGAGTGTTTACACCCTTTCAATAATCCTTCATTTCCAAAAAAAATATTATTAATTAGTTTATTTGTTTATTTTTAATTGTTAGTAATGTATGCCAAAATATGTTCACACTTAATGGTGACTAAGAGATATATGTAGAAAAAAGAATTTTTAGAAAATGTTTTTTAAAAAAATATTAAGCCTATTTATTATCATTTGCTGTAGGCGTGAACCCCTATAATAGCCAAATTGATTAATGATTTAGAATGAAAATGGCTTTTAGTCTAAACAACATCCACAATACTACAAAATCCTAGTATCTAATTTTAATTCCTAGTTATCACAGTCTCTTCCACTGTATATATGTGTGTCTGTATGTATTAGAAAAAAAAACGGCTTGTATTGCATTTTTTTTTATTTTATTTTTTATTTTTTTACCATAAATTTACAGATGGGACCAAAAATTTAACATGCGTTACCAAAATTTTAACATACGTTACTGTAATGGTATGTCATGGTATAACGTATGTCAACGGTAACATATGTCAAATTTTAGTAATTTTTATTAGAAAAAACTAGCCCACACCAGATACCTATCCTTTCAGAGTAAGCTCCATAACCAATCAAATCCACTAGTGTCTCAACTTGCTTCCCACTCAAATCCTAATAATCCTCCAAGGCGTCTGAAACTAAGATGGCCTAGAGACCTTCCATTGTAGAATTTTTTATAAAGTGCTACTGATGAGTAGTTCTTTTCAAGTTTTAACATGTTAATATAATCGTTGTCAATACATTTACTTGACGTATATATTTTGTACAGTTGTAAATTTCAAAAATTAGAAAAAGTTTATTTAACTACAATTTTTTCCTAACATAATGGGTTTGAAACATTCATAATATTGAAATCTACGAACTGTAAAAGCTTAGATTAGAAGAGGTAAATTCAATGGGAGAAAACCATAGTTTTACCATTGCACCGTATGTCAAAATGAATTAAGGCATTCACTATGTTTTGAGAATCGAGGTTATCTTACTTCGGTTAATACGGCGACCTGGGCCCTTGGTTGCGAATGGTTACAATACAATGTCTGAAGGGTGTTAGGACGCTATCCCGACTCCCCAAGCTCCAGAACCCACTCATCTACACCCGGTCACTTACATCAAATGAATAAATACTGAAATTCTCGGACACAAAGAAAATCTTTTCTCAAGCCCCCAAAATTTCAAATTTTCAAAAAAGAGTACTTTATTTTGATTTAATATACACATAATTGAACCAAAAATAACGGAGAGAATAAAAAGAAAAAAATAAATTTCTATACCTTTTTGGAAGGTTGGAAGACGGAAACTGGACCTGTGGACAGTAACGTACGTCAAAATTTTTATGAATTAATTTCTTTTTTTCTTTATCAAACATTTTAAATTGAAATTCCAAGGCTTACATTAATTTAAACTAATGAACTTGTCAAGATAAAATCGACAACAGTCAAATTATTGGAGGTAATTTTCATTTTACTGCTATCCGAAGTGCTGGAACAGCAAATTGCCATTTTATTTGAAAATGACCCAAATATCAGCGAAAAATATGACAAGGAATAAAAATAAATCAGGAAACCATATGTCACAACAAACTCAATATACTAATTACAAAAATGTTTAAAATAAGTTAGTTTTGTACATTACAGTTTTGTACAGCACTTTTTGAATCGAAATTTCATGAGATTAATAATTTTTTAACTTCGATCTTTATTTTTCTACTAAGAGGTGAGAGGGAGAGGCTAACCTGTAGTAGACCCAAGAGAGTCCTCCTTCCTCAATGTCAACCGACCATCAGCAAGAGAGCAATAAATTTTCCCTTTACGGTCGGGGTGATTGGAACACATAGAATTTAGGTTTCAGGTGTTATCTTTATTTCGTAACAATTTACTGCAATTTATCCATTTATAAGTTATTTTTTACCCTCAAATCTGTGTGTGTTTGTTGCTACTATGCTTTTTGTCTAATAGCCGCATTCAATATATTTACTATAGATTTTTTTTTTTTTTTTTTAGTCACAGTGTTTGGGTAAATGTTTAAAACATTTTAGAACAACGAATGTAGGTTATTTTTGAAAAACAATGCTTCTTTTGTAAAAAATTTGTTTATTTTTTTATACAATCTTCTATGAACTTCTACTTTTTACAATAAATAAATAAGCCAGGAATCATTAAAATCCGGAATAACAATCTCGACCTATCGTTGTAAACAAATTATCAAATTTTATTTATTTGCATGAATAAATGAATATTTCGATTAATCTTGGATGATACCTTGTTACTTTGTTATTCAATTTTTTAATTGGGGATGTGTTTCGGGCCTTTATATTTTTAATTATATTTGTACTTATTAATATTATATGCTAAGGCCTCATCATGTCTTGTTGTTCTTTTTTCTGCAGAATCTAATACTAATTTCTTTAATTGTCTGGCTGTCTCTCTTGGTGCTTTTTTTTTTTTTTTTTTTTTTTTTTTTTTTTTTTTTTTTTTTTTTTTTTTTTTTTTTTTTTTTTTTTTTAGTGTCTCGCTTTTTAGTCAAATGCTCGGCGACTTCAGCAGCAAATGTGATTTCTGATTAGCTCCTGGTTACCAGCAAATCTTGGATATTTTGCTTTGTCACTACATTCTTTCAAATTTATCGGAGGTCGACCTAGAAGTGGAACATTATGTGAAAGCCCAGGTAAATCTTGATAATATTCAAATATTGGCTTTGAGAGCCATTCTTGAAATTTATTGAAAAATAACTCCTCATTTCTTCGGCACTTTTGCAATGTGGCCGAAAACTCGACAATGTTTTTTTTTTCATTTTTCTAGTAGATTCCTTTTCTGAATGAAATCAATCCATCTTTTCCATTAAGTGTTCAAAGATGTATTCGTTCTTATTTTCATTGGAGCTTCTTCATAAAGAAAAAAAAATCCAATCAAGGAACTTTTAACGTTGTACCTGAAGATAGAAAAATCGATCTAATTATTAAAACAGCAGACCATTTTAGCTGGTATCTGCTGATAAATTTAAACTTATAAAATATGACAATTATAAAACTGGTGTCATGTTAAAAATATTGTAATGAAATTAAAATTATACATTAAATTGATTTATTTATACAATATAATTAGTTAATGAAATCCAATACTTACATATAGTAATTTTGACCATGTTTATTAAATAAAAACTATTGAGTCTCTATAGATCAAACAAAACTAGAATAGACATTGAAAACGGCAACGCCTTTGTATGGAGAGGCCATTGTTTACTTTTGTTGTCTATGATTATTATGTTTATGATTGTGTTATAATTTATTTCCACTTAGAATTCATTTTTCGTTCCACTGTGAAACGGCTTACGATGTAAAGACTAATAAAATGGTAGTCATTAGCAGCTGATTTTTGCTGAAAAAGTTATATAGACACTAGTGTTAGTAATGAAAAAGGTTTGAAGGCGGTGTCATTTCAAAAATATTGAAATGAAGTTAAAATTAAACGTTAAATTTACTGTGGAAACAGTAACATTTGCATATATATGTAGTTAACTATTACAAATGAAAACTACTATTTATGTGCAGTAATATCGTCCAATCATAATATTGGATTATATCGTTGGTTTTCCGAATAAAATTATTTCAGGCACCTTGGATCTTGACACTATTAGGTCTTCATTTATTTTTCTGTGGAGCTGCAGAGCAATAAGGTAATAATATTTATAAAATCATTTAATTTAATATCGTTTTTATTAACAGTAAACCGGAATCGAACCACTTAGAATACATTATTAGTTCCACTGTGCAGTGGGTCGATGTCCTTGCCTTGATTCTAGTATAAAAACCTCGTGGCCCATCGGACTTTTAAAGTTTTAAAGGTTCTATCACTGAGACCGGATCAAATATTAAGGAAGTATGTTGGAGTCTAGTGCTAGACTTGGTCAAAAGCCTTTTCAACATCGAGAAAGGCTCCCGTTCTGTGCATTCAGCGCTCCAATGCGGAGGAGATAACGTCCATCACTCGAAGACATTGCTAGATTGTGGAGGTTGTTCGAAATCCAAAATGGTGGCCTGGGGTTATGTGATAGGAATCTAGGAAGGGGTAAAAGCATTGAAAAATGATTTTCATAGGATTTTATCCATGATTGGTAAGAGAGAAAGATTACGGTAAAAGGATGAGAACGGGTTTTTTAAAATAATACTTCTCCAAATTCCAAAAATAATACTTCTCCTTGTGAATACAAATCCGAATTTGCCCGTCTACTTCAAAACATACCAGAACCTTTCGTAATCTATACTGACGGATCTAAATCTGACGATTCAACTGCATCTTCCTTTGTTACCCACAACTCCACTCATAAAATAAAATTACACAAATTATGCAATATATATACAGCAGAACTTAATGCAATAGCATCAGCACTTCACTACTCCATATCAATAAAACAAAACAACATCGCAATAGTAACAGATTCACTAAGTTCACTAAAAGGTTTAAATAACATGTATCCCAAACATCCAGTCATCCTAAAAATCCACTACTTCCTCAGTATACTGCAAAATTTGGGAAAGTCGGTCGACTTTATCTGGGTACCAAGTCACATTGGAATTATAGGCAACGAACTTGCAGACACAGCAGCGAAGCAAGCACTTACACTCCCAGGTCGTGGCATTGCTATTCTAACACCTCAGGAAATGAGCCATCCCCTCAAAATTAAAATAATTGAAAATTGGCAATGTACGTGGAACGAAAGCCCACCAAACAAGCTGAAAACAATAAAAAAGTCAGTAAAGCCTTGGGTCACATCAAGTCGTCTAAATCGCAGAGAGGAGGTTGTCATGACCAGATTGAGAATAGGCCATACAAAGTTAACCTATTTACATATCATTATGAAACAACCACCACCTAAATGTCAGCATTGCAATAGCTCTTTAACAGTTAACCACATATTTCAGGAATGTTTCTTTTATCTACCAAAACTAACTAAATTAGGGCTTACAACAATTATCTCGGACGTTCTTGGCAATGACGAATCTAAAGTTAAATCAGTCTTAAGTTTCCTAAAGGAAAATGAAATACTGAACAAATTTTAATTGATTTTCATAACAATTATTAAATTTATATTTTTATTTATTTCCTATTTATTATTATTTTTATTTCCTTCTTTATTTCTTTTCGGAAATTTATTTAATTTCTTAGGGTTCGGATAGGGGCTGGGGGGAGGGGGGCGCTTCCTGGGGTCGGGGCGGATCGGTCCCGCTTGGTGGGAAATGCGACATGGCTGCTTGGGCTAGTTATGCTCCGAACCTTGTGAGGATTTGGACTTTTCCATGTAGAAATGTAAATGGTTTTTATCCACATCCTACTTATAAGCTTCGTATATAATTTAAATAGAAGAAAATATGTATTCATATAAATAAGCAAGCCGTGGCGCATTTCCTGCTCGGCGGGTGCGGCTCGTCTCTCCTTGGGGGTGCGCCTCTGTTCGTGGCACCCTTCCTGACCCTAATCTTCTGTGAAAATATACCTATATATATAACTACACAGGCATTGATGACCCTAGGGTTTTATGCCTATA
This sequence comes from Euschistus heros, assembly GCA_003667255.2. Classification (NCBI taxonomy): domain Eukaryota; kingdom Metazoa; phylum Arthropoda; class Insecta; order Hemiptera; family Pentatomidae; genus Euschistus; species Euschistus heros. Next base: position 61,824 of record RCWM02000411.1, on the reverse strand, counting down.
AACCCCAACAAACAAACAACAAACGGGTTTTTTTTTGGTTTAGGATATCATCTATAAATAATTTCCAGAAGCCAAGAAAATATGTACTCCACAATAATAAAACATTATAAGATCGTAAAAGCAAGCGTTGCAATATGAAATTGAAATGGTGAATCACAAACCTGAAACGATAAAAAATCGTAAATGGATCCCAGTAGAAGGATGGAAGGATAGAAGGATGGAGGATGGTGGACAATAACCTTTAAGGACTACCTCGACGCCCCTCGGTGCACTAAGTGTCAAGGTTACGGTCACACAAAAGCCACTTGTACAGCTGATGTACCAGTCTGCATCTGGTGTGCATGTAGCGGTCACATAATAAAGGATTGCTTGAAAAAGAAAGAGCTGAAAAGCCCTTCCTGCATAAATTGTGAGCGAGCAAATACTCCTGTTGGTCAAAGGAAGCACAAGGCAGGCAGTCGGGAATGCCCTGTGCATCTAAAGTGGTCTAATGAGGTAGCGAAAAGAACCTTCTATGAATAAAATCACCATCCTTCAGCTTAATATGGGTCGTCGGCGTCTTGTCGCGGATGAGTTGCGATCTCTCACCCTACACTATGACATTATGGCGATCCAGGAACCGAGCTGTCATGGAAACAAGGTTGTTGGATTTGGCCTTACGTCGAGAATAATAGCCCTGAGCAGTGGAGAGAGGAGGCCTAGAGCTGCTATAGTCATTATCAACCCGAATCTTGATGTAATGGGTCTTGAGCAGTATACCAGAGCAGATAGTGTGGCTTGTTATATCAGGTGGGGTAACATTGCTTTCACCCTAGCATCAGTGTACCTTCCCGATGGAAATAATAATCTTGAAGATGGTATATCTGCTATTGAAGCGATCACAGAAAACTCAAGAAATGTAATTATTTGCTCAGACACTAATTCCTGGGGCACCGTTTGGGGATCCAATCGAACAAATAGGAGAGGTGCTAGAGTCATAGAGTTTATTGCCAGGAACCAGTTAGTGGTTGTTAATGAACCCTCTACCACCCCTACATTCTCTGGGCCAAGGGGTCAGAGCTGGATCGACGTAACTCTTGCCTCACCGACACTGATAAGAAATATTGTCGATTGGAATATTAGATCTGAGACGAGCTCCGACCACAATGCAATTGCTTTTGACTTGGTGCAGTATGCAGGATGTTACCACGTCTTCCATAAAGGTTACGTTACTCGAAAAGGAGAATGGAGTACCTTTCGTGCTACGTTGGAGGGAAAATTGATTGATGAAGAATGGGATCCAGCAGAGACGGATGATACAGATCACCTGGACTATAGAGTGTCTAGGCTCACAAATGTCATCCTCGATGCTGCAGAGGATTCTCTCCAGCACCGGAAGGCGAGAGCTCGAACAGTCCCATGGTGGACACCGGGATTAACCACCTTAAAGAGAGAGGTGTATAAGGCTCGGCGGTTGTATCAGAGATGTAGTTGCGACGAGAGGCGTACTGTCTTCCGTGAAGAGTACAGGTCTAAGGCCCGAGTATATCGAAACCAGGTGCGCTCACAAAAGCGAAAGTCTTGGGACAATTTTATTGAGGAAGAGTCGGCAAAGAATCCCTGGGGTATTCCTTATAGGACTGCCTTTGGCAAGCTTACTCCACTACAGGTGATTGCATCATTGAAGCAAGGAGACGAACAGGCAGTAACACCAGAAGAATCGGCAAGGATATTCATCCAGGCGACATACCCCAGAGACAACCCATCCGAAGACAATGATGAAGAAGCATTTATGAGACGTACTACTACGTATCCATCTGGTACTGATATGTGCCCATCATGGGACATATGGGATCTTCGGAATAGCGTGGACAGTCAGAAAGTGGGAAGAGCACCAGGATTGGATTGTATAGACACGGCTATACTCAAGAACAGTATTCCCTACATAGAAGATAGGCTATTAGCGGTTTTCAATGATTGCTTAGATAAGGGATACTTCCCAAAACTATGGAAAACTGCTGATATTAGACTTCTCTATAAGGGAGTAGGCAAAGACAAGCGACTAGCGAAGTCATATAGACCTATTTGCCTCCTCCCAGTTATGAGTAAAGTGTTGGAAAACTTGCTGCTTAAGAGCTTGCAGCCAGTTCTGACAAGAGCAAGCCATCCACGGCAATACGGATCCACTAAAGGCAGGGGAACCGCTGATGCTTTGTTGAGGGTACGTCATGACGTAGCTGAGAGGGCAGATCGGTACGTCATGTTACTCCTCTTTGACATATCCTCTGCCTTTGATAGTGTGTGGTGGCCAAGCGTACTTTACCAGCTCCAGAGATACGATACACCTAGCAATTTGTATGCGCTGGTAATGAGCTACCTCCAGGACCGACATGTTAAAATACGCGGAAACTTTTATGAGTATGAAGATGTAGTCGAGAGGGGCTGTCCTCAGGGCTCTGTCCTTGGTCCGGCCCTGTGGAAGTTGGTCTTCAATGATATGTTGGCTATACTCGAAGAAGAACGGTTCCCCGCGATTGCCTATGTCGACGATCTGGCTGTCGTGGTGTCTGCTAACAGTATAGTCCAATTGAAGCAAGAAGCTGAAAGATGTGCTGGCCTAGTTAGTAGATGGTGCAGTAAACAGAAGATGAAAATGGCGGCTGCAAAAACACAGGCCATTCTTCTGAAAGGAAATAAGTGTAGACCTAACCCTATTATTAGAATTGAGGGAGAAAGAATACGTCCAACTGAGACTGTCACCTACCTGGGTGTGAAAATAAAAAGAAATTTTGATGTAACGCCTCATTTGGAATACCTTGCCAATAGGACGGCCTTATCATTGAACTGTCTCAGTAGGTTAGGGGGCGCCTTGTGGGGCCTCAGATACCCAGCTACGATGGCGATATATAAAGGAGTGATACTTGGTATCCTACGGTATGCATCTCCCGCCTGGTACCAAAATCTCTCACGCAGACAGATGAGTAGGCTGGCAACAATTCAGCGTAATTCTCTGCTGCGAGTCACCAGGGCGTACCGATCAGTGTCTCATGAAGGGGTCCTGGTCTTAGCAGGAGGGGTACCTCTTGATCTTGTACTGCAAGAAGATGGTTTTAAATTTAAAATGAAAAGGGAAGGCTCGGTGGGACTACCAAATAATCTCCGGTCTCTGATCGACGCAAATCCAAGGAAATGGTTGGAGATAATCCGAGAGTACACGATAGAAGAATGGAACAGGCGGTGGGTAACAACCCCGAAAGGGGCTACTCTTAGAAAATATTTCCCCACTGTTAGGTCACGTCTTCAAGCAACTTGGGTACTCCCGGATTACTGGATCTCACAGTTTCTCACAGGGCACGGGGGCTTTCGAGCCAAGCTCCAGAAACATGGTAAAAATATTGACCCGCTTTGTCCCAGCTGTGGTGTACCGGAGACCGCTGAACATGTGGTAATTTCATCCACTGCCTTTGAGGCATTGAGAGCCAAGCTACAGAGAGAAACAGGGCTGTATGTTCTAACGGAGAGTGATTTCCCTCAACTAGTATCAGCTGACAACTACCCGTATTACAAAAGTTTTGTGTATGGTTGGAAAACTGAAGTGGGGGTAGAGCACTTCAACCTTGGAAGAAGTGGCCACGCCCCAGAAAGAACCCTGGACAGGAATGATGCTGACGACAACCCCATCACCGAATAAAGCCTATATAAACGTAAATGTAAAGCTATAAAATTAAAAAAAAAAAAAAAAAAAAAAAAAAAAAATGATATAGGTATGTTGTTATTTAAATTAGTATGTTATAGTTATTATGTAGTTATTATTATGTATTATAGTATGTTATAGTTAGTATGTAGTTAATTTTAATATAGTATGTTGTATTAGTAGTTTGTATTAGTAGTTGTATTAGTAGTTGTATTAGTAGTTAAGTTTAATATAGTATGTTGTATTAAATATAGGTTGTTGTATTAGATATAAGGTATATTGTATTAAACACAAGTATGTAGTTATGTAAATCGTTTAATGTATTTTAAATATTAAATGTTACTTTAAACGTGTAGTGTAATCTTGAAATGTTAAATGTTAAATGTAATATTGAAATGTTCTGTTAAATGTTTAAGAAAATTTATTCTTGCAATGTTAAAAGTGATATTGAAATGTTATGTTAAACTGTTAAAACCAGCAGTGATGGCTACAAGCCATCCCTGCAAAACCCGTGTAGCCGAGAGGCAAGGTAGGGAAATAAATGAATAAATAAGATCCCAGTAGAAGTACTAGAAATTGAAGGAACTCGGTTTTTAATTTATCAGAAGGATATTTAATTAACAGGAGATTGGAGATAGATTTTCCCAATAAATTGGAGATAGATTTTCCCAATATACAAATCATATAATTATTATCATCATTATATTTGGCACTGCAGGACATGAGGCATATGATAGATTACTTGCCAAGCTGGTCTATCGACACCACTAGTCCTTTGTCTTCCGACTCCCAACTGCCGTAAGTGTTGTTTCACGTCCTTCAACTATCTCATTCTTAGACAATCTCGACCTCGAGCATCTCCTGGGATATGGGAGTTTCCATGGTAGACGATCCAGATCAACCTTCTCTTTTTTATATATTTCATAATATCTGGATGACCATACGGAAGGATACTGGTTTCCAAAGCCATTGAAGGAAACTGGTTTCAGATCTGGCGATTTTTGAAGGCCAAAGGTCAGCTTTGGCCACTCTCCTTCCCGACAAATTAGTTTTCGTTCTTTGAAAATTGATTAAATTGTTTTGATTTTTACAAAGGAAACTCTTTCTTCCTGTTTAATCCTTTTCACAGGTCACTTAACCCATTCAATGCGGAAATGCAAATGATTTTTTTTGTCTCCCTCGGGTTTTTTTTTTTTTTTTTTTTTTTTTTTTTTTTTTTTTTTTTTTTTTTTTTTTTTTTTTTTTTTTTTTTTTTTTTTTTTTTTTTTTTTTTTTTTTTTTTTTTTTTTTTTAATTTTATTTTATTTTAATTTTTATTGCTGTTGCGTTAATTTTAAATTTAAACTGAAAAAATATGCGCGAAATTGAATTTTTTTCGGTGCGGTATATAATGCTCTCCGACCGGCACGAAAGTTCCTCTACTTACAGGCATTTCAGATGGAACCACCAGGCTTCTTCAGCGATTCCAGGACTCGATGCTCAGGAAGATCGTCAGAACAACCTCTCTGAAGAAAACAAAGCCCCCGGCTCTGCATGACTTCTTCGACCTCCCGACGATCCCCGAGCTCATCCGAAGACGCCATATCAAGTTCCTGGACTCGCTGCAGTTCCTGACCAATCCCCTCTTCAGCACCATTACTCCAGCGCCACCTCCCGTCCGTTGGCAGAAAACATTCACTTGACAAAAGTGAACTCAGCTCAGAACGGACGGACCGTAATGAAGACACCAAAACAGCCAATCAGGTCAGTGTTGTGCATACAGCCAGTAAAGTCAGTGATGTGACTATAGACATCTCAAGTTTTTTTATTTAGTGTTAGTTTTAGTTTTTAGATTTTAGTTTTATCTTATTGAACTCAAGAATTGGGTGTGCCCCAACACCCATATTAAAGACTATTATGATTCATTTAAACTTCCAGGACTCACCATTTCATGTTTGGCCTTAGAATGTATTTTTAAATACAGCAAAAGGCCAACTATCAATCTTTCTTTCTTTCTACTTACATATCCTTGCACAAAAATTCTCCAAAGGGGCTTGGAATAAAAAAAAAAAAAAAAAACGAAAGTTCGCCTATACTAAGCCCGCATAGCACTCGTTTTTGTGTGCTAAAGACGATAAAAATTTGGCTTAAAAATGTAAAATCTAATTAAAAACTGTAGAATTATGTATTATATAATATTATTATATTGTATACATAAACTATTTATGTCAAAATTATCATTTTCGTTTTTAGAAGCAAAAAATAAAAATGTTTTGCATTCAACTAATTATAAAAGAGGGAATATTAAAACGCTTATTTGAGCCATTAAAAAAATATAATTTATTAAATAGCAATACTATATAAAACTAATAAAATTTCAAAACTAAAATTATTTTTTGTAATTTACTATTTCCAAATATTTATAATAAATTTAGAATATTTATGAATAAACATTATAAAATATTTACAACATATTTTACGATAAAAACCTATAAATTACTACTTTTTTTTTTTTGAGGCCGGCTCTAGTGGCACCTCAGCCTTATGGCTCATTGTGCCTATAAATTACTACTTACTATAACTTACTAAATAAAACTATTAATATATTTACAATAAAAAAAAAATTAACAAAAAATAAATTTATAAAATATAAAAAAGTATTACACGATTGTTTTTATTTATTTAAATTAAGATTCCAATATTAAACATATTGAATGATAAAATTATTTACATTTCAAGTGCATACTGAATGTACATTTAAATATTTAAAGGGTAAACTTACCCCTTAGAAATTTTGATCAACGGAAACTCTTAAAAGTATAATAACCAGAACCACTTTTTCTCACAATAGTGAAAACCCAACTGAGGGTCGGAGAAAAGGTTTGAAGCAAATACGACGATCGGAGCCTCCACGACATCAGTTTGAATGTTGACAGACGGGAGCATTAAATAATGCTCTCCAACCGGCGCCATAACTCACACAGCATTATATAATGCTCTTCTTGTTGAATGGGTTAAGGATGCTATTTTGGAATTTGCCAGAATCTTAGCATTTTTAAGACTGCATAAGGATATTCCAAAACCCACAACCTTTGAAATAGTCTTTTTTAAAAAAAATATATATTTCAATATACAATTCACTTATGGTAAAAGTGGAACAAACTTTATCATTCGTCCTAATTCTTCATTGTCCCTCAGAGTAGATCGTTCCATATAATATTGTTATATGATATGGTCCAAAATTTCCTGTTATGATAATGGTATAATTTTTATCGATTTTCTTATCCAGAAGAGATAAATAAGGTATTTCATAATATAATTTGTATTTATCTAATATGGAAATAAAACAATGTTATGTCGCTCTTGCTCAGCATCCACTGACTTTTGACACTAAAACGCAACTAAGAACTCACTTTTTGGATCTTTGGATCTGGCTAGCTCAACACTCCAAGTGTGATTATTTGGGGTTTCCCAGGCTGATTATTTGTATGTTTTTTTTAAATAGCATGATTAAAATATTCATTTGATTGGAGGGGATTTATAACTGATCAAAATAATTGCATGTTTATTTTATTTGTTGAATATTTTTAAGGAGAAAATTATAATTATATAAACAGAAAAAAAAGAAAAAGGCAACAAGAAGAAAGAATCATTTAAAAATTAATAATGAAATGAATTAAAGCTGTGAAGATGTGGCAGAGAGGCGGAAGACTGGTTATTCTATGGAAGAAAATAGAAGTTCTTACTATAAAAATAACTTTTTTCTAGTTCATGAATTAATAAATTTAATGAAGATAGTAAATTGGGTTACAAAATACTTTATATTATTAAATGAATGTGTAACTTTTAAAAATTATTTTATGCTAGATATAAATCTATGTTGTGATAGTTGGGTCGACTAGTTCTTATAATTACATTGAATGAGCTCATGTATATTATTTTGGATATTTTAATTTCATTCGTATAGAAAAACAGTATTGAAATATTAATCATCATTGTATCATCTATATATGTGTATGAGTATCTATATATGTGCGAGTGTATCCATATCTAATATGTTATTTCATGTGTATGTCATTACTATTGCTGCATGTACATTATAACTTTAATTTAAACAAGCAAATTAGGAAGAATGCAAAATACATGGAGCCTTATGAATTATTCATTAAATACACGCCTCACCCATAGGGTTACTATGGAAGGGGAAAACAAAACAAGAAAACAACAATAATAATAATATTTTTCTTTTAGATACTAATATCTAATATCTGATATTATTACCATTTTATTTTTAAATTGAAATGTTACAACTTAATTGATTCATTATCAACCACATAACTTTTTGCCATATTTTTTAATAGAAGCATCATAAATTCGTATTTATGATAAAGGGGTACTTAGAATTTTGTGATCTTATATACCAATGAAATTCAGGAATGAAAATAAATCTTCAATGTCGTAGAGAAAAATAGCCTCTTATTCTAACATATTGTGCATATATTTATGCAGGACATTAACGTCGCCGTAAGTATTGGCTCTAGCGTTATTGATGACAGCGTGCAGCATCTTGTGGTCTCCTCAATATCTCCTCCACATACATATTCAGTAGCTACATCCTCCTGTCTACAATTCACTATCTAAAGTGCTCTAGTAGATAAAATACGTACATTTAAATAAACGATTAGGATTATTCATCCTAGGAATAATATTAAATAATTATTTTCTAGACTTGTATTATCTATTAAATGAAAGCCAAATATAAATATGTTGGTTTAGCTTTGATATATATAATAAAAGGCATGAGTTTCCAACAATGGTCAAGCATTGGCTAAATCTCATTCACTACTAATTTTTTCAATTTAAATTTACAACTGTTCAACGGTTTATTCACACTTATTCTTGGCATTACAACAAATTAGTGCGATACTGGAAATATGTGCGGGAAACTGTATTATATTCCAACACTTCCGAGAAAGTGAGGTTTCGTTCTACCTCAATATTCATGCGTCCTTAGAAATTATAAAAAATTGTCATCATTGATATTCATTATTATCATTGACGCCTAGTCACCAGGTCGTTTCAAAAGGGCTGTCGTTTTTTGGGGTAATTAAAAAAAAAATAATGAACCAAAATAATCTCCATTACAACTAATAACTTTATCCCACAAAAGATCGCAAATAGCGTTTAAAAAAAAAAATTATTGATCTTTATTGGCAAATAACTGATTAAATTCCAATTCTAGACTTTTCTGGTTATAAAAACATTTCTGCCGGAGATTATATTCCAGAGATCTGAAAAGATGATAATTAGTGAGTGAAAGTTCTGGAGAATATAGTGGGCGGGGCAATGATTCCCATCCAATTTACTTTAATTTACTCCTAGTCAACTTTGCGGTATGTGGCCTAGCATTGTTTTAAAGGAGAAAGGGTCCTTTTCTGATTTCCTAATTTGGAATTTTTCTGAGTTTAGACTGACAGCCGTCTAATGTCGCACAATAAAACTCGGCAGAAATACGAGTAGTTTGCCCCCGACTTCGGAGCTCATAGTGCACAATGTTTTTGCTTGTCCAGAAAACTATCAGCAATACTTTTTTCGGATAAAGATTAGGTTTTGGGGATTGTTTTGATTCTTCATCAGCTGATAGCCATTCTTATGATCGCCGAATATCGTCGTACATACCCACTTTTTATCACGAGTGATGATTCTGTCAGAAAATGGGTCACTTTTTAATCGAGAAATCAGTCGAATAATCTATTCGCCTCTGATAACTTGCGAGAGATCCATTTATCATTTTTTTTTTTTTTTTCTCATTTTATGTAGCGATTTCCAGGCTTTTTATTGTGATATATTTTACTGCTAATCTATTTCCGCATATATTTGACGCGGATCCAAATTAATTAATTATCGAATTTCCTGTTTGTTGGCAACTTAAGGTCTTCCAGAACGAGAATCATATTCAAGCGTTTTATCGCTTTAACGAAATTTGGAGAGCCAAAATTGAGGTTGACGCTCAGTGAGTACCTTCTCACCAAACGCGGAGCATATTTTTCGAGCACCCTCAGTTGCCTTCATGTCAAGTTTTAATTCATTTAATAAAATTGAACGAATTCGAATTTCAACACTCACTATTTCAATACATTTCTATAAACGTTTAGTAGTGGATTAAAAGGTAATTCCTATTTCAAGTAGAAGACAGACCAAATAAATCTTAATGAAAAAAAAGTTAGGGCTTCTAAAACAGCCCGGCAGTTTGTCAGGTCAATGGTTTCAAAAGACGCCTTCCCTCTTCTTACAAGTAGCGACCTTTTCATCCATGAATGATACCTAGAAAATTTATTTTCTGGGACTCTCCTGGCGTTAACTTCTACGAAACTTCAATCTACAACCCACAGTTCTTACCTTCAAGGATTAAATGAGACTGAAAGATAGTGACTTGAGGTACGCATGATGATATAGAAGGATCAATCCTAATTGAAAGATAGTGACAAACAGCTGTAGCACTGAGCCATCATAACGATGCTGAACACCGGTACTGCTGATCCTACTTCCTGCAACATAAGGTTCGCCATATTATGTAAGGTTTATTATAAGAGGTTTCTTCCATTAGTCTTATTTAAGACATGAACAGTATTATTTCCCTCCTGGTCGCATGCTTCGAATGCAGACATAAGTCCGAAAAGTTAGTTTTTTTTTTTTAGATTTTCCAGTTGCTTCCAATGTTCAACTACTAGATAGCAGTATAAAAGGGCTTGATATTAAAACAGTTTTTTTTTTTTTTCTAATCCTCCATTTAATTCTATTTATAAACATAAAACAACTAGATTTTAGGAACTTGGATTGCCTGTAGGCATTTAAAGATCGGTGTCAGCTGCTAGTGGGTCCTCTGTAGACGGATGGTCTTGTTCCTTCTGAGATGAGTGAGGAAGAGTCACTCTGGGTGGAGGCACTAGTGGGTCAGTCTGTAGAGCCTGAACCCCTTCCCTCGGCGAGTACATCCGCTAAGGGTGTCAAACCTTGCCACCTCCCAGGCCTGGGAGGCGGGGCTACGTCCCTAAAGGGAGGGTTGGCACAATGTTTCAGCCCGTCAAAAAATTTGACGTGCCGGCGGCCAATGAAATTTGGGATGGAAGGCATCCTCAGCTGTTCGAGGATATGAGTAATTTTGGCCCTCTCTAGGCTGATACTACGGACGATTCGCCGAAGGACGGAGTTCTGGAACGTCTGGAGAGCACGGAGAGTACTTTTGAACATAGTGGAGCGCCATGTAGGAGGGTAGGTCTAATGATAGATTTGTAAATCTGTAGCTTAAGGCGGAGGGACAGTTAGGGGAAGGTCAGGAGATGATAGAGTCAATAGGTTTTCTCCCTGGCTTGCTTGATTCTACTTTTCACGTGAGTGGTAAACGTGAGGTGGCGGTCAAAGTTAATCCCAAGATATAGGACGGAGCTGGAGATGGGCTGCTCCACGTTGTCCACCGTGAAGTGCTTCGGCAATCTTTGGGATTTCCTGTTTTTGAAAAAGGGCATCACGATGACATCGGTCTTCTTAGGGTTAACCTTGATACCGCAGTTTTGTATAGCCTCAACTATGGTGGAGGTTGCCCTCTGAGCTATGTCGAGTGCTCGGCCATAGACGGCGACGTCGTCTGCTTATGCAACCACTACCGCCTCGGGGTGTTAGAGGGAGACTACTGGAGCCGTAAATATGAACAGGATTGGTCCAAGTACTGATCCCTGTGGTACACCGCAGGTGGTGGGGACTGGTTGAGACAGGCTCTCACCGACTCGTACGACGAAGGATCTTCCGCTTAGATAGCTTCTATTTGAGTGGGCATAGGGCGGTAGCGAACCTGTATTCTTCCAGTCGGTGGAGCAGCAGAGGATGTGAGACACAATCGAAGGCCTGCGTGCAATCCAGCGAGATGAGCGTGGTGGCTTTATTCCTATGCATCTGGTTGATGGTATATGCCTGTAATTTAGCCAGATGATGTTCTCAGGCGGAACCACGCTGGAAGCCTATCTGTTCAGATGGTATAACTTCTTCACAGCGACAGTGGTCTAGCATATGATAGTGAGCTAGCCTTTCGAACTCCTTGCTTATATGAGAGAGGAGGCTGAGAGGACGGTAATGTTCCGCTGCGTTTCCAGATCGTTTAAGTTTTAAGAGAGGAACCACTACAGCCTGTTTTCAGACCGTGGGGAAATATGCAATCCGGAAACATGAGTTGAAGATGTTTAATAGGAAGACCTTATTCTTCATAGGAAGCATCTTCAGCAATGTTGATGGGATTCCGTCCATTCCGGATGCCTTTTTCCCTATCAGGCGGCGGAGGACTGACTCAAGGTCCTTGAAAGTCGAGAAGATGGACGTCTTGTTAGGGCTTGGTAGTGGTCCATGGGGTGGCAGTGGCGCATCTGCCGTCCTCTCAGCATCTTTTGCTAAGTATTCTCTGGCTAGGTGTTCAGCCTGTTCAGCAGGTGTTAGTAACTGGTCAGCGTCAGTAAGGTAAACCGCTCACCTTTTGTTGACGAATGTTCGGACCAATGTCCAGAACTGTTGGTGGTCGTCATGGGTCCGCCACAGTCGGTCATACCACAGAGCCATTTTCCAATCGCTCATGAGCCTGGCTATTCACCGGGTCATGGCGTTGATAGCTGGCTTGAGGCTGTAATCCCGTGTGCTCCAGAAAATGTACCGGGGATTGCTCCTCGGTCAGATCAGTGCCAAGATGTGCGGTGGGGGAAGTTGCTGGTTGTTTGGTCGGGGGCTGAACTTAGGGATGTGGAGATCGGCAGCTTCGAGGATGGTATTGGTGATTGCCTTCACTGCTGTGTCTATCTCACCACGGATCAGGCACGGTGTCACTGAGGGGAGTGAATCCAGTATCCTGGTCCTGTAACCCTTCCAGTCCGCTTCGTGAAGAAGGTACTTAGATGAAGTGGCCGCAGGCCCTTCGAAAGTGTATAGCACTAGGAGATGTTCGGAGTTACAGAAAGGCAGGGCTTGACAGTCAGTGACAGTGTGCATGTCCCTGGTGAGGAGTAGGTCTAAGGTCGAGGTAAGGGAGGGGTTGGCGCAGTGGCAAAAAGTGTGTACACCAGGGTGGAAAACAGAAAGTCGCGTCTTCGTGATGATAGAACCCAGTGGATTGTCGTTACCTCATAACCAGCTTGAGTGGCGAGCGTTGAAGTCCCCTAGGACAACATACCTGCTGCGGGCCTGTAAGTGAAGCAACAGACAGCGAACAGGCGTATAGTTTGCCCGACGTCTTCTATGGACACAGCTGAACGTGAACCGATGTTTAAGTCGCACGTCAACTGTGATGATGTGGTAGCCTTCGCAAGAATCCACTGCGTTCGGAATGAGTTTAGACTGTATATCACTTCTCACGAGGATGGCGACTGCCTGTCTTCCTTGTTGTACATTTTCTCCGTAAGAGGTATAGCCTCTGAAGTAGAGTCGGGTAGATGGAGGGACCATAATGTCAGTCAGTGCCACCACCGCAGGTCAGTGCTGCAGTAGAAGGACCCTAAGTTTGGCCTGCGATGTTCACAGGCCTCTGGTGTTATAGTTGAGAACGTGCTCAGTGATCATCGAGCTTCTCAATCACCCTGGACATGAGGCGCACCATGGTTGTCATCATTTCCATCATGGCATCTATTCGATTGAGAAGCCAGTCTGGATCTGATGATCTGGATCGCCTGCGATGGCAGTATCGGTTGGGCTTCGGTAGCTGGGATTTTGCGTCGGGGTGCTGGGCCACCTGAGGCGTGTGAGAAACTGAAGTCGGCTCGGGTAGAGCGGGCTGCTGGGAAGTTCCTCTTGTTGTTCTCGGGCGCAGGCGCAGGTGCTGGGGCGATTGCTGTTATTAAGGCCGTCTTCTGTCTGCGCTGGGCAAGGAGACATTGACGGTGAGGGCAGTCTTTGGAGGAGGCTGGGTGAGAGCCGTTGAGGGCACTGTTGTAGAGGTGTGGGCCTCCACACCAGGCGCATCTGCATGTCCGCCCAAAGTATTTTATGGTATGGCCATCTTCTTTGAATACGGATGCCCTGAAACGGATGTAGTTAACAATTCTCAATTTCTGCAGGTCTTCAAGTTCCGTAGTAGGCGCCGTTAAAACTTGTATGCCCCCAACGGGGTAGGGCTCCTCATTCCCTACTCTTCTGGAGAGTCTCCTCACCAGTATGAAGCCGGGTAGTCGCTATTTGAGCTCTTCGGCTAGATCTTGTACGCAGTGGTCAAGATCTTAGCCGTGCATGACGTACTTTTTGGAGCGCTGTGTTCCTCTGGGGGCAAAAGAGTGGAAGTTGAGATTTTAGCAACCACTTCTAACGGCTGTAACATTTGCTGTGGTCAACTGATTAAAATAGTGAAGGCATCACTAAAATCAGCATGCATTCCGCTTTCTTTTTACGTATAAAACATTGGGTTTACTCCAAATTTAAGTTGAAAAAAAATTTTCAACTGTCATTTTACCAACTATATGTACATATTTTAATCAACTATATGTGTTATCCTCTCATTTCTTTGAAATTTTATGTATTTAAGATTATTTTTAGACCTTAAGCATTTATTAAGTAAAACGTTGAAGTGTTACGTTAAATCACTTTTCCTCCTAATCCAATTTTCCGATTTTTCCAATTTCAAAGAAAACCATATGGCCTACAGGTACAGTTTAGATATCAAATCAAAAATTATTAAATTTCCTTTCAGTTTTTTACTGAAGAGATTTTGGGAAACCATTACTTTTGTTAGTATGAGACCGAGAACTTGCCTGTAACAAACAAAATTAAAATTTTATTAATAATTACCATTTTTTGGAGAGCTGTATCTCTGCAATCAATTGGCCATAACTGCCACATACTAAGTTCCATTTAATAGTGTAAATATAGTCTATCAGCCAAAATCATATAGTTTAAGAAATATAAACGAAAAACTGAAAATGCTTAAATTTCGTGCTTTATCGAGTACAGTGGAAAATCGTTATTCCGTCACTCGATAATTCGTTTTATTCTAATTTGTCATTTTTATTTATTTTATTATTATTTTTTTTTTTTAAATGACAACAATATATCAAATAACAAAATTAAATACTATGTAATTCATTTTTTCCCCTCGCTACTTATTTAATCTTTAAACGACCTCATTTGGTTTATCAGTAAAAAATATGCCTACGTTTATATATTTTGTAAATCATTTCACAGAAAAAAAATTAACAGAACAAGCACGGAGTCGATCCCTTTATTGATTGAACTTGAAAGGGTGAATTTAAAAAGCAGGGCCGCAGCCCTAGGTATAGGCTTGGGGAAAATGTATCTTGAGCTTGAAGAGTGAGGCTTGGTGCGATATCCTGTCGAAAGAATGTGCTACGTCCAGAAATGCACTATTGCAATATTGCTTGTTTTAAAGGGTAGAAGATAAATGGTCAACAACCTGAAGATCTTGATGGACAATGTAATGATCAGACTAAAATCGAAATTAATCAATATTTTGGGTTTTAAATATACGCATCGACTCCTTCAACATTTACTTGATAAACGTTCAAACCTTCCGATTTGTTACAAAAGACTCATTTAGAAAATAGTAATTAGACATACTCGGACGTATGAAGTTGGGCCTTTGGAGATTTACTAAACCATCCAATTCATCTCTTATCCAATCCTTTCAATCCAAAATCCTTAGGAAAATCCTCAATGCTCCGTACTTTTCACAAACAAACTTATCACTAAGATTTTCATATTCCTTATGTTTCTGGAATATCCCAAACCAGATACCTATCCTTTCATAGCAAACTCCACAATCATTTAGATCCATTAGTATCACAACTCGCTTGTCAGTCTATCCCTGATAAATCTCCGAGGCACCTGGTAAGAAGATGGCCTCGGGACGTTCTAATATAGTACTTTATTATATAGAACTTTTATGAGTGCTACAAATGGGTAGTGGCTTTATGCAATTGAAATGTCATTTTTAGCTTTGTCATTACTTTTACTTGTTATTTGCATTGTATACACTTGTAATAATACAACTGTTTCATAATAATGAATGATTGTAATAATACAAATTAATATTAATTACACATTTTTCAGTCGAAAAACAAAAAAAAAAACCTTTAAATTAAAAAATAAGGCAAGAGACAGAATAAAAAAAATAAAAACTTAAAAAAAATGCAAAAGTGTAAGTAAAAATCGTTTTATAATGTAAAATCCCATTCAACTCTATTTGGTTTAAAATCATAAAATAGCTTTACTTATTATTATAATATACATGTTCCTAATGTGAAATAAATTCGTTCATTTCATTCATCATCCTAAAACTTTTATTGATCAAACTGAATATTATGGTCCTTTCTAATATTGTATAGGTCCCTTGCATTCATTGTTACGTTGTAGTACTTAAGATTGATTTGCAGTTGTTTCTTGGGTTTAACAATTGTATTACACCGGGACAGAGGTTTTTCCCATTATTTAATTTATTATATTTGCAGAATGTTAAACATTTAAAGCTATATAAGATTATTACATTAAGCAGATACGAAAAAAGTGAGACGTGCAGAAATCATAACCCAACATCTTAATATGTAAATGATTGGTCTTCGTGATGATTAATGCAAATTCTTATTCAATTATGGTAATATATAGAATTTCTGTGCAATATTTATTAACTAAATGAATGTAAGATATAGTATAATACTATTTAATATCATTACTATAAGCCAGCATTATCAATATGGCTTTTTTAATTGTCACACATATGAATAATGAAGGAAATGCAGCACGATAATCTAAGAGGTTGAATAATAACTTTTAATGCTTCACTAAAATTTTTTATTAGAACACTAAATGTTTTCATGATAGAAAATTAGCATTGGCAGATTTGGAACTATTTATGAAGAGACATTTTTCAGAGTAGAATAAACCATAAAAAATGAGGGAATATTATTCTGATGATACAACAGGTGGTTGAAAACACTCTTGACCACGTTTCCTCCAAAAGAATAACCTCTTGGACCCTTCTATTCAGAATTATTTTCAAGCTGAATTGTTGTACAAATAATGATTTTGATATTTAGAAAAATTCAGGATACTGTTACTTTTGTTCGCGTGTCATTACAGCTGACCAGTATTGAAACAACCTAAATGATTAACTCTCTCTTTCTCTATTGAAGGAAAGCTTGCATAGTGACGTTATATTATACTTATATACCAATATTTCCTTAGAGTGAATCATGGAGCATGTAACGGAAACGATGTTTCATGTCAAACACCTGTTTCAATTATTAAGTGCTCAGTTTGACGTTCGTAAAACTATTTGTTTGTATGTTTTATTATCTATATTATTTTATATTAAGATGCGTTTTATTAAACAATTGTTTTTCATTGTGCGTTTCAATATCTTGTTCATTATTATTGTAATTATTATGTTTAATTTTTTATGTTCACAAACACTTTATTTTAACAATTTTTCCCCCCAAATAATTTACGTATTTATAACATGAACACATGTTTTGAACTAGAGTTGGTAATTAAAAATGTTTAGAAAACGTTGAGTTTTCGACAATTTGTTTGCCTAATTATTTCCTGAATTTAATATGATTTTATGGCGATTGAAATTTTGAAATATTGTTAGAGACAACTAAAAAAAAACGGACTTTAGCCCTCATCTTTGGCAGTCTCAGAATAATTTGTAAGAGTTTCTCAATTTCGTTTCAGTTCATTCACTAGGAAGCTTCGCTTCAACCGGCGCACACTGGTGACCTCTCCACAGTAACTCTGGACAAAACCCTATTTTTATTTATTGGTATGATGTCTATTTTTTGTGATTATAAGAAAGTACATAATATGGCTTTTCAACTAGTAAACAATACGTGCTCCGGTTTTTTTACTTTCAAAGCTTTAATCCATTTCATGTCGCGGGTTTCAGATGGGTGGAACACATTTATTTTTTCTCAAATACGTTTTTATTACAAGTCACACTGCGTGACTTTCAAGTTAAGATATGTAATATGAAATCATAATAAATAAAATCTTAAGGATGTTGAAATAAATTGAAAATAATAAGGATTGAAAATAAATCTTTGAATTGGAAAATTAGAAAAAAATTTAGAATTCTGCGCAAGGAAATTGCAAAACTGCTATTGTAATATGATAATAGAAGCTCTTGTAAAAATAAATGTGAAGGCGAAAGTGGAATTCCTTTTGGAAAATTGAAAATTTTGAATTTATTTAAATTTAAAATAAGATTTTAAGGCTTATAGAGAACAATTTAGTAGGAAAACTTCTAGAATGCAAAATATCACGGACATTTTCAATTTAATATCATCTATTGATAACTAATCTCATAAAAATGTCAACATAAAAATGAAATTATTCGACCTTGAAGATTGTCATATGTTAACAATGGACTGTTTAAAAACTATCGCGGATAGGGTAACCAGACAGTTATTGACAGTTCAGATAGTTACTGATACCCTAATGTTTAATTGAAAAATATAAGTTTTTGTGTAAATGTTCAGTTTCGAATAAATGGGGAATATGTTTGTTGCTTATGGGTCATAGAGATCAGCTGTGTCAAAACATTTTCAAAATATAAACTCAAAAGGTAACGTAACCTTAATAAAGAAGGTTACTAATTCAGTGATTTAGAGAAAGTTTTCTTTTATTTTCCTTAAGAAACGTATGCAATGATTAATGGTTAATTTTCATTTAAACATCCAAATAATTTAAAATAGGTCGTTTATTACAATCATGACTTATTATTGAACATTTTAATCCATATTTCAAAATAAAATTACCAATTACAGTATTTTTTTTTAATGAGGGTGTCAATTACTGGTCATTAAATCATGCATTTGTGTATTGTGACACCCTATTTCAATAAATATATTGCTGTTTTTTCTTAAAATTCATTAATTTCGTTAACAAAACAAAATCATTTTTTGGATTAATTATTCAGATTAATCAACCTTTTCTTTATTTCTACTTTAAAAGGGTTGGTCAAACGTTGTGCAAATAATGGTTTTCCGAAAAGAAAATGGGGCAATTCACAGTCTGCGAAAGAGTTCATAAATCTGAATAATATAAACAATCCATTTAAAAACAATAGCCCCGGTAATAGCTGGTACAAAACTTTTCTTCGCTAGCTGAGCGAACTTTTAAGGCAGTCACCAGGACCAGTGCATGCATTTTAGAGGGTGGTTTCAAAGCTGAAAAAGTTGAAAGTGATTTAGAGGAAGATCTCTTCAGGAAGGAAAACCTCAGGTTTTGCAACATCCTGAAAGTATTTTTAATGCTGATAAGCGTGGATTTCTCTATAATTCAAATCTAAAATCAAAATTTTTAACAAAAATTGATCGAAAAATATATATGATATTGAAAATTGTCTGAAAGAGTATGAGCCTCTCCCTTAAAGTAATGACTCCGATGGGTTAGTATTCCTAGTGTGTTATTCTGAAACATAGGAGGATTTTAGTAAAAAGGAGTAAAATTTGTATCAACGTAATATTATTTATTTATTTTTATCTTTTTGAACTAGATATCCTCATGGATATTGTAAAACAGATAAATCAAAACAATATAGATAGTTAATAAATATTTTTTGGATTTTTAAGAATTTTTGATTTTAGCAAGTGAACTATTTTCTTTCTAAGTAGAAATACTTTAATTGTGATGCCAACGTTTCTTTTTTTCTTTCTTTTCTGATTTATCTTTATTTATATTTTCTTGATTTTCTGTCTTGTATGATTTGTCTGCCTATCTACATTCGTTTATTTCCATATAATTAAACAATACAAGTAAATACTGAAGATTGTATAAAATCTTGAAACGTTCAATTGTTTTATGAGTAAATGCAATGGTTTGAATGAGGAACAAATAAAGAAAACACGATCGGAGTTAAAAATATATTGTCCCGATGAGGAATGCACATCCTTTGAGGTGTGTTTTGTAAAAAACTTCGCTTATAGTTTGTATTAAATGACTTGGACCATTTAGCAAGCATGACGTGTCACATTACATCTTGCTTCATATTACGGATTCAGATATTTCTGATTACAGCCATAATACAATTTTTTGGGGGTTCAGGTAAAACTAAAATTGATGCAATATTAAAATTTGAAATGATTCTTCAAAATTTACGTGAGTATTAAATAACACACTAAAACAAATTATGTTGAAAACATTAGATAGCTAGACATTAATTATAATCCTTAATATTGGATTGATACCTAAAATATGTTAAATGCTTATTGTTTCATGTGTAGATAATGTGTGGAAAATGTGTACCTACTATATTTTATTATTTTTATACTATAGGTACATGTATAAATTTTATTACTTTTGAGTATTTATTCAGTTCTCCAATATGTACCGACTTCTACAAGGTCTGTTTATCATATGTCTATCATGTCTATCAAAGACATTTTCATATTAAATATATATTTTTTATTTTAATTTCATTTTTTTTTTTTTATGATTGTAAATAATTATTAGTTTAATTCTTATAATTATTTGTTTTTTAAAAATCTTTTATTATTATTAATTGTATGTGTGTGTGTGTGTTTATTATCTCTGTACCTATTGCAATTCACATTTAATGAGGCTGTACATTTATTACAATAAAAACTTAACATTAAAAAAAATATTACATATATAATGTAATACATTATTAAAAGTTGTACGCTTAATTAAATTAAAACTTATTGTTATTGAAAATTATTTTTTTTAAAATTCAATTATAACTTTATCCTTATTATTATTATTTTTTTTTCTTTATTTTTTTATTTTTCTTTTTTTTAATAAATTTATAAAACGAAAACCTTCTTATGGAATTTTGAGCGCGAAGGCCCTATTTCAGAGCCCCCAGTATGCGGCGGCGATTACACCGGCCGCTGACGCAGTTTTTTTTTTTTTTTTTTTTTTTTTTTTTTTTATAGCTACCTGTTAATGTTTAAAGAAATTGATTATATAATACGTTATTAATAATGACATATATCTGGAAAAATTGGATGGTTACTCTTGCCTTTTAATCATGGACACATTTAAAACCAAAACTGTTTCCTTGAAGTACGCATAATGTTATAAAAAGATAAATACAATTAATTCATCAAAACTATTTCGATTAGGATAATGGTTTATGGGGATGTAACACGGATTATCGATTGAAACAGGTTTAAAAGTTGTGAAAATTCTTTAATATTCTAAAATAGCTTTAAGATCGGAAAGATGTGAATCTGTTTGCTCAAACGGAGTGGGGAGTGAGGGTTAAGGGGGGAGGTGGTAGAAACCACTTTCTCAAATACAAATAATACCCCTTTTCCTCTTTAACTCCCAAACCTCGGCGTCATTTCCTCTCGGCGCTCACAATTTCGTAAAGGCTTCTTTACCAGAAAAAGGCCTCCTTTCTGGTTGAATGCCAGTCATCTGCTCTGTATTAGAAAGCCATTCATTCACTTCAAATGACTTTAATGTTCCCTTAACTGTATAAAATTAACAATCGGTAACCAACGTTATATAAATATCTGAACAAAGTTCATAAAACTTACTTTTTCATCATAGGTTCTTTGAGAATATGAGAAACTATGAAACAGGAGAAACTGTTATCACCTAAACTGTTAAATCTTAAAACTAACTATGCATATGCATTCCTTTCATTCTGAGTAATTAATTCAAACCTCTATTCACAAGCAGATAAAATGACTCTGCTACCTCCTTTAAGTAAAAGATGAATAATAAAAATCCCATTATGGTCATTTATCAAAACTATTACAATCTAAGTCATAAATAAAATAAAAATCGACTATCTAAATCATAAATCTAGCACCAAATCTTACTAAAATACAAATAATACCCCTTACATATAAATTAAATAATACAAATAATATATAAGTAATTAATAATGTAATTGATATTCAATAGAATTATAAAGGAAAGTTTCATCTGATCCTGTGATTTTTAGTGACCTAAAATGGAATATACGAGGATCTTCTTAAACACGTTTAAAAAATCTTTAATAAACATTCCAGGCGCAGATCTCACTATTGTGTAGGGAACTGTTCCACGAGAGGTGGATGTGGGAGATCCTATGAACTCGCTCCTGGCACTATCTGACCGGCTTGCAAGCCAACAAAAGAGGGTCCCCATAAACTTGATGGACAGTGTGACCTATGTTTGAACACGCTCCTCACATATTTTTTGTTTACCAGATACTACCCTCAAACATGGTTCTCTTTGAGGTATAAATCTCACTTTCTGGAAGTAAACTACTTGTCGTTCGGATGCCTGGATGGAGACTATTTAACCGTTTAGTGCATCATTTTTTCTTTTTCATTCTAATAATGTTTTTTTAATATGTTTTGGTCAGGTTATTAAAAGAAAAATACTGAAAAAAATATTTTTCACCTACAAACCATTTTAATTAATAATATACGTACATTATGTTGCACAAAACTAAAAAGTGATTTATCTCGATAATAAAAAAAGAAATTTTATCCTCATTGATATTTTACAAACTACATATCTTGGGAAAAGCTACAGAAATTATATTTGATAAAAAAAACACAATAGATGTTTAAAAAAAAAATAAGAACACTTCACTGGAGGAAGGAGGAGTCTCCACAACTGAGGACCTGCAGGTGTAAGTGACAATTATAGACATGCCTGGTCCAGTTAGGGCATGCAAAGTCCTCTCATGCACAATATAATGTAATAAACTTATTTTAATCATTAACACAGGAGTACGATGTTGTGGCCTTGAAAGAGGTTCTGTGGCCGGCCTCCATTTAATGTCGGGAAGTATACATTAACTGGTACGGAGAAAGCGGTAATTACTTTTTGCTAAAAGGGAATATAGTTGGTTATATTTAAGAATCGGTAGTTTAAGATTGTGATTGTGACGAAAAATATTCATTCTCCTACCAAAGATATTGACTAAGTAAAACGTGAATGCTATAAGACATTAGAGAGGGTTTACGATAAAGTACCGCCATACTGCATAAAAATAGTGATTGAAGGTGCAAACGCTAAAATTGGAAGGGAGGAAATACATTATCCGAAATCAGAAAAGAAAGCATGCACAATTGGTGGAATGAAAAAAACCTGACTTTTGCAATCCGGTATTTTTAACTATATACATAACTTAGCTATTCATGAGTGTACCTGGACATAATCGATCTCACAGATACACACGAAATAACGTTGATCGTGTTTTAGTATAACGGTTACGGTAAATAAGTATAACTAACGTGGGGCATAATGTCATTCAGACCATGAGCTTGTTATTGTGTAACTGCGATAAAATGTTAGCAGAGAAAGGAAAACAACACATCTCTAATCAATTTAATTTGGAGTTATTAAAAAAAAAAAATAATAATATGAAACAATTTTGCCTTAGTAGTCAGAAATAGGTTTAAACTTCTAGAAAGTTAAGAGGAAATTAGTAAGGACATCCACAATTTATGGTTAGACATCAGTGATGGTATTGAAACGAAGGATTCCTGTCTAGGCCATAATTAATAGTTAATGTTTGAAAGCATGCACTAAAAGGAAAACGACTAAAGTAGAAACTCTTTAAAAAAATAATACTATATTTAAAACAGGGCTAGAGAAACAATATAGAATACAAGTTAAGGGGTATGTAAAGGAGAATTAACCGATTGCGTGAAAACTTTGAGTTCTTTCATTATAAAGGAAATAAGTGGATCTGGTAAATATATTAGAAAAGTTGAAAAAGTTCTTTGATATTATTTTGAGTCAGAAAATAACATAAATTCCTCTCCCTCTAGTTTTCAGAGTGCGGAACCTTTGATAAAGAAACAAGTAAGGAGAAAGTCGAAACAGCCTTCACAAAAGTAAAGTCTTATAAAGCAGCCGATAACGACAATATCCTTGCTGAGAAATGCCGAGAAAGAAGTGACAGGGAACAAACTATGTATGCATGTATCACAAATTATAGTAGGTAAACAATAGTCTCAATACATTTCAAGTTTATTCAACTATTTTTTCATGAACTTATACTATATGATATTGCCTTAATGGTGTCAATAACTGCCAGGTCTACCCTACTTGTCCCCCATATAAAACAATAAAAAACCAAAAGGTCTAAAAGAATCGTGAAGTGTCTGCAACCTCTGGAAAAATGTGCTACTTGAGCCAAATCACAAAGAGTTAAATTTTTTTTTTTTCTCTCTTTCGAATTAAGAGTTAAATCAACTATATTTTTGTTATTCATTCAGAGAGAGAGAGAGAGAGAGAGAGAGAGAGAGAGAGAGAGAGAGAGAGAGAGAGAGAGAGAGAGAGAGAGAGAGAGAGAGAGAGAGAGAGAGAGAGAGAGAGAGAGAGAGAGAGAGAGAGAGAGAGAGAGAGAGAGAGAGAGAGAGAGAGAGAGAGAGAGAGAGAGAGAGAGAGAGAGAGAGAGAGAGAGAGAGAGAGAGAGAGAGAGAGAGAGAGAGAGAGAGAGAGAGAGAGAGAGAGAGAGAGAGAGAGAGAGAGAGAGAGAGAGAGAGAGAGAGAGAGAGAGAGAGAGAGATTATTTTGTACCTATCGCCTTTTACAATCAAATAGCTTTTGCGTTGTTTATTGGTAAAAACTAATTTATTTAACGATGAAAGCTTAATAATAGGATTAAACTAAAAACCTGTTTCATCTGCTTCCAATAATACGTTAACAAATAGATCAATAAAATTTATGAAACATGCAGCAACTTAATTCCAGGGTTTTCAGTGAGAAGATATCAACCAGTAGTGGTTAAGGTCAAAGCGATGTCCCCACTTATTGATCAAACTGGTGTGAATGCAGATTTCCTATCTTAAACTCTGTAAAACATCAAGTTGTAATATTACTTTGGGAAATAAAGGAAAAGAATATTAATAAAATCACAATATTACATATCTAAAATTTATAATGTAATACAACTAGTGCTTCGATATTTATTTTTGAAATTTCGTTATCAATATTTAGAGCCAGACACTTTTTAAGAAAATGATATTCATATTCTCATATTTTAAATTCAGTTAACTATATTAGGCAACTCATCTCAATGAAATTACTGCTTAATAATCAATATTTTTTAGTGGATTAGTTTATTTTCTATTTTGATATTGAGCGAGGATTGTAGATGAAAATGAAATTTCCATGTGCTATTAAACTATACTAAAATATCTTTACGTAATTCACTAATTTTTTTAACGAAAACTAGTAAAATCATTTTATTAGAATTATTTGAATCGGACGAAATTCCGTGAAAACTTTTTACTATGCTAAATAAAGTCGAATTGACAATATACGTTAAAGATCATCATAAGTGCACACTGAGTGCACACGAAAAATTCCACGTAATTGATTTTTAATTTTCTATGCTATAAATTTCATTATTTTTTAGATATTTACGTCCCCACATACTTATACAGGGCTAATAAAACGTATTAAAATCAATAAAAATATTAGTTAAAAGAAAGTACAGCAGTATTTAAAAATAGTTTCAAGCAATTACAAATTCAACTTATCCGATTATTATCCGATGTACCTCGATATTAATAAATCATATTAATTTAAGTAATACTTTCAATAATCCAAATAAGTTTAATGTGCCCTGATTAAAGTATATGAGGACGAAAACACCAAAGAAAAGAATGAAACATTAAGCTGAGAAAACGAAAAACTTAATTGAGTGTTATTTTTCGCCTGTCAGTATAAGTAGAAAAGGAACTAGAAATCAGTAGAAACTATGTACAGGTTTTGGAGCAGATCTTATATCGACATTATAATAAAAATAAATCAAATTTACGACCCACAATCTTCAACGCAAGTTAAACGTTTTACTTATAGGTATATTATAATAATGTCACTTTAAGTAAATTTAATCATGACCAAGGACAAAATATATATATATATATATATATATATATATATATATATATATATATATATATATAATTGGTACTAGGTTTTATATCAACTTATTAATAAATTACATCCATAATTATAATTAGAATCCAATCGAATAAGAACAGTAACTTTGCAAGACCAACAAATTGACGAAAAAATGTCTTGGCTGGGAATTTCGGGAGTGTGAATTTTATATAGCACTTATATATATATATATATATATATATATATTGAATAATTAAAAGCTGTCTCACTCAAGGACAATGAGTAATATGAATATCAAATACTCATTCATACAATATATAATACAATGATACAAAATAATTAAAAAGTATAATAAGTAAAAGTAATGAAAGAAAGAAAGAAACTTAAAGTAAACATCCTCTAACAAGATATAAAAAAAAAAAAAAAGAAGAAGTAATAAATGATAATCTAAAATACGTAATAGTTGTTGAAAGTAATAAATAAAAATTTAGGGAAAAAATGAAAAAGAAAAAGAAGTCTTTTATAAAATCATACTATGTATACAATATTTACAAGCATCCCGGGAAGCCCTAATCCAAGCTTGTCCCTCAGATTTAAGCGGCTCAAAGAGTTTCCAGTGCTGTTCTCTCACCTGCATCACTAGCATAAACCGCTTGATAATTAAGAAACATCATGGAATGTTGGAAAACCAGCTACTTGTCAAGAGGTTAGATGCATTATCGTTAGGGAAGGAAGGATTTTTCACATCCAGCTTCTTTCCATTTATTCTTGTATTGGTTTTAAGTCAATTTTAGTAATATATATTTATAGCTATATCAATTTCTCGTATATTGCTATATTGCTATAAAATAAGTGTGATGACAAAGATTCTTGGTATTAGATCGTAAGCAATTTCTTAGGTTGACTGTTAGGTTGTTGTAATCAGATTTTCAGTTACGTGTATATATTATTCCCTGCAATGTATTTTATATTTTCCAAAGAATGTGCTAGGTATATAAATCATTCATTATTTAATCAAACCTCAAATCATCAAGGATGCCTAGGCACAACCTAATGATCTAAACACAGGCCCAAGGCCTCCTTACAATGTACAATTAAAATCTAAAATATATTACATTGGATAGAATAAAACTAATCTGTACAAATTAAGCAGTAAAGGAAAACTAAAATAATATAAGATAAAAAGCCAAAAATTGACTTCAAAAACTTTAAATGGAGTAGAACAATGAATAAATGCGGCAATTGAGTTTAACTCCCAATGACGTAGCAACATTCTATAACAAGAGTCATTTCTTGAAACGAAACATTCCTAACCTACTATCCTTGGTTTGTTGTTTTTAATGCGGAATGCAGTGTGGTTTCTGTTACGGAATAGTTTAGTAATCATAATTATAGTGTGTATTTAATTAGTGTCAAGTTTATAAAAATGAAGGATATTAGATAGCTTTATCATTAGAACGAAAAGTAACCCAATAATGAAGAAGAATCCCATTTTTTGTTCCCATTGCTTATTTGTTTAAGGGTGTATTCATCTTGCATATTAAATGTCAGTCTGCTATCTTTTATGATTAGACCTAAGTAGGTATTTAAAAGATTCTAACCATTCTGAATTAACTTAAACATAGCTTTCCATTTTAGTGTGTGCTAATTTTTTTGGTGATCCCGTAGCGTGCACGGCCTAATGAATAAAAAGGGCTGCGTATGCCCACGCCTGATATATATATTATATATACTAGCTGTGTACTCAGGTCCTAGTATCTCATCCTCAGCTGATCGGTAGTAAGTAACAGCCGTAGTTCTTGTAGATCAAATTTATGCTGATTGAAAAGTAAGAAAATAATTATAATTTAACATGATAATAATTATAATTTTGATCCATATAAAATTTAATACCACTATCAATATCAATAGTACGATTAACAGTTCAAATTAGACAATCTTTGTCGACGAGTAAGTGTTTTCTCATCACGCTGAGTAAAAATTAATAAAAGATAATCAAATGAATAAAAAAATAAATAAATGGATTGTATTTTTTTTTTCTTTTATTAATTGAAATTTACAACTGTATTAGAAAATATATCCAGTAAATATGCTGTATACAATGCAATATGATAACATGATTAAGACTTGTAGAGGAACTACCCATTGGTAGTACTCTAATGAATATTTACAAAAGAAGATCACGAGGCCATCTTCTTTTCAGACGCCTCGGAGGATTGCCAGGGATTGAATGGGAAGCTAGCTGTGCAACAAGTGGATTTGGATGAGTGTTAAGTTTATTATGAAAGGAGAGGTATCTGGTTCGTGCCAAGTCGGCGACATATGGGATATTAAGGTAATTATGCATTAATTCATTTGTGACAAAGTAAGGAGCATTAAGGATTTTTCGAAGGATTTTGGATTGGAGTGATTGGATGCGGGAAGAATTCGATGGTTTAGTGGATCCCCACAATTCTGTACCGTAGGTCCAAATAGGTCTGATAATCGTCATATAGACAAGTTTCTTTTAGTGAATCGGAATATTTGAACGTTTGTCAAGTAAGTGTTGTAGCAGTCGAAATCTACGTGCAGCTTCTTGTCTTTTCAATCTTGTTTGAGGGTTCCAGGTAAGTCTCTTGTCCAGATGAAATCCAAGGTATCGTATTTGTTCCACATTAATTAGCGGTACACCATTAAAGGATACTGGAGGACGGGATGAGGTAGGTTTTCGACGGAGGGTAAAGGTTATTTGTTGCGATTTGCTAGGATTTATCTTGACTCTCCAGTTATGACACCATTCTTCAAGGGAAGTAATATGTGACTGGAGTGTCTGGGATGCAGAAAATGGATCATTGACTGATAACACGCTGGTGTCATCAGCAAAGGTTGTGAGGATAGTATTAGGATGAGTTGGAATATCAGCTGTATAAACGGTATAAAGAATGGGACCCAGGATACTACCTTGAGGAATACCAGCGGTCTGAGGAAAGAAGGATGAGTATGTAGAGTTGTGGTTGACTTTAAATACTCTATCAGAGAGGTAGGAACGGAGGATGAGGAAATATGTAGATGGAAGGAATTGGCGAAGTTTATAGAGCAGTCCAGGATGCCATACCCGGTCAAAGGCCTGTTCAACGTCAAGAAAGACACCTGTGCAGTACATCTTGCGCTCCAATGCAGATGAGATAACATCTACCACACGATGGCACTGCTGGGTAGTGGAGTGAAACTGACGAAATCCAAACTGGTGATCAGGAATAATGTGATGGGAATCAAGGAAGGGATAAAGACGTTTCAAAAGGAGCTTTTCAAGGATTTTGCCCATGATAGGAAGGAGAGAAATAGGTCGGTACGAGGAAGGATTTTCTGGCGGTTTTTTAGGTTTTGGGATCATTTTTATAACTGATAATTTCCAGGAATCGGGAAAATATGTTGTACGGAGGACAGCGTTATAAATATAAGTCAGGAGTAATACTGCTTTTCTGGGAAGACATTTGAGGATTCTTGAGGTGATAAGGTCATGTCCAGGAGCTTTGTCAGAGGGCAATCTTCGGATTATGGCTATTATATCTGAAGGGTGGAAGGCTTTAGGAGAAATGGTCATTTGGAGAGGAATAGCCAGTTCTGCTTCAATAAATTCTACATGAGTAGGATTTAGGATATCAGGATGAGGTTTAAAAAGATTGTGTAATTGTTCACCAAATACCTGCGATTTTTCTGTATCAGACTTGGTCCAGGATTGAGCTGGAGTAAGAAGAGGATGATTGAAGGATTTGAATTTTAACAGTCTTTTGGTAGTGTGCCATAATGGTTTGTCGGAAACAGTTAGTTGTTCAGTTTGTTTTTGTAAATTTTCAAATTTTAGTTTTTTAAGCTCTGATTTCAGTTTGTTAGTCAATTTATTATAATAGGTTTTGTCAGATGGATATCGAGTTCTATGCCATTTGGCCCTAGCTCGACGTTTCTCTACTAATAAAACGCGAATATTTTGTGGTAAAAAACCTTCAGAAATTTTAATTCTATTTTGTGAAGTGTTTTCTGTTATGCTGGTTTGTATTGATTTAGTAAGATGTTCTATTGCCGCATCTATTTGTTGACAAGTTTTTAGTGGAATTTTAAGGTCAATATGGTTTTCTAAAGCCGAATGGAATTTGTCCCAGTCCACGCGTCCAGTTATTAAGGATGGAGGAGAAGGTTTGATTATAGGAGTAGAATGTAGGGTAAGCAAAACTGGGCTGTGGTCAGAGGAAAGGTCATCTAAGGAATCTATTGTAGTTTGGGAAATAGGTATTTGAGAGGTAATGAATATGTCCAGAATATCTGGGCGTTTTTTTAGGGATGTAGGCCAGTAGGTAGGATTGTTAGGAGAAAGGATATGGTAATTATTGAAGGATGATACACGGGAAAGTACACTACCTCGGGAATTGGATGTTCTGCAGCCCCATCGCTGGTGTTTAGCGTTGTAGTCTCCACCTGCAATGAAGCGCCTCCCAAAGAATTGGAATAAGGATTGTAGAATATTTTGGGAAAGGCTATTTCCTGGAGGACAATATACAGCTGAAAGAGTAAGGTTAAATGGAAGGGAGGATAGGATTAGTGCGGTAGACTGAATGGTGTCAGTTGGAGAGGAAGGAATCAGGGCATGGGTTAGTGATCTATGGATAAGAATACAAGTACCGCCGTGGGCTGTTTTGTCGGGGTGGTCAGTTCTGTAAGTAATGTAGTCTTTGATGTGGAAATAGGAGGTAGGCGTCAAGTGGGTCTCGGTAATAAGGGCAACGTGAATGTTATTGTTGTGTAAGAATATGTCTAGTTCATTTCTATGATTGAGCAAACCATTTGCATTCCATAAAAGAACTGCCAAGGAGTTTTGACTCATCGGGGAAAAATAGACGGGATATCTGAGAGTGCTCTTTTAAGAAGGGTAATTAAGGGTCTGATCGTTTCTTGGAGTTCTCGGAGGAAGGAGGAAAGAATAGATGAGATATCGCCAAAACCCTGGGAGGAAATCGGATAGGGTTCTGATCTTTGAGGCGGAAGGTTAAACTGTCTTGAAGATGGTACTTGGAATGGGATTTGGTTAGGATTTTGTTGAGGTATGGTTTGCTCATGAGTTTGAATTGGGGTGTTGGTCTGTTGGTTTACTGGTTGTGGGGTCTATTGGGTAGTTGTTGAGGAAAGATTGATTATTTTGGGAGGTCGGGATGGGAGGGATGTTTAAGGCGCCTTTTTGTAGCCGACGGTTTCTTCGTAAGACGGTCGTGAATTCGGTGCTTGGAGGAAGAAGTTGAGAAGATCCTGCTGCTGAGGTTGATGGCTGGGGTTCGGTTAGTTGAGTTGCTGATTCAATGGATTGTTGATTCTGATGATGTTGAGGTTTTGATGTTGATGGCAGTGGTGGAAAGTGTTTAGGAATATTATTGTTGAGTGGAATGGTCTGTTGATTCTGGAAGGATGCTACTATTGTTTCGGATGTTTGAGGAACAGAATTTTTATTTGTAGTGGAGTTGGTGGCTCTCTGCTTCTGCCTATATTTGTACACCTGGCAACCCTTATAGTTAGCAGGATGGCTCTCACCACAGAGGACACACGAGGCTGGCGTATCTCTTGTTTTTATGCAAGCAGCTGTTAAATGTGGCCCTGCACATTTGACACATCTGGGTTGGCGATTGCAATATGTCTTCGTGTGACCCAGATTTTGGCATCTGGCACACTGAACAATTTCTCTCTTCATTCGTGGAACTTCAAATTTGACCACGGAGTACACGAGTCTTTTTATGTTGAAAACTTATTGTTCTCAGCTGGCTCCAGATCCACAAAGAACAATAGGAGTGGATGTTTTTCAGTGCGGTGGAGCACGTTGGAGACATGCCTGACGTTATGGCCTATCTGTTCTAGGTCTCTTTTAATGGCATCGGGAGGCACTGATTGGTGAAGTCCACGAAGTACTACCCTGTAGGACTTCTCCTCTTTTAATTGATAACAATAAAATTCTATGTTTTTAGTTTTTAAATGGGCTATAAGTGATTTATAATGTTTTTTAGTCAGTGTATTTATTTTTATGTCGTGATATCTGGTGAAGCATTCGAAATTGGTTTGGCCTATTAATTCGGAAATATCTTGACAAAATGTAATGTAGTTATCTACTCCAGTAACATAGATTGGAGGTGGCTTGATATCTGTTAGAGGTTTTTGTGGATGAGCTACTGTGATGGCTGAAATCTGTTACCAGTTTCGATAGGTGTGTCTGCAGTGACGACTGTCTTACTACGAGTTTGTGGTGGAGTGGGAGGTTGATTCGATTTTTTTTTTTTTTTTCTGTTTCCTTTTTTTTTTTTTTTTTTTTTTTGTCGGGAGAGTTCCCAGGAGGCTCAAAAGCAGTATTCCTTTGTCTTTTTGACAAAGTTCTGCCCTTAAGAAACTTCGAGTCAGACTCACTGTAGTCGGAACACGCCATATCTTCATCGGAGTCGAAGCACGATGATTTTTCGTACTCCATAGTATTAATGATGATTATCGCAAATAATACTAAAATTTAGTATTAATTAAATAAAAAATAAATAAGATAGAAAAAAAAGATGTATAAATATAAATAAAAATACATACATGTGTAAAATAATCAAAAAAAAAAAAAAAAAAAAAAGTTTCTATTGAAATGAGCTTCGATCTCAGATGCTTGATAATGGTAGACTAGCGCCCAACTCAATACACCACCGAAGCTGATAGTCTCACTTAGGCTAATATAAGTGATAGCCAGCCCCAGCCGCCAGCAGGTTGAAACTGCCCTACCCACGCTGTGCTTAACTATCTCGCCCTACACTTAAATACCACCTTCATAAATCAGTTTGTAGGAACTCACCTAGCCGGAAAACTTTATAGATTGT
The DNA here is from genome assembly GCA_003667255.2 of Euschistus heros. NCBI lineage: Eukaryota > Metazoa > Arthropoda > Insecta > Hemiptera > Pentatomidae > Euschistus > Euschistus heros. Next base: position 29,442 of record RCWM02000411.1, on the reverse strand, counting down.
TGTAGTTTGTAAATACGCAATATACACAAAGTCTTGAGCTGATACGTGAGCTAATACCACAAGAATCACTAGAGTAAACACGGAGATGCTTTAGTTAGCTGCATAGCAGTAGCGGCCATGTTCCTCACTTAAATGGATTGTATTAAATATTTAATAAGGTAGGTGGATTCATAAAAGACCACAGTCTTGCCTTACATTGTGTGTAGCAGTGCCGCTATATACAAGAGATCATAGTAAGGTAATGTTATTATTTTTTTCTCAAAATCATTCACAAAAATTATATTATAATAATTGAGATGATAGATATATGATTTATTTCATCAGGTAAAGGGTTTAAAATACTCTTTGCTAAAATAGTCCTCAATATCAGTCGGTTGACTACCTAGTTAAATAGCAAAAAAGGGGATAGGGGCAGATTCAGAATACTAACGTTGTAAAGGTACTAAAAAACAAAAAAATGATCCTTACTAGACTATGTGGTTAAACCAGGATGCCAGTGATAGATAGCGAATTGAAAGAAAGCTTCTCCAAGTGTAACACATGCTTGGGGCATAACATTATTTCATTAAACTTAATGCAGAATTCAGAATTGTTAACAGTATTCCTAAAATCTTCCCAGATATATTGTTACTTCCAGGCAGACTAAACACCAAGCCCCAGCCAATCAATTTCCACTCCCATACTAGAATTTTTACATGGGTATGTCTTCTGGCGCTACGACCTACCGTTTGGGAGTCATATTGGTTTGAAGACAAGTCACGCTTGAAACCGCTATTTTATCTCAACTTTGTTTATTTCAAATATTCCCCAGTCAGAGAAAAATTGAGTTTTTTCGGCAATGATCAGTAAAATGTTCGCTTTATATCATATACTTCATCAGTAACAGAGGTGTAATAGTAAATAATATAAATATACTAACAAAATGCAGAGAGAAAAAAACAAAACAAATCAACTTTTGTGAATCTGTTTAGAAGGAATATAATGAAAAAAGTATTTGTGTTTGAAAACAATATCACAACAAGACACTGCGAAAGGATTTGTAAGAACTATTTATTTCATAATTCAATCGGCTTACCCATTTATTTCAAAAATTTATTTATTACTAGCATCCCCCGTAACGGTTTCACCCATTCTCGTAAGTAAAGACCTTAGATAAAATTCTTGTTTTGAAGTATGCATTTGAGCATTATTTCTTCAATGATATATTCACGCCTAATAGTAATTTTGTAACCTGGTTAAAATTTCACTGATAAGATGTTCGATGATTACCTAAAAGTATAATTGAACATCCAATCTTTAATTCTAATATATGAGTTGGTAATACAGACGGACAGAGGTATTAACTCTTGCGGATAATGGACTGCATTATCAGTGCTTGCAACTAAAGGCTCATCGATCAAGTTTTTACACAAAGTTAAAGGATTGACGCTTTTATTTAGTAATAATTTGTATTTGCCAGAAATACTTTTATCGATTTCATCTGGTTGGATTTTAATTTCTGACCTTAAAAGTTTATAACAGTGTGACAAACCTCGTTTCTGTCACTTTATACTGTATATTTAAATTATTATTATAGTAAACTTTACTATATTAAACCTTCCTAGTACTATGAAGATGTATGGGTTCAATATTTTTACTAAATCTTTGTTGCAGAATGGCGTTAACCACATATAGTTCGATTTTTAAACTTCACTGGGATCCACACGTCACACCACATATTTATAATATTTTTTTTATAACAATATCGTTGAATTAAACAAATTTTATTATCAATTTCTAGCTCTATATAACAATGTATACTTGTAAATTCTCTGGAATTACGCTCGCCACCTATTGGTCAATTTTCAAACTTCACTGTGCACCACATATTTATCGTTTATTAAAAACCATTTAATTGCAAATGTATAGATTTTATTATTGCTAAACCTTTTTTTTTTTTTTTTTTTTTTTTTTCATTTATTGAGACACAACTGTACAGAATAATAAACAACAAGTAAATGTGTTGACAGTGAATACAATGGCATGTAAATAACATGTGAAGAACTTCAATAAAATCTACACTAAAAGGTCTCTAGGCCATCTTCTTTTCAGACGCCTCGGAGGATTATCAGGGATGGAGGAGGAAGCAAGCTGGGGGACTAGTGGATTGGAGTGGTTATGGAACTTACTATGGAAGGATAGGTAGCTGGATTGAGCTAACTCAGCAACATATGGAACATTAAGGTCTTTATGGATAAGCTTATTGGTGACAAAGTAAGAGGCATTTAGGATTTTTCGAAGGATTTTGGATTGTAAGGATTGGATACGAGAGGATACGTACGTCCAAACAGGTCTAATAACAGTCATGTAAATAAATCTTTTGTAATGAATTGGGAGGTTTGATCGTTTGTCTAGTAAATTTTGAAGTAGTCTGTAACGACGAGCAGTTTCTTGTCGCTTTAGTCTTGTATGTGGTTTCCAAGTAAGACGTTTGTCCAAGTGGAGTCCTAGGTACCGGATCTGTTCGACAGGGATTTGTGGAATATCATTGAAGGATACTGTTGGACAGGAAGTCGTAGGTTTTCGACGAAGGGTAAAGGTTATTTGGTGAGATTTGTTTGGGTTTATTTTGATTCTCCATTTTTGACACCATTCTTGAATGTTTAGGATATGGGATTGGAGTGTTTGGGAGGCAATGAAGGGATCATTATTTACTGATAATAAACATGTGTCATCAGCATAATTGGTGAGGACAGTAGTAGGATAAGTTGGGATGTCAGCTGTATACACCGTGCAGAGGATGGGGCCTAGAAACCTTTCATAAACTATAAAGATGATGTGGCTAAAATTTGGTACAGATTAGTTCAGTAGTTTTCACGGTTAGTGACCACAAATGAACAATGGCTTGTCCTTTTATATAATAGTATAGATTTAGCATTACTGTGAACTGTGTATTACTACAGTAATACTCTCATTGTGAAATTAATGTTACATTGCCTCTGTTAAGTAGGACTTATTAGTTAAGTTAATATAGGGGATAAGGCAAATAACTGTTTAATAAAGATGAATTTTAGCCGTCTCGAAGATTGAAGTAGGCGAACTTTAGAATAAACGGATAAATGTTTAGGAGTTATGAGCCAAAAGGTGGAAGTGCTATTAAATAATTTATACAGACTGGGTTTAATGTAGGGAACCTTTGGACGAAGGATCTTACAGTCATCTACCATAAATATTCTCAAGAGAATATATTGAGAGCCTAGAGCATATTTATTTAACTCACTAACACTTAGGATTGGTTAAATTTAAAATTTTTGATAATAACTAAAATAAAATAAGTAATTAATATTATTCTGGGGTGTATTACCTTCCTCCCACATAAAAATAAAAATAATGCACAGCTACTTGATATATTTTAATTGATACGGTATGACAACAGTCATACCGTATTCATTAAAGCAGACAAATCGATAATTATAAAATAAATTATAAGAATTGATAGAAAAATTTCAATAAAACAATAAAAGCTGATGCATATAAGTTATTTTTTAAATTTTTAAGGAATAGACTCCTTCAACATTTACTAGACAAACGTTCAAACCTTCCAATTAATTACAAAAGGCTCATATACAATTTGGACATATGGAGTTGATCTTTGGGGCTCTACTAAACCATGCAATTCATTTCGTATCCAATCCTTACAATCTAAAATCCTTAGAAAATTCCTCAATGCTCCTTACTTCGTCACAAACAAACATCCACGAACCCATTAGCTCCCAGAACTTTTATTTTTTTAGAATGTACTAAAAACTTCAAAATCATTTAGTTTTTATCCAAAAAGAATTTAAAAAATGATAATTTCATCGGATTTGGCCGTTGTGTCCAGATAAGCCCTGTTGCGAAAACGCAACACTGGGAATGAGAGGGTACGTCCATTTAAACCGTGCAAATGAGATTTTTTTTCTAATTTTTTGCATTCCCATTGGATGGGTATAATATTCACAGCTGAGAGCAACCAAATCTCTTTGAAAATAAAGCCACGGTGAATTTTTAAACATGAAAATTTTTTTTTTTAAAATAATAAAAAAAAATAGTATATGTACAAAAGAAATTATTATAAAAAAAATAGATGAAAGAGACAATAAGAAATGAAATATAAAATTATTACGAAATAAAACATACATGAACTGTATATGTACATACGTTACATTTGGAAATTAATGATACTAATCAATTTTTGTGGAAATCAATAAAACATTTTTCATGTAATGCAACATTGCATTTTTGGAATTTTTTTATTGTTGTGGATTTGCATATCGCACATCTAGTTCTCTTTTCTTGTCTCATTATGATATGTCCGATGTTATCAGGTGTTGAAAAAAAAGTACATTTAGCTAACTAACATAGGTTTGTTATGTTTGTTGAATAGATTTCATTACCCGGAAGTTTCCTCGGTGTACCATTGGTGGTAAGTAGGTTCCTGGCAAGAAAATGTCTAAATGCTAGCAAATCCAACTTAGGCTGTTCAGGTAAATCGTCTCTCATTCTACGATATAACAGCCATGCATTCTAAACTGAGACGTCCAGGAACCACGCAAAGATAGCCCAATACCATTTCCGTGAACGAATCCCAGTCTATATGAAGCAACATTGTGGTCCCCCCTATCCGTCCCTCCCATATTTTCATTATATTTTTTTATAATGTGAGGTTGGGTCACAGTAATTTTCTTTTTTTAAAATTCGAGCATCATAGAAAGGCTTCACTCCTAAGTGATTTGACATTGTGTAATTATCATTCTACCGACAGATGACCAAAGATTTCTCTTCGTCGTACTTGATATCACACTTTCCTCTTGACGTTTTCTTCATGTCAACTCTCAATGGACACTTTTCTATCCTATTAATTCTTATGGTACCTGTGAAACCAATTGTAAGTTTAGATAATTTGTCCACTAGCCTTAGGGGGCTAAAGAAGTTGTCTGTATATGAAGGAGTTGGCATTAGTTCTCCAGTAAGCTGACGAGGTATTGCTTTACTAACTCTCACACCACACTTCCTCCAAGTCCGAATTCTTCTTTGAATTCATTGGGCTCCCCTTTTGCTCCAATAAATAAATAAACAAACACCAAAAAAAAAAGAAATGAAAAATAATTATGAGAAAAAATTCACGTACCCGCTCATGCCCAGTGTTGCGTTTTCGCAACATACAAATTGTATTGATTATAAGTAAAAAACAGCAATAGATTATAGACTCTTAGCTTTCTCCTTGTTTTCCTGCATGTCTGAAGAATCTAAATTATCACTGTCACTTTGAAATAAAAAACACACACTTAGTAACAAAAATAAAAAAAAATATTACAGTAGCCAGTTCACAAAAAAAAAATCAGCTGATGATTAATTCACTTTTATGTGCACTGAAAGATATGAGAGAGCAAATTAAACGCTATAATATGAAGAGGGGATGTTATAGCTTAGATTCATGTTCAAAAATGTTCACTGGTCTCCCTTGCTTAGACACAATACACGTTTGAACAGGAAAGAGGACACTGTTGCGTTTTCGCAACACTGGGAACTAATGGGTTAATATACCTTAGGTTTCTGATTTAGCTCAAACCAGATAGCAATCCTGTCATAGTAAACTCCACAACCATTCAAATCCATTATTATCACAACTTGCTTCTAATTCCATACCAGATTACCCTCCTAGATGCCTGAAAAGAAGATGGCCTCGGGACCTTGTAACGTAGAACTTCATATTGAACCTTTATAAGTGCTACCAATGGGTAGTTGCTTTAAAAACAATTAACGTGTCATTTTTATTATTGTCATCACATTTACTTCATGTATTATATATTAAATTTATGCAGTTGTAAATTTCAATGAATAAATAAAAAATAAAAAATAAATAAAAAGTCTAAGGAAATAATCATCGAGGAGGTGAAGTAAATGGTATTTAAAATGAGTTTTTCCTATAATTGTTTTCATATCCAGAAGATATCTACAGGCACAACCCTGTCTATTAGGGTCTAGTATAAATGGCCAAAATAAAACATATAAAACTGTGACCCGGGAATTCCTTGTGTAAACGTTAGAGACTGACATATGACAGTTTTTAGGTCTTACAAATCGTTGAAAATCTAAGGTTTGAATAAAATTGCCAATATACTAAAATTTCGAGTTTTATTATTTATAAAGCAACAATTTTCAGTCAGATGGCTTAAAAAATAATATATGAAATTTTCGCTCATTTAAAGACATTATCCTGAGTCGCGTGTCATCAAATATTGATAATTTTTTCCTTCGTGTCACATTGTGGAAGTTGCTTCCTGGAGTTTATTCGAGTTTTTATGAACCCGTCCCATTAGCATGTCCCACTGCCACGCTTTGTTGATTTACAGGTATTAGGGTCTCACGATTTCTATTGCGTTTCTATCTCTTATAAAATTAGGAAGTAAGTTTTCAATATAAATTAAATAATCCAGAGTGAAAGATTGCTACCTATTAGAATATATATCTATATATATATATATATATATATATATATATATATTTTTTTTTTTTTTTATTTTAGCTATAGAAAACTAAAAACGATTTGTAAGACTTTAAGATAACATAATATCAGAATGAAATGTTCACACAATTTGTTTAAGTCGATTTTGTCACTTTTACTGTAGCATGGATTCTTAGGTTCTCAAACCTTGCAAACTTGCAAGTAAACTAAAAACAATTAGATATGGTTGTAAGTTGAAAGATCTATCATAAGAAACCATAAGGTTAGGACTATATTTCTATGCAGCTTGGATGTTTTAAAGATTCTATCGGTTTATTAAACTTATAAGGAGATCTTACCCCTTATGAGACCTATTGGTGTTTGATCTATATGATTTCCTGGGATTTTTGAAGGGTATACAGTTAACTATTTCTATTCTATTGCTATTAGTGGTTTTTACGGCATTAATCATCAACCATTACAGTTAAATACAGTAAAGTATCACAAAAAGCGACATAGTGTGGACCGGAAAAGTTCTATGTTCTTTAAATTCTGGCTCACTGGGAATAACGACCAAAAGTAATGATTAAGTCATAATATACATAGTACTTTTTTTATTTCATTCCTTATAAATTCATACTAAATTACAACACCATAAAATTTATTTAACTGTACTTAACTTTAACTTGATTTGCTTCTCACAGTGATTTCGATCCCATGCCGCTTTATCTCGAACCCGCGGAAAAGTATATCCATTGGCGAAGCTCCTTCCAGCTGTTTTTAACCCTTCATTGTGGCTTTTTCGGTTCTTCCCCATGGTTATCTTACCCCACAGGTATTCGATTTCAGAGCTATTATCTTTACTTTTTTGTTTTATTATTGCAAAATCATCTGGAAAAAAGTGTTCGTTGACATCTTGCTCCATCCACGACGCTAATTTTAGGAATCCTAGAAGTCTAAAACAACATCTTTGTAGGGTTCTTAACTTAATTCTCGTCATTAAAAGGACTCTATTCTTGTCACGGGGTCGCGTAGTAAAAAGTAAGATTCTTTAGAATGTATAGCAATGAATCTAAACAGTGGTCAGCAGATAATTTACATTTAAAAATCTTTGAAAAACGTTTTAAAAAAAAGTTTAAATTAAAAAACGTTTTAAAAAAAAGTTTAAATTAAAAAAACGTTTTAAAAAAAAAGTTTAAATTAAAAAAACGTTTTAAAAAAAAGTTTAAATTAAAAAAACGTTTTGAATGAATGGATGAATATTATATACAGAAAAAGGTGTAAATATGGGCACTCTTTTTTTTTTTTAATTTATAGTTACTTTTAATTTAAACATTTTTAGACTTTTATCTTTCATTGACTTATAAAAAGTTTCCTAAATGTGAGAAGGCAAGACAATGATTAATATCAATTATTTAATTTCAAAAACAAAGATTTACAAAAAGTTAATGAAAAAGCACCAGAGAAAATAGGGTGTAAATATGAGCCATCTTCGAAAAAGTCATCAAAAATAGTTTAAAACAGGATTAAATAATACAAAATGGTAGAGAATTTATTAATTACAGGAAAAAAAAGTAAACAATAGAAATCAAGAACATAACTGGTTCTTTTCAGGCACAATCTAGGTGACCCACACCTCTTCAGAGCACTTTCCATTACAAAAGATGCAAACTGTATCACTTGAGTTTGATTTATACCCACCGTTATGTCTAGATTGGTATCATCATCGCTGTTCACTAGGGGAAGGTCATTGTAGTCTGATGAGTTCAATGATGAATCGTATCGTGGCCTGGGTCGAATATTCTTTTTTTGAAGGCCTTTCGTCTTCACATTCCTACCTCCTAGCCGGTCTGTTATCCCGAAAAAATTTAAGGTCGTATTTTTGAAAGAACTTTTGTCGAGCGACATGGTCAACTGATCCTTGTATGGAGATTCGGTGAGCTGCTTTGGGTCTACGAGGTATTGCACATTAAGCTCCCGTAGAAATTTGGGCCTATATTTACACCAAGAAAGAGTGCCCATATTTACACCAACACCACCTGAGAAAGGTGGCCAATCTCACATGTAATCTAAAGGTGTGCTTCAAGAAGTAGCTTAAGATCTCTGCTTTCCGAATATCATTGTGAAATTATTTTAAACTAAACATGAAAAAAAAAATCGATTTCACAAACTTCTCAAAAGTTTGCAGTTCAGAATGGACACCAATTTGCACTATAACACACACTGCACCCACACTTCTTGATAAAATGGTTCCAACTGCTCACAGCTATTTTATAATAGAAAATGGCTCCATCGACGGTCCTCGCCTCCAGTCTTCAGTTCCTCTCATAGCCTCTAGGAAGGGGTGCCCATATTTACACCTCTGCCCATTTCTACATATTTTCCTCTATAGTAGGATGTTGAGATAAATCAGTAGAAAATTAGGCAATATTTGATATTAACATTAAAACTATTAGATGTGATTATCCACTGCCTTATTTTTGACTGATCCCTCTCAATATCCTACTTTATATTTAAAAAAAAAATCTTACGATGCGTAACAAGTTTTTTCTGCATTAATATGAACTCTTCGTGTCCATTTCTGAACTAATTTCAGTCAATATTAGTGTGTTTTTTTAAAAATTTTTATTTAGAATCATAACAAACAAGTAGTTTCTAATATGACCTTTTTACGTACTTATTATTAATTAATAAAGCTAAAAAATAGGAAAAATAAATCTCATAAATCTGTATGTAACTCATAAAAAATATTATAAATGGAAACGAAATGTTTATTTTTTGCCTTTTGTCTACATGTTTTATTATTTGAATAGAAATACATAAGTTTAATAGCTATAAAACATTGGAAAGGCATACAAAAAAAAAAAAAAAAAAAAAAGTGTTGGTCGTAATCGGATTGAGATTAATCCAGGTGGATCGCCGTTATTATTTTATAAGCGCAGAGGAAAACCGGCTTTGTCTTTATCTAATCCTATTAAAAAAGATATTACTTTAAATTTAAATCATTAAATTATAAATATGCAAATATTAACATTTAATTTATGAACAGTTTTGAATAGAAAATAGACATATTTATCAAATCACGATTAACACTGTTTTCTGGCCGCACTCCCACATTTACCTCACAGGATTTCTTTAAATTCAGAGTAAAGAAATTCCTTCCCAATTCTATTCTAACACATCCTCTAACTCTCCCCAATCTCTCTATGTACTCATCGTAGATAAGTGTAGACCTTTCTCCGGGTCCTATTTCGTTTGGTCTGGCTTTTAGGAACCACCTAGCCTTTCGATTATCCTATATGTGGCTTATGAGCCCATAAGATGCTATTCATCAGTAATTTGCTTCGGCGATATCACACTAAGCACATTCTATGTTTGCTAGTTCATCCATTAACCCAGAGTAACAGGTAGAAATTAACTCCCTGCACAGGTCTCCTTGACACTGCTTGTTATTGCACATTTAACCACACAATAAATTAAACCAAGCCATGATGAATTCTGCCTGTGATTTTATAAGTTTTCAGTCCAGAATATGAATCATCCCTCAGGATTTTATAAGTAATTCTGGTGAGATATTGTAGATTTTCCAGCCATTTTAATCCATCCAAAATGCAATTCCATTGTGCTAAATTAGAAACGTTCGTTATGTACAACATTAATGTGTCGCTACCACCTCCTTCCCTAGATTTATTAGCAGATATATTGACATTGATCATTGTATTTATTGATTCTCTAGATCTAAAAAGAAACTTTGCATTACCCGCTGTTCCCTGAAGACAAATTTGGATTTAGAAAAAAGTAAGTCTGGTGGTCGTATTCCCCTAAAAGGAGGCAGAAGGCGCTGCTCGGTTGGAAAGATCCCTTCACTGATTGTCGTTTAATTGATTTATTGGTGTTATGCACATCCAAAGAGAGTTTATTTCTTCACCTAAACGGCAGTTTTGAAGCATCATTTGCGATGTTATCCGAACCTGGAGCTTTTTTATTCCTTATTTTTATATCGCCTAAGTCTAATTCCTCATGGGTAATTCCTTGCCATTTGATTCTGAACTAGTAGCTGAATACTATAAAAGTATGCTTCTACCTTTCTCGGATATAGTGTCGCATCTATATTCCCCAACAAGTCCGGAGAGATGGTAATTGATCGCCAAACCTTGCTCAATGAGCTAATCTTCGAGTGCAAAGGCATGCTCGTTGAAGATTTTAGATTTTCTCGTTGAATCAGTAAACTGTCGATCGCTGGTTATTCTTGCATGTTTGTGCCTATGATACAATAATAAAAAAAACTCCATCAGTTTCATGTACAGTAAGTTCAACTAGTTTCTCCATCATTGTTATAAAATCTCTGTAAATCATTGGTTCCCAAACTGGGGGGAGCGCCCCTTCAGGGGGGCGTGAGGACATGTCAGGAGGGGCGCAGGATAAGTTGAACATTAAATTAAATTTTGGTAGTCTTTCTAAAATTCTAAATTTTAAAAGACATAGCACAATGTTCTCAGTTAGTTGTTTATGTTCGGTATATTGAAAACAAAAGAATGAAAGACAAGCTACTCTTTTTTACGAGTTGAAGCCCACGAAAAAAGCCATTGATGTTATGAAAGCAGTGTCAGACTTTTTTGACAAACATGAACTCTCTTGGCAAAAACTGATCGGTGTATGTACGGATGGCGCGCTTTCAATGCTTGGTTCTCGCTCAGGCTTTGTGCAATTAGAAAGAGAGAAAAATTCTGATTTGACTGGGATACATTGCTTTATACATCGACAAGACTTGGCAGCAAAAACCCTTCCAAATGAACTCAATACTTTCTTAAAGTTGTGTATGAAAGTAGAGAATTACATAAAAACAGTGCGTTGAATACTCGACTGTTTAAAACTCTTTGTAAAGATTTAGGAAGTGATCACAAAACACTGCTATTTCATACAGAAGTATGATGGCTCTCAAAAAGGAAACATGTTGGCAAGATTATTTGAGCTTCGAGGTGAAATAATTACCTTCTTGTAACCTCAAAAGCAAAATGAACTAAGCGTGGACTTCAAAAAACCTTGTACCCAAGTAATATTGGATTATTTGTCAGACATCTTTGACTTGTTGAACAGCCATAACCTAAAACTGCAGGGTGGAGACACAAATCTAGTTACTCATCGTGATGCGATCAAAACGTATATTGAGAAATTGCAACTTTGGAGCCGTAAAATTTCAGCGAACCCATGCAATTTTTCAAATTTCCCTAAAGGAGAGTCAATCTCAGAAGATACACGCTTCAAGGACATTTATGAAGGATCAAGTTTAAAATCCAAATGTCAAACCATTTGGAGAGCCTAATTGAAGAGTTCCAGAAATACTTCCCAAACACTTGCGAAGATAGTATTTACAGAATGTCAACTGACCCATTCCATGTCAACATAGACTCCCTGCCTGAATCACTTCAAGAAGATGCTTTGGAAATAAAACATGATTCCTCTGCCAAATACAACTTTGATATAATGGACAAATCTTCATTTTGGTTAAAATATTTCAAAGTGTATCCTAGTGTATCTCGGGAAGCTCTTCGTTTATATTTGCCTTTTTCAAACACCTATTCGTGCGAAAAAGCATTTTCAACACTTGTGGCAATTAAAACAAAGTATCGGAATAAACTTGATGTTGCTAGTGACTTGCGTTATGCACTTACTAAAACTCAGCCACGAATAGGCATACTAGTAAAGAAAATGCAAGCCCATCTATCTCACTAACCAACCTAATCTATTTTTCTTTTATTAATAATTTTTGTATTTTATGAAAACTGATATTGTTGTATCTTATGGCAGGATAAATAAATGTTTTGTTTTCAATGTAACACTTATTTGTTTTTGTTTTGTTCCTAGGCCTCCCCCTGGGGGGGGGGGGCGCGAGATGCTTTCATTTTAACAAAAGGGGGCGTGGTACAAAAAAGTTTAGGAACCCCTGCTGTAAATGATCGCTAGTCCCATACTCTTGCTTAACTTTTTTTTCCTTTTAGCAGCAGAGGCAGCTACTGCGAGCCTGATGATCACTTTGAGTATAGCAGTTGCTGACGGGCCTATTGAAGAATTGCATTCTTTGAAAACGTTGGTGTTGTGGATGTAGTCATTTAAATACAATTACTCTTTAAAAAATTACGAATAGCGAATGCTTATTTGGTATGATATAATTTCTATCAACTATAAGATTATTGAAAATAACTGAAGATAATTTAACTTTAAGTTGTTATCCTGAAAGAACATCTTCAACTGGTCATGGTTTGAAAAATCTAGTTTATGAAGACAGACAGGAATTTTTCAATAACGCTATGATCTTAGGAATGTAGAGACGCTTAACTCATACATAGGATATTAATATTATTTTTGTTAATGCCATAAATTAGAATATAAATAAATATATATATAAAATCAGGAAAAGCCATATAATATCTAAAATATATGAAATATTACTTATTGTTTAAAAAAAAAATCAACGCAGAATGAAACATATTAAACATTGAATAGAACAAGACGTATCAGCCCAGTCGACTGTGATTACTGATTGCGACTTGAAATTTAATGGCCTCTGCAGTGTATAAAAGGGAGATTTTTTTCCTTTGACAGATGCGGAAATATTGCTTTGAACCTGACAACTTTACATTTAAAAGTACTTTAGATAGATCTCACTGCAATATTCTATAGGTTACCAATATAAAAGAACAATGTTTATTTTCTTGAGAGTAAGTCATTATATTTTTTCAGGAACATGTAAACACTTGCAAATGTGATAATTTATTAAAAGAAAGGTGTAAAGTAAAATTTTGTTATGAAATAAAAATTTTAACTTATTTATTTCGTGGCGGACCCACGAAATGAATCTTGACTTTCCCACCCAGGCCAGTATAGGACTTCAATAGAAGTCTTGGGGCAAAAAAAAAAAAAAAAAAAAAAAAAAAAAAAAAAAAAAAAAAAAAAAAAAAAAAAAAAAAAAAAAAAAAAAAAAAAAAAAAAAAAAAAAAAAAAAAAAAAAAAAAATGAACTGATGGGTATCTGAATTGTTATATAAACTCAGATCCCTAGCAGCCAAGACGTAGTCTTGAATTTTATGCATTTTAGAATTTTTATATCTCTACTTTTTATAAAACAAAGGGATAAACCCTTTCCTATCAGAAACAAATATAAACGGTCTTAAAGTTTCTTTCTCATTTCATAATTCTAAATGTTTGTTATTTCTTTTTAGTCTTACTTGCCTTCTTTAATAAAACTTATTTTGTGGATATTCAGTTTTTTTTGTTATGCGAATAAAATTTACTATAAATATATGTATAAAAGTGATATGAGTGGCCGAATGGGCCAAGTGGTGTGCAATAGGTAATCAGAGTTAGGACTAATCGTCATCACTTGGATCGGTGACCTTCCTCCAAGGTAAGCAATATTTGCCGAGGTATCTCATGATATTTTCACTTTTCACCTTCCCTATGTGAGGCCAGTCAGTGCTAGATTCTACTCGCAACGACCGGGATTAGGACTGGGTCTCCTAATCGAGTATCGTGAGGTGGTTTACTAGAATGTATGTTCCACGGAAAGTCTGTTTCAAGGAAAAACATATAAGTCCAAGTCGGCCTTCTGACCCATAGCATTCACAATCAGTAGATCTGGACCGATTTGTCAGTGGTATTAAACCCGAGTGCTTGAAAGTTCGTGGGGGGTTCTTGCGAATGGTCCCAAAAAGGCAGAGGATCGAGTTATTGGCCTGCCAATTCACCGAGTAAACCATGTTTCAGAGTAATTTGAAGTGGTTATCCCTCCACATTGTCTGTGCTCGCGCAATGAGTGTCTGTAGGAAAACCATTTCTCGCGGCCAAATATTTCCATGGTCTGTAGTGCCGAAAAAAAATATAAATAATTATTTATACACATTTATTTATATATAATGAAATTACGTAAATATTTTTCTAATATCTTCTTAGATACTATGAATAAGTTTAATGAATGGTGGTCACTACAAAACTTATGTAAAGCTGCACAATCTCCTTCACTGCAGTAACTAAGTATAATATTATTTCTCGTATTTCAAAAAACATGGTATGTTGACTATTTTTATTCTAGTATTACATGTTAATTTTGTCAATGGTAGTAAAATTATTTAATTTATTGCACTATCAGAACAATGTTAGGCATGGCTCATTTTAATAAAGAAAAGCCGTTTTCCAAGTTATTTAGACTTAAAGAATTCCTCCATTGCACAATACATGCTTGGTGCAGTTCATTAAAATCGTTTTTGAGGATAACTTGGAAACTCTGCTTTTGTTTCCCAGAAGGTAAATAGAAGTTTAAACGCAATAAAAGCACGACGGAATGGGAACTCCGGGCTTATCTGAGTGGATAGTCCTCAAAGAATTCCATTACTCTAAAAAGCCCCAAGTTCCAATATCTTGATCTCAACGGGGGAGTATTTTCCTCATCGTCTAGATAGTCAAAATTTAAATGATACTGCCAAAAAGCAAGAAGAAGAATAAGTCAAATGTGATGAAAAAGAAGAGGGAAAATTATATCTGCTTTAAAACGTAATTAGAAACATTTTAGACAACGTTTCATTGCTAAGCCATATTTTCAAACTTCGGGATTAACAATAATTATAACAGAACATTACATACAATGGGTCAAAAAAGTATAGGCACACCCACCTTTTTATATCTTAGAAGTATAAAGGCTACTGTTTGTAGCTTAATTTGTTTAAAAAGTAGCATACAACTTTTATTTTTTAGTGGCAATTGATTGAGCTAATTTAAAACTAACTGTAATTAAAAAAATAAAACATGAATTTCAAGGGTGAACAAAGTATTGGCACAGTTGCAGAGATGGGCAAAAAGTACTTAAAGTACAATTACACAAGTACAATTACAGTAATTGGAAAGTAGTTGCAACTACAAGTACATCTGTACTTGTACTTGCGAGTTTACAAGTACTTTTACCAACTACAGTAGTTGTACTTAAAAGCTTCCAAGTACAAGTACAGTACTTAAAAAAAGTAGTTGTAACCGCGAATACTAACTAGTATTTGTAATTGTACATACCGAGCCACAACTACAGTTACTCTGTTTAGAAACAACTTAATTGATATTTGAAAAACTTGATAAGGTGATATGGTCACATACCTATGTACCAACATTTTAGTATGGGTGAAAGATCACTAAATTAATTTTGGAGGGGAGGGGGGCTGAATCGGAAATAAATACACTCGTCCGATTTTCGTAAAAATTGATATATGACTTAGATACATATATACCAACACTATTAGTTTGGAACATTCCAGAATTAATTTTTTTTATTTTTTTGGGGGTGGGGGGCTGAATCGGACATAAAAAACTCGAACCGTTTTCGTAAAATCTGATATTGATGTTCCACACTAATAGTGTTGGTATATATGTATGTAACTCAAATATCAAATTTTACGAAAAAAATTGTATACCCGATTTAGCCCTCCCTCCCTCCAAAAATTAATTTTGTGATGTTCCACACTAATAGTGTTGGTATATGTTTATGTAACTTCAAGCTCAATTGAGGTGTTGTATTTAGGTATATTTGGGTAAGGTATTAAAGTATTTTCCTAAAATAACTTTTGTTTACGATTGACTGTCAACTTTTATGATTTAACTGAGGTACGCGTTTGTAAAAATGATTGTGAAGACGAAAATCCAGTCCTCCAAATAATTTTTATTTATTAAATTGAAAGTAGTTGGTAACCGACAATTTATTTTGTTGGTCACCTACTATAGATAAAATTTGTTATTGTTTATAAAATAAAAAGTTTTAGCAATAGCGGGCAGCCTGCTTTGTAATAACAACTTTGTAATATCAACTGAGTATATCATTTATGAAGTTCTGAACTCAAGTTACCGCCCCTAAATTTAAGTTTTACTACAACTTCTCTCAATTATAGGCTGATGCCTAGGAGAAACCATGGCTTGTATTATCTCAACCATGGTAGCCAGCGGACCGGACCATTTTGATAACTTACACTAAATTTATTTGCTATTTCTTTATTGCTATTTGTTATAATTTTTATAATTTATTACAATTTATACGGAGTCGAGCAACGTTTTAAGAAATCATACAGCATTATCTTTATCCCTTAATTAATTTTTAAGCATACTATAAAACTAAACAAAACAAGGTACTTTGAGTTTTATGTGTGACATCGTGAAGCTAAGAGTTCTTGTTCCGCAAAGAAACTATTAATTTGTATTTTTATCGATTTTCAATTGTATGAGAAAGCAGAGTGAGTCTGTAGATATTTAAAACTTTCCAAAGTTATTTCTTTCTATAATAATAATAATAAATAAAGTCTTAGCAAACCTTCGAAGGATAAAGACACCACACCTTCGATCACAGATATTCCTCGAACCCATACCCTCGAAACCCAAATTGACGACTTCAACCCTGACGCAGTCCTCCCATCTACGTCTTGGTCTGCTCTTACCCTCGGGACTTCTATCCGACTCGAATTGATTACTCTTTTTAGCATCCGGTCATTATTAAGTTCATCGACTTTACATGCACGTTTTAACTGTCGCGTAGCTATTACCTGAACTATCTTTACAAGATAAAGCTCCCACTATGCCACATTGTGAAGCCCTTTAAATGATCTCGTGCTCTTTTTCAGAACAAATATTTTACGCGGTACTTCATTTTCGAAAACTTGAAAGCGTTGTTTTTCCTTAACCTGAGCGGCCACATTTCGCGTCCATTGAGCACTGTCGACAGTATTGTCTTATATATCCTAATTTTAAGTTTCTAGAGAGTAAGAGCGAACTGAGTAGTTTTGCGACCAAAAAATAACAAGAATTTCCAGCTTTGAATCTTTATGACCTCCTAAATATCATTCCACATCAATATTACACACCCTAGACATTTGAATCGCTAAACCTGTTCTTATCAGTCTACAGTTTTATTCTGTAGCATAAAATTGAAAAACATTTTACCTAATAGTACTACCTAACCATTGACTTGACCAATAACATGATGGTATCCCAAAAAAAATCAATGCTTATCTGAAAGATGTGTCAATTTTTGTGTAAGAAAAACCACTGCAGCCGTTTCCAAACACGGGTCAAGATAGCTACAGCAAGCAAAATAAGGTTGCAGAAGAGCGTTATCAGAAAAAAAAAACTACTGAACTTTTTTTTCTCAACGGATCTTAATGTTTATGCAATGCTGAATCCAAATCTAGTTTGCAACCTAAAGAATGCTATGTGTATGTTTTGGGAAAATATGACAATTTTGACATTCAGTATGCTAGCCTAGGTATTTTACGAGATTAAATTAAAGTTTTATTTATGGAATCTAATAATAAATTTTGCCAGCTTTGAGATGAAGAAAATGAATTTTAGGTTGGCCATATATCTTCGGAGTTATAGTGAAAAATGTACCAAAAATCTTGGATATCACAGAAGTAGGTTTTTTTTTTTAGCGTGCTGGCGTAGGTATTATACGAGATTTAACTAAAGTTTCATTTATGGAATCTAATATTAAATTTAACCACTTTGAGATTAGTAAAATAAATTTTTGACCGGACAATTTTTGGAGTTGTAGACAAAAGTGTCTACAATGTTCCCATGGCCTTTACTACGCGAACAATGTTGAAACTGAATCCAGCTACAATACTACATAAAGACATTCATCGACAAACCCTTCGTTGTCTTGTTATAGGTAAAAAAAATCAACAGTAACCGCTATTTTGGGTATGATGGTTACGGCTGCCGTGGTAGCAAACTTCAGATTCGAATTCAGCATCCCAAAAAATATTAGGATACGTTCAGAAAATAGTTCAGCAATTTTTTGTTCCAGAAGGAACCTTATTTTGCTGGCTGCCACCATCTTGACCCGTGTTTGGAAACGGCAGTAGTAGTTTTTCTCACAAAGAAATTGAAGATCTTTCAGATAAACATTGATTTTTTTTTTTAAAGACCTATCATGTTTTAGGTTTAGTGTTGTCGGTTCCTAGACTACAAAGAGAGTGGCCTTCAGGAATGAAAAATATATACATAAGAAATATAGTAATCTCTTGTAAAAAAAAAAAAGTTAAAATGAATAGAAATGATGAAGAAAATATACACAGCTTTAAACTAAAAATAATGAGGTTAAAGAGAAAAATAAAATTACTTCCACAAATGAAATAAATCCAATTCATAAATTACTTTCCTCAATATAGTGCAAAATATTTAAGAAATAGAAATTTTTTATTATAAAAATTTATATTTTATTTTATAATGTAAAATGTATATTTTTATGAATAGTTATTGTTAGAACTACCAAAATATGGCTCTTGTTTTAGTGGTGCATGCAAGTAGTAATAGTGAGGAGGCCAAGGCTGGAACCGGCTTGTAGCGCCATTAAAAAACAAAACGTAAAAACCAGGTAAATAGTTTGTGAGGGCCACTTTGGGTAAGGATGAGATACTGAAAAAGGAAAATTTGAATGTTGGAAAGGGACTAGCTTGTTTGATGGAAGAATGATTGAGCAAAATACAACGGGATATAAAAAACCCTATTCATTTTTGAACGAACCATATAAATCATACCAAACTTTAATTGAAATATTTTTTTACCAAATTTCACTAAATGAATAATAAACAAATAGTTTATATATTTCAGCATTGCCGTTAAGAATGTTCACTAAATAATAAGTGAACGGCGCCTCTTTTTGTAACATTTCATGAAATGTTACAAAAAAAAAATGTAAAATCGCACAGTCTTGTTTGAAATGTCGAAACTGTACCTGAATTATCTTTTGACCCCAACCAGAAAAGAGACGTATCAGGGGAGGGGGTATGAAGTATGAAGTTTATTCGATACATTTTTGAAATTTCATAGAATTCTTTTGAACTTCAACATGATGACTCAAAAATACAGATTTCTGAGTTGTCTCTTTTGAAATACATGTGCAATATTTCCCCACTAGCAGTTGTGTAATTATTGGTTTAGCTTTTATATTTATTCCCATTGTCGAAAGGGAATTTTATGTTTAATATTAATGCTGGATTTATGTATCCTGTTTTAATATTATGGTGGTTTTAATATATCGATATTAACAATAATATTCGAATGTAAGCTGGACTTCGAATGTAATGATTTTCTTATAAACTAAAAAGCTCGATGGTACTGTTGGCTTCTGCTTGACACGTGCAGAGCCAATCTGAAAAATATATAGCCTCGAAGCCCTGAATGTAGCCAGTATGAATACAGCCAAATTCCCAGCTGGATCTTTGCCATACTACTTTTCCAACTGACGGTCTCTTGCACACAAATTGACCTATTTTGAATTCCTGATAAGGCGATCACTTACTCGGTCATAATTTTAAAAGCTTTGTAGCTTGTTCAACAAAATCGATCAAAATTTATTTTAACTTATATCCATACTACTATATAAAAAAACAAGCCATGTTTCGTTTATGGCCACTAACCACCAGTCATTTTGCAAGAGGTGACAATAACATGGTGTTATATAGAGCTCGAAATATATTATAAAATTTAATTATTTTTAATGAAGTTCTTATATAAATAATTAGATAAAAGATATAAATATCTCGTGAGACATGTGGATGGTTCCAGTGAAGTTTGAAAAAAAACACGGCTAATAATACAGCAAATATGGTGTACCCAGTTGTATTACCAACTCATACATTAAAATTAAATATTATATATCAAATTATTCTTTCACATGATCCTTAAACGCCTAATCTGTGCAATTGTACCAGGTTACAAATTATATTTATGAGTGGAAATATCAATGAGGCTTTAATTCTCACTGGACTACACTTCACTAACTAGAGAAATAACATTTATTTTAAGAATCCAATGATCGCTACTCATCTATCATTTCAGTTAAAGTTTCTTTCGATATTAAAATTAAGTAATCACAAGGCAAGACTTATAATGTTGTAGTAGAACATCGGACTGACTTCCAACTCTGAAATCAATCAAATCATCGGCAGATAAAACACGAAATGTAATTTATTTAGAAGTCTTATAAATTCACTTTTCCCTTTTTGCATGCCTTCATCAATACAAGATTTTTATTAACAGATAAATCAAATTTTTATCAACCGATTTCAAAAAAGATGAAGTTCTCAACTCATCTGTATTTTTTTTTTTTTGATTAGTTAAAATTAAAAGTTCGTTAATTATGAGATGAAGCGAAGAAAAAAAATTAATGGCTCTACGTCCTAAATTGAGACGTGGCCTATTTCTAAAACGTGACATATCTGGTACCAGCATACTCTCACCATTGTAATGAGAAGAATATACTAATATATTACATTATTATAATCTAAATTATTATAATTAAAAATGAAAAACGAATTTAGAAATCCTAGCGTTGATTTATCTCTAAATAATCTAGAGGACATTGCTGATTAGTAAAAATATTGAAGACATATATATATATATATATATATATATATATATATATATATATATATATATATATATATATATATATATATATATATCTGACAAAGAAATATATATATTTTACTTCAAATTTTAATTAATAAAGAAAACTATAAATGCAGGTGCAATAAGTGAGTAGAGAGAATTAAAATTATTATGAACGAGCAGGATTGCTTAATATCACATATCATTTTAATATTATATTTTTTGACAATTTTTTTTTTTAAATACATAAATGAATCGGTTGGGAGGGTTTGATGACCCTTTTAAATTAAGGAAACTACCTCGAACAATTATCGGGAGAGAGCAGCACAGGGTGTTGGGGTTATTTCATTTGGATGGATAGCTAACCTGCACTTTAATGATAAGATACTTTTTTTTTTCCATCGGCGCAACAACCCAATCCACCCGCCAGTTTAATCGGTTAAGTGCAGCTGCTCTCCAATTTCGTACTCCGAGCAGAGTTCTAGCATCTTCTTTCACACCATCCACCCATCGAAGCTTAGGGCGACCTCTCGGCCGTGTTTCGTGTAGGCGGTCATTCAGAAGTTTATTTGGGATTTCATCTGTTCCCATCCTTGCTACATGGTCTGCCCAGCAGAGCCTACCAATCCTCACAATTTTGCCAATATCAGGCTCACCAATCAGCGAGTACACTTCCCTGTTCGTGCATCTTCTCCAAGCTGAACTAACCTTTACTGGACCGTAAATGCGTATTAGCATCTTTCTCTCAAAATTTTGAAGATCCTTTTCATCTGACTTCGAAAAGGCTCAAGTTTCTGAGGCAGGTTAGCACTGGTCGAATCAGAGTCTTGTATAATCTTGTTTTTGTAGATCTTGATAGTGAACTACTTCCTAAGTGCCGACGCAGTCCAAAGTAACACCTGTTGGCCGATGTTATTCAGGCACTGACCTGAGACCCAAGGTACAGAAATTCCTCAACTCGTTGGTACCTCCTTGTTTACCAGCAATCATATATTTGGCTTTGTTGGTATTAACAACAAGTCTTAGCTTCCTGGCAGCATCATCAAGGGTAAGAAAGGCTTCTTCCACTGCAGCTTTTGATCTCCCAATAGTGTCGATATCATCAGTATATCCCAGGATTTGCACCGAATGATTAAAGATGGTTCCACTGGTCTGGACCTTTGATTCTCTTACAGCTTTTTCTAGATCTTGGCTCTAACTTTTGCCAGAGGTAGAAAGTAGTCTGAGTCCACATTAGCTCCACGAAAGGTTCTGACATCAAGGAGGTTTGATCTGTGTCTAGCACTTATTAGAAAGTGGTCTACCTGATTCATTGTATTTCCATCCGGTGATGTTCAGGTACCAAGATGAATTCTTTTGTGTGGAAATAAACTGCTACCAACAACAAGGTTGTTAGATGCACAAAAATTAATCAGTCTACAGCCATTATCATTCCAAACATAGCGCAGGTAGTATGTTAACCAATAGTCGGGAAGTAGATTGCTTCCTTACCGATCTTCGCATTAAATAATCACCCGCGATTATTATTGTGTCTGAACGAATACATGCCTCAATAGTCCGTTCTAGCAGGTCATAATAATCTTCCTTGGCCTGCTCATTTGAAGTTTCAGTCGGAGCATGACAGCTGAGCAATGTATAATAATTAACGAATTTCCTTTTTATCCTGATAGAGCTCATTGGGGACTTATTGGCTTGAAGTGAAATAGTCTGAGCTTCTTCCCTACAACAAACCCAGTTCGAACGTGGTGCAACCTGTTGTCAACTGTAATATATAGTGTGACTTTTCTTTTCGATAGATCCCTATCCAGTCCATCGGATTTCTTGGAGAGCAATGATGTTAATTCCGTAGCGGTCTATTTCATCGAAGAGCAGTTTAGTTGCTCCGGGTCTATATAAAGTTAAAATGTTCCATGATCCAAAAGTAAAGTCCAAATGACGGGCGTGATGTTATTTCTTTGTAGACAGTCCGGCTACTAGATGTTGAGGTTTCCTGATAAAATGATTTAAGAGGAGCTGGTTATCAGCCAGCTGCCCCAGAGTCAGGTGGAGGGGCTGCCTCCTTGGAGCGCCCTGACATACTCCTCTATCCGAAGTGGCTACCAAGGAAAGATGAACCTAGGGTGTGTACTGTGAGTGACCTTGATCTGTAGTGTTGGGGTATGTGTAGTGTGCTGTAGCAGTGTAATGTATGTTAGTGTCAGTGTACTGTTCCCCCAACCTGGAGGACCAGTGGCTATCTGCGGCACAATGATCGGGCGATGGGGTCGCCACCTCCATACGCCATAAGATACCTATTTAACTTAAATATTATGAAATAAGGAATAAGGGTAGCTTTAAAAAACTTTGGTAAACCGCTATAATGATTCCATTACCTGGGACGCATTTCTGATATTTCTGCTGTGTAAGCTATTTCATGAACGTTTTTAAGGTCTAAAAGAAAATGATTAGCTGGAGCTAAATTGACATCATGGAAAGCAGGAGGCTCCTTTTACCTTTCCAATTTGGATTAAAAAAAAAAGAAAAGAAAAAAAAGAAGAAGTCAGGTGAATGATTTAATTTCAATAGTACAAATTGAATCTTAAGAAGCCTTCTCCAGTGGAAAACTGCTGATATAGGTTATCTTGGAAGCAGAAAAGGCTTTTGATAATATCAACAACGATTGCATTTTTTAAGTTTATTAATTTCTTTGTCATGTTAGGTGACAATGATTTCAATATCTGTCATGTCTGGGTGTATTATTAGAGCGTAACACAGTCTGGTAAAGTAGTATGTTCTGATGAAGTAGACGAGTTGTTTATATACGAAATAGCAATTTCTGTCTGCAATTATGTGATTGATTCATTTATTTGGAGTTTTATTGAGCTTTTTAAGCTAAACCGTATTATGTATTAAAATTTATTATAAGGGTTATAGTAAATTTGAAATATTTATTTTATTGTTATAGAATTATTATTATTATAGAGTTTGTTTAAGTCCTACTCTGTATCCTTAAACCAATTTGGTTTGGTCTTTTTGTTTTTGAAGTAGTCAAAAAATATTCTGGTTAGGCTATTTGAGTTTATTCTGAGGATGTGTCCATAGAAATCAATTCTTCTCTTCCTCATTGTGTCTGAAAGTTTATTTTATTTATTGCATTTTTATATAAATATCTTTATAACAATTAATTCAGTCTTTTTTTATAAAAATATATCATACTTTATTTATGACTAGAAATCCAAATCGCGACTTCTTCCGCTCTCGAAATAAAAAACTTCTATAGCTTTAGCTAAAAATTAGTGTTTTATATTTTTATCAATAAAAATCTTGTATTTTTAAAAGCATAAAAAAAAAAAATAATAAAAAATAAATTCATAAGACATCCCAATAAACTGCATTTCGAGTTTTTCTCCCGATATGAGCAAAATTATTTGATTGTTAGTGTTTTCAGTTCTGGAAAACCCTATATGATATTGTACGTAAGAGAAACAGTAAGTCCGAAGATCCACTATAACGCTTTTGTAAGTCTAACCTTGCGGTTCGCAAGTTATAATAACAAAAGAAACTTTAATTGACAATTTTTATCGTTTAATTTGAAAGCGTAGATTAGTAGAAATCAATGGGATATTAGGAATAAATGCGATATCTCCAGTCGCTGTTCCAGTGAGAATTATTGCCTCAATGATATTTCCACGCACAGCTTTTAGTTTAACCTTGGTAACATTGCACACATCAGATGGTTAAAGGTCACATAAAGACATAATTGGTCATTCAATTTTTAATATAATTGTATGAGTTGTTAATATTATTAGCCAAACATCGGTTGATTTTCGAACTTCACTGAGATCCACATGTAGCACCACATGATTATCTCATTTGAGGAACAATATATTTGAAAATTAGTAAATTTCATTATCAATATCAAGGACTATATAACACCTTACCATTGTAACATCGCAGAAGGGCGCTCGTCACTTGTCGATCGATTTTCAAACTTCACTGTGCAACTCATATTTATCTTTTTTTTAACAACAATTTAATTGAAAATGTGTAAATTTTATTATTGCTAAACTTTCCTTGAACTATGAAGATGATGTTTTTAAAATTTGGTAGAGATTAGTCCAGTAGTTTCACAAACGAAAAATGGCTTGTCCCATTTCAGCCATCCCAGTCAATAAGTGTTCAAAGTCTAATTTTGTTCAAAGGTCCCATTTAAAGACAAAAGACTTACTTGTCTGTGATTAGACCTATATGGACGTACCGAGTTGCTGATTTAGCCCAAACCAGATACCAATCTTTTCATAGTAAGCTCCGTAACCACTCAAATCCCCTAGTTTCTCAACTTGCTTCCCACTCAATTCCTGATAATCCTCCGAGGCGTCTGAAAAGAAGATGGCCCTGAGATCTTCTTGTGTAGATTTTTTTTATTTTGTACTGAAGTGCTACTGATGAGTAGTTCTCAACTTTTGGCATGTTGTTGTAAACGTTTTTTTAACACATTTACTTGATGTATACTAGTACAGTTGTAAATTTCAATAAATTTATTTTTAAAAAATAATAATAAAAAGTCTAATGTTAACAAAAATGATTTAAGTGGCAAATAAAAAACCTCTACAATTCGTTTTAGTCACTTAACTCATTTTGATTAAAATTCGACTTAACCACTTATTCACTACGATGAAATATATCATAGTTTAGATATAGATTTGGATAACTTTAACCTCCTTGTATTTATATTTTACACAGTTGTAAATTTATTTATTGTTAATTAGAATATAATATAAGAATACATTGCCGTGACTCTAGGGGCTTGCACCCAGAAATAAATTTATTTTTCAATTTAACCCAATAGAATTGAATGCACCATATCCTTCCAGTGGTATTAGCAGATCAAGTTCCCCATGACTGCCACTCGGTAGTTTCTTGTTGAATCAATAAATTGTTAAAACAATGTTGTAGTATGTTACGTCTTCATTTTATTTTCTTACAGTCGGATAATTCAATAATTGGATGAAAAATAAAATAACTTTAACAGTTTAATTGAAGACCAAAATATTCATTCATAGTGCTATATCAAACCTCTGTTTGAAATCATTTTCTGAGACAAACAAAAAAATAAAAATAACAAATGAATGAGTAGAAAACAATCTACTTAACCGTCCCTCTCAAAACAAACGTATCAAGGACAAGAGGAGAGATACAATGCTCAGCTATAGACAGCCAGAGCGACGGATGTTCCGGCAGCTGAAACACACCGCGGAACATGACAAGATAGCCATCACGTTATGTGGAAAATCGTCCCACTGACGCCACACGACAAAAGGGAAGATGACAATGGAACTGTCCTATTGTTAAATGGCACTGGCTTCAGAGCTTCAGAAAAATAGCCAGGAAGCACTCTTTACTCAATGGTCATTCATCATCCAATGCATTGTAACAGAATTGGAAAATATTTGTATTGATTCAAGTCATATCATTTTGTATTTTATTTATCAACTAAAAAATATATAAAAATTAAAACGTTTTTAATCCGGCGTTTTATCAACAATATTTATATAAAGACGAACTATTTTTCGTTTGTGTATGTGTATATGTAATAACCACCGAAAGCACAAAACCAATCTACCAGATTTTAACTACATCTTCTTCATAGTTCAAGAAAGGTTTAGAAATAATAAAGTTTATTGATTTTCAATGAAATGTTTATTAAAATACAACAGATATCAGTGAAGTTCGAAAATCGGCTGGTGATTGCCATTTTGCAAGAGTTGTTACAATGGTATTACAATGGTGTTACTAGAGCTTGAAATTGATAGTATAATTCACTTATTATCAATTAAATTTTTAATGAAATGAGATTAATTTGTTTTAAAATCGACTAATATGTCACTAACAATATCGTAAATATTCCCTGCCCATCTGGATTACCAACTCATATATTAACATTAACTGGAGGTCTCATTGTGTTTTTACGTCACCTTCAACCACCTAATCTAAGCAAGGGTACCAGCTAAAAAATTACAAGCTATGCGCAATTATACTTTAAATACTAAAAAATAGAAATACTAAAATAGAATTACAGGCTCAAGTAATTACTGGAACAGATTCGGGAGAAATCAGTATTTCCCCTAGGATCCCAAATATTATTACAGATCTACCTTTTCAATTTTAAAGATTAAAATTTCAAATCAATGTTCTTTTTGGTATTAAAATTAACAAATTCTAAGACCAGAATTAAAAAAAGTTGTTCTAGAACTTCAGACTGACTGTTTCTCTCACGGTCAATAATGTGTAGGGCATTCCAGAACTGAAAACCCAAACAACCAAAGCATCCTCAAAAATCGAGAGACAAGACTCGAACTGTAGTTCATTAGGATTTATGCTCTTTATGTCTTATTAATTTTTATCATCTCAATATAGTTTTGCCTTTACCTTGAAGCTCAAGTTAACGGTAAGGAAAAAAAAATGGTTAATTCACTTAAATTAATGTTTTGATTGGGACATGTTCTGCCCATGTCGTTAATTCACTTAAATTAATATTTTGATTGGGACATGTTCTGCAATAAAAGGATACATTTTAACTGTAAAGAAGAAGTAGATAACGATAGTGCAGATATTTCAGATTGATTGTGCGAAAAAGTTATAATTTCACTTACAAAAGTAAAAAAAAATATGTATATATACATATATGTATGTATATATATATATATATATATATATATATATTAATATATATATATACGATGTATATATTAATATAAGAGTTAAAGTATTGGGAATAGAAAATACTAGACTTAATACATAAATTAATCCTCCTTAAAGATGTAAATAGAGACCAAATGTAATAAGGAGAATTATTTGGGAATAAATCCTTATAATAGTTATATTCAACTAATCCAGGGGCGTTCTATATCATCCTTTTCCTTTGTTTTTATTTTTTATCATATGAAAATCTCGAAACCGCCAAAAGTTAGCGTGGGTGGTAGGAACCGGAAGGTCATGTAATTTTTGTAATTAAAAAATAAAAAATCAAAGTTTTAATTTTTTTTATTTTCCGTAAATTATCTTCTGGATTACAAAAAAAAATTTTTGAATGCCAGAGGGATCAGAAGGAGTATTAAGACAGCCGGTTCTAGCTGAAAGCACATCGGAACAAGTTGGCCTGTCTGAAAGTGAGGGTGGCCACTGCGCAGGAGCTGCGGAGGGCAATATCGGACTTGGAGACGTTCACTGGAGAGATAGGTGAACTAAATCACTTTATTAAGGGACGGCATTTTTGGGGACGGTCTGGAAGGTTAGGCAGGGAAACTGGAAAGAAAGAAGGATTTCAGTCGGACCGTGTGCCCAGGAGTTAGTCGATTCGGGCGCCCGGGAGGAAGAAGCACGTATGGAAGGAACGTGAACTTTGAGTGGAACAGGGTTCCTTTCATTACCACGGATCCGCCCAGCGGTGCGGTGTGGCGCGAAAGTCTCGTCACATGAAAGGATAGACCAGTGTGGGATTCAGGAAAGGTGGACCAAAAAAAGAAGAGAGAAGATGCCATGGGTGCGGAAAAACCGGGCATCTCATTGCACAGTGTCCCCGGAACAAATGCTTTGAGTGTGGAATGGCAGGTCACATTGCTCACCAATGTCCCTACATATTTCGCCGAAAGGATGGTCAGCAGAGTGATCCAATGGAGGTGAAAGCCCAGGAATTATGGAGAAGATCCCGAGCAATGCGGAGGAGCTTATCATCCGAAGAGGCGTCGAAAGCGTCTGGAGTTTCCGGAACAGAAGAGGAGCCCGGGGAGCAGCTGCTGGAGGGCAGTTAAAGTGGCGGAGAACCACGCAGAAATACGGGATGAAGCCAAGCAGCAGCCGAGAGGAGGAAAGCAAAACAGGACGTGAGGAGGGTGCGGGAGGAGAGGCGGCCAACGCGTTTCTGGTGCAACAGTGGAAGGATGTAAAAACGCGGTAGCCTGGTTGCCAGTAATTAAGTTGAAGAATTCAAGAGGTTTGCTGTAGAGAGGTTTGTGTGTAAGGAGGACAGGACACTACAGTTAGAGGTATGTGGGGATGGAGGTTGGTCGCCCTGAGGGGGGGGGGGCTTTGTAAGCGTGCTAGGGGAGATCAGGGTTGGCCTAAAGAAAGGGGTGGAAACGGGAAACAGCTTACGGGTACATGTTGTGGAGGCAGATGCAACCAATACCAGGCTATGTTTGTGTGACTTGCTGGGGCAAGTCGACTGGCGCGAGAGTACGGAATCAAAAAGGGAGTTAGCATATCCGTTTGGGAAAGAAAGGAATCTCAAGTGCCAGAGAGTGGTAAATGGGTCCGCGCATTGGAGCGTGTGATGTAGGGTGACTGATTGGAGGGATGAATTTGAGGCGAGAATATAAATGGATATTTTTTGCAAAGAAGTGGGAAGTGTTTGAGCGCGACGGGGAGAACCAGTACGATGAAATTTCAGAAAGTAAAGGATTTTCATATGTTAAGGAGCGCCGGTATCCGCACGACCGTAAGAGAACATATCCGAACCGGAATAGAAAACCTTTGGAACAGGGAATAATAGTCAAAGAGTTCGTCCCCTTCAATAGTCCC